>JAPKLW010000562.1:346871-431760 GCA_026898455.1 Plectranthus barbatus | reverse complement strand
GCATTGTTGCAGTATTCCACCTGTTAAATTAATTGATTCCTACATGTTATCCATAATATGAATTCTTCCCTAGGATCTGTGTTCCTTAAAATTTGCTTTCCAAACTAGTTTAATTTTCTGCATTGTTTTCTTTACTTTTATAAAACCCTGATTTTGGATCTCTCAAACAATGAATCTTAGGATCATAGCTAGTATATAGGATAGTTTCCCCACACAATTCCCCTGGATCGATAACCTTAGGGTTTACAAATTTATTTGCCACTATTATTATAATTAATCTGTTAGAAATAGTAGTGATCATTGTCTCAAGGCAAGCTACTTGAGTAAACGTTTGCTCAGAGGCTCCCACTTCTCATCTTAAACTAAATGTTTTATTTAGAAACCTCATCGCACCAAACCTGGTGAGGGACCTCTAACGCAAGCTACTTGAGTAGACGTTTACGCTTCAAGATGCCTCACTTCCAGTGAGAGGTCGTATTTGTGGAGGTCCAATGATCTTGGTTAAAGAAGAACCAAAATCCGGCTTAGTATTTTAATTCTAAAGGTTTCATGCGCACACATTATTTTATGTTGCCATAAATTATGTCATATCTAAAATTCCATCATAAATTAATATGAATCTTGGAATTTATAGACACAATCTAAAACATAAAATAAATCACATAAAACATGCTTTATAATTTAAAACTTACAACATGCCTAAACAGTAAATAATTAAAGGAAGTAAACATTCTTTATTATTATTTACTAGTGCGATAATAAATCATATTAGTACGAGAAACAATTAAATAAACAAATAAAATTTCTCGTGGCCCCTCAGATGCGATTACAACTTAAAAATAATTAAATCTAATCTATTACAAGATTTATTTTTCAGTACAGATCTTCAAATTGGGCCTCCGTTTAACTTGAAATTTGATTTGAATTGGGAGATCAACATTTCAGCTTCAAATTAGGGTTTCTGGCCCAAACAGCAGCCAAACCCTAATTTTTCATAACTGTGGGCTGCCTCTGGGCTGACAGGCCCGAGCAACAGCCCGGGCAGCCAAACCCTAATTTCCAATGCAGCAGCAGCCGCCACCTTCAGCCCTAGCCGCCAGCAACTCACCCGCCGCCTTTCAAGCGCCGCCAGACAGCTGCCGCCGGCCGGCCACCCAGCATCTAAACCCTTGGCCTGTGACGCCACCACCAGCTGCAGCGCCAGTCACCGGCGCAGGCCACCACGACGCCGACGACTCCATATGATTCGCGTAGAGGTAGCAGCCAATGCAGCAAGGCTGCATACAGGTCCACGGCCTCCGCGCGCAGCGATGCGCGGCTCTTGCTGCACAAAAACCACCACCGCGGATTGCATAACCCGCCGCTGCAACTGACGACTAGCCTATGCGCACACCGGAGGAAGACAGGTCGAACAGAGCAGCAGCAATCGCAGCAAAAGTTGCGCTACTCGATAACCACCGCGCGCGCGGCCCTGCCTGTGCCGGGACACAACCACCACCGCACACCTGAAGCGCGCAGCCACCTGCACTCACAGGACCGGATCTCCTCATCGGTTACCACATACAGCAGCGAAGGAACCTTGGCGCAGCCCAGCCGCAGGGAGAAAACCCTAGGGTTTCACCCTGCCACAACCACCCACCTCTGCTCGCCAGCGCTGCTGACTCCTCTATTGGACCGAACTGATAGGGCGCTGAAATAGTTGTCGAGTTCTACGTTCTCGTATCTTCATTCTTCCCGATCTCACATTTTTACAGATTTAAAATAATAAAGAAAATAAAAAAAATAGATCTAAATCTATTACATGATTTCCTCTGTTAAATCTAACCACGGATTTTCTCGTGGAGAAAAGCAAATCCAAAACGAGAAGGCGATGAGAATGAAAACATCTACGACAATTTAAATCCATCCATGAACATACATATTTATGTAATCTTAATTTATCCAAGATAGAGCCTAAGAATATCAACCTGACTCTGATACCAATTGTAGGGTTTGAGTCTACGATGGACAACTTGAGTTGCCATTAATGAATTCTTGCCAAGGATCGTTCTTAGGATTTGAGGAATAAATTTCAATTTAATAAACCATGCGAACCTATGCATGCTCCTACAAAATTAATTGTAGAGGATGGAATTTAGGAATACCTGATCTTCAACGTTTGATCTACAGATCTAGATCGGAGATTAAAACGATGAAGTAAATCTGGATCTGAATCTGAACAATGGCAGTGGACAGTTGTTCCTACAGATCTGATCTTCTGATCTGTTCCCTTGCTCCTTAGAAATCTGGTGAGGATTATCTACCAAGTTGGATCCGAGATCTGGAGAAATCGTTCAATCTCTCCCTCCGGATCAGCTGCCGCCGTTCTCTCTCAATTCTTTCAGTATACTGAAATCTCTTGATGATCTTATAGAGAGAGAAGGCATATATATAGTGTTAGGGTTTTGAGAAACCCTAACCCTAATGGGCTTGAGCAGTTCATGGGCCAGACCAGGGACCAAATGTAAATAATAAAGTGGGCCCTCTTTATTAAGTAATTCTTCCTTGTTCAACCCAGAATATAATTAATTAATAAAACATTGTTGTAACCTTCACCATGTTAACAATGCTGACTCGCCCCATTATTACCAAGATGTTTGGAACGGGTTGCACCAAACTAACATGATCCACATATTTAGGGTTTTAGACATTCATTAATTAATTTGGCTTATGACAATCAGCCACAATTAATTAATCTCTTATTTCCTGAGTAATACTACTCACTCCTTTTCACTTATGTCTGAATTAAATAATTCAACCTGCAGGGTTTACCATAATGAACCTTGTGAGCTCCTCAGGGAATGTCACCATCTTGAAACGGATATGCTTACCTAAACGTCCAGCCTAAGCAGGCAACACACAAATTGCCAACACCCAAAATACGGGTATAAGAGTACATGTAAGACTCGTCACCATGGTAAATCAAAGTGCGGTCAATCTGTGTGTGCCCCTTATCCTTCAGTTAGGTTTAAGATCATAGGAAGTATGTTAGGGATCTGGCTCATTCATATGTCAATGAGAATGGCACATCCCACTGTTGATCCCATCAATACATAACCATGTACCGACACATCAAGTAGCTAGGATAAGCTCACTTATGAACCTATGTGCCGCAGCTTAGGCCGACAGTCTATCCAGGGACTGTCTCAGCTGTGATACTGTTTATATCTCGCTAGGTCAAACAACTCATATGATCCTCTGTGATCTCATACACACCATATGGTCATCCCTATAGGCGAGATAATAGGATATTATGGTTTGTTGTAGTAACACATATATGAAGACCAGTGTACAATACACTTAATCATATATGCTTTCAGTATTCAATCCCAACATCTATATCATTGATTGTATGCATAAATCTTCTGTGAATGTTGCAAACTCATCCAATAATAATAATCATTTAAAGATAAAGATTTCTTCCGATGAGGATCAAACATATCTCTCGCACTTGAGACTAGGTCATATCAATCTAAAGAGGATTAAAAGATTAGCATGCAATGGGCTCTTGGATTCTTTTCAAGTGGTACCGCATCAAATCTGTGAATCCTGTATAGAGGGAAAGATGACGACCAAGCCTTTTAAGGCAAGTCAGTCTCGAGCAAAGGATGTGTTGGAATTGATCCACTCTGACTTATGTGGACCAATGTCCACGCAAGCTCGTGGGGGTTATGAGTACTTCGCCACATTTATTGATGATTACTCAAGATTTAGATATGTCTATTTGCTTCGCCACAAGTCTGAATGCTTTGAGAAATTCAAAGAGTTTAGGACTGAGGTAGAAAAGAAGCTAGGTAAGACTATCAAGACACTACGATAAGATCGTGGTGGAGAATACCTCAATAACGAGTTTTTGCAGTACTTGTCAGACAACAGGATTACATCCCAATGGACTGCACCAGGAACCCCTCAACAAAACGGTGTAGCAGAAAGAAGAAATAAAACTCTCTTGGAAATGGTCAGGTCGATGATGAGTTATGCAAGCTTGCCGATTTTATTTTGGGGATATGCCTTGGAGACAACGACTTATTTGCTTAACCTGGTACCTTCTAAATCAGTTCCTAAAACACCTCTGGAACTCTGGTATGGGCGAAAGCCAAGTTTAAACAGAGTGAGGGTTTGGGGTTGTCCAGCATATGTGCTGATAAAGGAACCTGATAAGTTAGAAAGTAGGTGTGAGCTGATGTTGTTTGTAGGATATCCCAGACAAACGAAAGGTGGTTACTTTTATTGTCCTGAGAATCAGAAAGTGGTTGTCAGTACCAATGCAAGATTCTTGGAGGACGAATATGTAAGAAACCACAGATCCAAGAGTGAAATTATCCTCCACGAGCTTGAGGATAAGGAAGTGATTCCATCAGGAAAGCCCAGTGTAGTGGTAAATCCACCTTTAACAGGTGAGGCAATACCAACACTGCCACTAATGCAAGGTATGGGATCAACGCGTACTGTGCCAACTACTGACACGATTCAGATTCCTCGTCGCAGTAGGAGGGTTGTCCACCAACCCGAGAGGTATATGCTAATGGGAGAGTCCTCTGACTTGATCCCGGAAAATGGACTTGATGATACCGATCCATGGATATATGACGAGGCGGTATCTGATAAAGATGCAGAAAAATGGCTGATCACCATGGATTCGGAAATAGAATCCATTACAGCTATGGATGTATGCCAGAAAATTGATTTACTATATGGCTGTCGAGACATAGGGTGCAAATGGGTATACAAAAGAATGAAATGAGCGAATGCTGAAATTACAGCTTTTAAATCAAGGCTAGTGGCGAAGGGTTATAGTCAGAAAGAAGGTGTAGACTATGACAAAACCTTCTCACCGGTAGCCATGCTTAAGTCTATTCGTATACTCCTAGCCATTGCTGCACATAAGGACCTAGAGATCTGGCAGATGGATGTCAAAACTGCGTTTCTAAACGGGTACCTTGAAGAAGGCAGGGACATCTATATACAACAGCCAGAAGGTTATGTGCAGAAGGGCGAAGAACATTTGGTCTGGAAGCTAAGGAGGTCGTTGCATGGACTTAAACAAGCTTCACAGTCATGGAATCTGAATTTTGATGAAGTGATTAAATCCTATGGATTTTCACAATGTTCAAACGAGAGTTGCATGTACCGTCTATGTGTCAGCGAAAGCGTGGTGTTCCTTGCACTTTATGTAGATGATATTCTCATATTTGGCAACAATGTAGAAGTATTGTTGGGCATAAAGGGGTGGTTATCTGAACAGTTTCATATGAAGGACCTTGGGGAGGCAGGACACATCCTAGGGGTAAAACTATTGCGGGACCGCAATAAAAGGATGCTGACCTTGTCTCAAGGGTCATTTATGGATACTGTGATTGCCCGTTTCAGCATGCAAACCGCCAAGAAAGGTCTGTTACCCTTCAGACATGGCATACATCTTTCCAAGGATAAGTGTCCGGTGACACAAAGGGAGAAAGATGAAATGAGGAACGTGCCGTATGCATCAGCCGTGGGGAGCCTCATGTATGCAATGTTATGTACGAGGCCAGATATCTGCTAGGCTGTAGGCATGGTAGCAAGATACCAGTCTAACCCTGGACAGGCGTATTGGACCGCGGTAAAGCACATACTCAAATACTTGAAAAGGACTAGAGACTATTGTCTCGTCTATCAGTGTAAGGAGTTGTGCCCTGTGGGTTATACTGATTTGGATTTCCAGGAAGACCAAGACGAAAAGAAGTCCACCTCTGGCTATGTTTTTACACTGGGAGGTGGGGCCATATCATGGAGGAGTGCACAACAGAAGTGCATTGCTAACTCTACCATGGAAGCAGAATATGTGGTAGCTTCGAAAGAAGCAGTATAGTTTCAAAACTTCCTTCTGCAGTTAAACATGATTCCTAAGCTGCCCAAGACCATCACGGTATATTGTGATAACTCGGGAGCTGTGGCTAATTCAAAGAAACCACAAACTCATAGAGCAACAAAACACATTGAAAGGAAGTACCATATTATACGAGAAATCGTAGCAAGTGGTGATGTGTTAGTAGAGAAGATTGATACAAAAGATAATCTAGCGGATCCATTCACAAAGGCTCTGCCTCAGAAGGTCTACGAGATGCATGTACGTTACCTTGGGCTGAGGGCAAAGCTAACCACGTAGAATGATTGATATAATAGCTAGATTAGTTTAGACGCATTATACTCTGGAAAACACCTGTATAATGCTTTGAGTATAAGTGGGAGATTAATGGATTTATATACTGAAAGCATTATGATTGGTATATTATGTACAAGGTCGATTGGTTAATATACTGGGAATCATAAATGTTGTATGTTCATCTCCTGTCTGAATTATCAAACATGTGTCGAAAATGCAATTATTCTCTTATCTCGTCGATAGGAAGATCACACGGTGTGTTGTAGATCACGAAAGATCGTATGGATCGTTTGACCTAGCGAGATATAAATAGTTATCACAGCTGAGACAGTTCCAGGATAAACTGTCTGTGTAGGCTACAACATACGCAGTAATAAGCATCTTATCTTGGATTGCTTGGTATGCTGGTGTGGGGCACACATTGATAAGGACCTAAGTCGAGATCGATTCTTTTATCTTACATTAAAAGAATCTAGATCTCTATGGCTTGATGAGATCCTAAGCATATATGAAGGTACAGAAGTATATGCATATTGTGTATCACTTTGAGTTGTAGTGAAAGGCTCTGGTTGAGCTTGTATATCTGTATCTTGGGTAATAATAGTTTGTTTATGACTGTGTGGTACTGGAACTAGTTAACCACATCCAGTATAAGATGGTGACATTCCCTGAGCAGCTCAAAAGGTTTGTTATGCTAAAGTTTTGCAGGCTGATTAAGTTCAAGCATAAGTGAAAAGGTTTGAGTGGATTGACTCAGGAATATAAGATGTTAATTAATTAAATAGCTTGTCTGAGCATAAATTAATTAACGAATATATGTAACCATAAATGTGGGGATAAACCGAGCCCATGCAACCCGTACCTCAAAACGTGGTAGCAAATAGGTAGGACAGTATTGATTCTCTGGTGGAATGAATCAATATTAATTAATTAATTATATTCTGGGTTGAATATGGGAATTAATTAATTGATAGGCCTTATTTGCTATTTGCATTCTGGTACCTGGTCTGGCCCATGAAACTCTAGCCTAATAGAAGTCCAGTATTTTTCTATAAATAGGCCTCAATTCCTCAGATCTAAATAAACAAAAAGATCATAAGTTGCACACAGCAAACCAAAATTTGGGAGCTGTGGTGATCGACTAGATCTGAGAAACGAGGAGGAAATTCTGCTTCTCAACCGGGCAAGGAATCTGAAGAGAATCTTCACTAGATATTCAGATTGAGTTGGGATACAGATCAGAAGATCAGATCAGGAGGATTATCTTCTTTCTTCTCTCTCCTTCTTGTTTTCGAAAATTACATACTAATTTTTCATAGATTTATTTCCTCAATCAGTTAGGAAATTAATCTTTGTGCGTGGGAAAAAGATTAAGAGGAATCTCCGCACACTCGTTCTTCAGGGTTTCGCAATCCAGGTATTCCGCATAAACCTTCTTTATTCATAATCAATAGGAGCATGCAAGGAATAATCATAGGCATAGCAATTTATTTTTTTGATTTTCCAATTAACGATCCGGGAAAATGGACTTCGTGATTCAGTTCACGAATCCCTTCATTCCAATCATAGGAAGCATCCAGCAGTCACATCTCTGAAAAGAGATTGACTCTCACGGGCAACTACCGCAGAAACTAGACAAAGTTCAGAGAGAACACTAAAATCTCCATTGCAGCGAAGGACAAGTTTTACGAAGGTGCGCCCTTGACTTGGCCGGAGTTGCAGACTCGAAGATTGAAGCATCGGAGGATAGCTTTGTAGTGGCTAGGTTGAAGGTTCACTACTTGCTACAATTGTTCGACGAATCCTTGTACTTCAATATCTTTTCAGTGGATTCTTAGCCACACGGCTAAGGAGTGAACGTAGATCTATTGGATCAAACCACTATAAATATTGTGTGTTTTTTTACTGTTTTATCATTTACTGTTTGTGTGGTGATTTGAAACCTAGCAACGATAATAATTTAACTTCCTCTACATTCGTCTGAAGAAATAGTTGCTAGAGTATTTGTCTAAAGAAACCCTAATTTCTACCTCGAGCTAAGACATTCTTAAGAACTTAAGTGCAAGATAATATTTAAACTTCCGCTGCATTCGTTTGTGTTTCTTGCTTGTTATTCACCACAACGACTCTGATTAGGGACCAACAGCACAGCAACTAGGTTGTCAGCTGGAGCTGCTTCCTCAACTGCTTCAACGTTGACTTCCTTGGATTCAGGTTGCTCTACTTCCAATACTGTTGCATTTGCTTCAGGGGGCTTCTCTTTATTTTGATCTTCTATATGAATAAATTTTAAGGCCTCAGCAATGACATTAGCATCATTGGCCCTGTTTGATGTCCAGCCGAGGCAGCTGGAGTCTCAGAAGCATCATTCATAGATCTTGTCAAATGAACTGTTCGATTATGATCAAGATCAGTTTTAGGTTCCTCATTGACATCCTTGATCTCATGATTTTCCATACCCAGTTCTTGAAGTGTCCTGCGCACTAGAGTAGCTTCATCAAAAACAACATGACATGTTATTTCCACAAGTTGGGTAACCTAATTGAATACCCTATAGCCCTTGTATGAAGGATGTCCATAACCTAGGAACACACCTTCATCGGCCTTAGGACTGAAGGTATTCAATTTAGACTTCCCATTCTTGTGAATATAACATGGAGAACCAAATGCACGAAGATGAGCTATAGAAGGTTTACGACCATTGTATATCTCGTAGGGAGTCTTGTGCAGCCGTGTGTTGAATGCACTTCGATTTTGTGTGTAGCAGGCTGTCATCAAGGCATCTCCCTAAAATCTTTTTTCAAGATCGGTCTCAGCTCGCATGATCCTCACTGCTTCTTTGAGTAATCTATTTTTTCGCTCAGCAAGGCCATTTTGTTGAGGAGTTCTTGGAGTAGACTTTTCCTGCCCAATTCCAATTTCAGCGAAGAAGTCCATGAGAGGTCCATTACAAAACTCTGTTCCATTATCAGACCTTATCCTCTTGACTGTCACCCCTTTGTAATTTTGAAGACGAGTAATCAGTTATGGCAGTTGAAGCTTTACTTCATCCTTAAACTTTAGCAGCACCACCCACGTATATCTTGAGTAGTCATCAACAACTACTAATGTATACTTCTTTCCTCCAATTGTGGGTGGAGTAACTAGACCAAACAGATCCGTGTGGAGCAGTTCCAGAATCCGATTTGTGCTTGCTGCAATTGGCATGTTCTTGAACGAGGCTCTTGTCTATTTTTCGAGATGGCAAGCTTCACAGACTCCTTCTTTTTGGAACTTCTTATGTGGCAGTCCTTCAACTAGATTATGTTTTTCCAGATGTTTGATAGAGTTGAAGTTCAGGTGACTTAACCTTTTATGCCACAGCCAGTTTACACCATTTGAGGAACTTTGTGCAATGAGGCAGGTTCCTTCTTCTCCACTTGACTAGTCCACAATGTAGAGACCTCCTTTCTTAATGTGACTAATGCTTAGAAGATTGTGCTTCAGGTTGGTGACTAGGGACACGTTCTGGATGATTATGCCATTGTGTTACATGCATCCTCTTCCAACCACTCGTCCCTTGGACTTGTTGCCAAATGTGACAGATGGTCCTTTGCACATCACAAGGTTCTTGAGCAGATCTTTTTTTCCTGTCATATGTGCCGAGCACCCGTTATCCAGTATCCATGATCTTACTTTCTTCAGGGAATTTTTTACCTACAAGATAGAGATTTTTATTTAGGCCCCCTCATCCTTTCGGGTCCTGCAAAATCAGTTTTCTGGATCCATCCTTTTGGTATCCAGATTTGTTTAACTTTTACAGTTCGTGAAACTGAATCACTCTTTACTGTTTAGCTAACCTTTCTCCTAAAATATTTTATGCTATTTGGATGCATGTTAGGGAAGGTTGTAGTGTGTGAACTCTTCCTGAAACTGTTGTTCTTGAAAGAGTCTCGAGAAACAGTTCTCGGGTGTTTAGCCATCATAGTCTTAGAATGATAAAATTGTTCTAGCTCGGGCCTCGAATAGGTGTTCCTCCGATCCAGATAACTGTTATAATGAAACTTAGTTCTATTATAACCTCTCGGATTTCTATCCGATTGTCGAACTGACTTCCTTTCAACATTTACGTGTTGCTCAGTCCTTCTTGTTGGTAAAACTGGATTCCTTGCATTTTGAACATTATGTTTATCCAGTTTGATGAAAATTCAGTTTTTCTCTCGATAATTTGTTTATACAGCTTACGAACTGTGTGGACTCCATGTCGATGTATCAATTTGGAGTTAGGTTTTGACCAGCATTTGGTCTTTTCTTTTTGTTTGACTGGTTCCTTGGATTTGATTTTTCCTTTTTCCAACACATTCCCAGAACTGAGTTTGGCTTTGACAAAGCCTAAAAAAGTTTTCTCAGTTCCTGAAGTAGATGCATGTTCGCTCAAAACTTCTTCATTTTGGTGCTCCATAAACCCAATTCCGTATTTATCAGATGGTTGTTTTTTAGCATTCTAAATTTCTTTTAGTTTTCTTGAGATCTTTTTTAAAGTGCATTCACATTTAATATGCTCAAGTTTCTTCAAGGAGTCACATTCCATTGAAACATTCTCAAAGTTTTTAAGAAGTTTGGAATGTTCTTCGTAGAGTTTTTCAAATTCCTCACTGATGGACTTCGTTCTTGTGACTTCACTGATCAAAACTGAAATCTCTGATTTCAGTGAGGCATTTTCACTAGCTAATGCATCTTTAATTTCATGAAAATTTTCAACCTCTTTTATAATGTTTTCAAGAGAAATATCTTCTGAATTTGAGCGACAAAATTCAGAGCTCTCATCTACGCATGTTGATGCTAGAGATAAGGGTAGATGAGTTGTTACCATTATTTTGAGATTTGAAGCGTCAGTTTGTTCATCCGTGACATCTCCATCAACTGCTGCCATGAAGGGCAGGAGTGCTTCATCGTCATTCTCATCCTCAGACGTGTAGTAGTCGTCATCATGGTCTAGGATGTCTGGCACTTCTGTTCTGTACAGCATTGCTTTGGCCACAGCTTTAAAAGCTCTCCTCTCAAATACCTTCCTCAGCCTGTCTCTCTCCTCTTGAGAGACTAGAGGGCATTCATACTTCAAGTGATCTGGAGAGTTGCATTCATAGCACGTATCGTGGCTCTCTTTTGGTAAACCTTTGCTCACTGGTCTGAGCTTCCTTTCCTTTTGCTTTGGCCTTCTCTAGGAGTACGGCCAAGTTCCTCATATGTTCCTCCAGTTTGGCAACTGACAGGTGAGTTTCCTTCTTCTGGTTTGAGGTGGAGGTATCGATCGAAAGGCAGTTTTATCGAACTGCGTTTGTTTTTTCTAACGTCTTTGGAAGTCTCTCTTCACGAAGAATGAGACATCATCATTTGCTGCTGAGTTCGGAGTTCTGGCAGCTTTGTTTTTGTTCACCATTTGTATGTCCCATTCATGGGCTTCAAGTTCGGCGAACAGCTCTTTGGTGGTCATTTTCGAGAGATCCATGGTTTTTAAACTGGTGGTTTTAACAAACCAGTCTTCCTTAGGCATTCTTGAGTGAATATTGGCATTCATGTCATCCACACTCTCTTCTCTTCCAATACCCTTTAGCTCACTGACAATGGCGTTGAACCTTGCTTTTATTGACTTGATCGTTTCACCAAGTAGCATTTGGAAGGATTCATATTTGTCAATGCAAATTTGTTTCTTGTTGTGTTTCATTGCTTTGGTTTTTTTTGTGAGCTCATTGATCCAATCCCATAGCTCTTTGGCACTGTTGTTCTCTATGGCTTCTTCCATGAGAGAATCTAGAAGAGATTGCATGATCATTTCTTGTGCAATGGGATCAAGCTGGGCACGCTTCTGGTCTTCAACTGTCCATTCTTCAGGTGGTTTATCTACCATTTGGACACCACCTTGATCATCTCCTCCTCCGAGCCGGACACTAATCTCTTGGATCCTTAGAGGTCCATTCTTCAAGACTTCATCCATCTCTAGATGTTGGCTCCTTAGTTGGATGAGGCCCCTCTTCTTCCATACTTTGAACTTCTCTGGGTTGTAGTTGGGAAGACTTGGATAATTCATCATTATCTTAAGATAATTTGCTCGCTAATCACAAAGAAAATTAGAGTGCAAGGAAATATGGATCCGGTCCTAAGCAACTCAAAACAGGGCAGTCTCCAAAGACCGACCTGCTTTGATACCACTTGTTGGTCCCCGATCAAAGAATGAATAATTGTGCAGCGGATGTTTTTACAAGCTGATGCACTCTAAAACTGGGGTAAGTTTCCCAGTTTAGGATTTATCAAAACTGTGTTAGCCGAGAGTTTACTTAGTCAGTTTTTAGATATGCACTTCAACACTTTAGTGAAGTGTTGAAGGTTTCAAACCTCAGCTGAAAAATTGTGTAATGAGAAAAGTAACGAAAATTGTAAATGTATTATAGTGGTTCGGATCCTTAAGTCCTACGTCCACTCTTCAAAAATTAATCCGGTAATTCACTAAGTAATGAAATATACACTTCTCACGATATATAGCCAATCACCACGGAAACCATCATTCGTAGCAAACTGGATCACTTACCCAGGTAGATGATCTTCACTCCTTCAGTTCCTCGAAGCCAAGTAACACCTTGAAATCTTCTCATAACTGGCAGTCGTCGGAAATGGATTGAGGACTAACCTCCCTTCTTTTTCTCCGGTGGATGGATGGTTGAGTTCTTCCTAGAACACTCGAAAGTTGGCGATAGCCCATAAGAACCTGTTCCTCGACAGAGAACTAGGCTTCTATGTTCTCACTTGAAAAGTAAGAACACTAAGAAGAAAGATTAAGTCAAAAGACTTAATCCTCGTGTACTCAAGGTCACATGGTGAATCGTAGATGATTCCTCAAGCAAGAATGCCTCGTGTTCAAGATATGACACACGGAGTTAATGTCGTTCACTTGAGAGCTTTGAATGCAATGAGCTTTAAATCCGGCAGAGTAATGGCGCTTTTAATGTAGATTGGTTAAAGTGTCTTTCTAGTCTTTCTGGTATTTATAGTTGAATCTCTGGAAATAACCGGTAGAGACAATTGGAATGATGTCCAATCAATGGCCATTCTTTTCTATTGTAGCAGACCTGCTCCTCTGCCTTTTCTGAACATTGCCATGCTTTTTGCTGAGACAGTTTTGACTTGTTGTGTCAGCCTCGAACAACGTTGTACTGCAGTCATAACTGAGTGTATCTTTGTTTCTTATCATTGAGTCTTCAATGCTCTTTATGACTGCTCGGCCCCTTGCTTTTCACATGTTTAATTTGGCGTGAAACTTTGCTTGTCTGAAACTGTGAGCGGCTCTCAACAGTTTCTCTATAAAAACTGTCTCTATAATTTGCATCGCTATTACTTCCTTGACAGTTTAAAACTGTCTGCATAGTTTTCTCGGCCCCTTGTTCCTTGAATTGTCTTCACAGTTTTCTTCGCATATCGTTTCTTGAACTGTCTTCACAGTTTTCTTCGGTCCTTCTGTTCGGACAGTTTTATCCTAAAAAATTGTTCTACAGTTTTTGGCGGTTTTCCTTTACCGAATTATTACAACTTGATTATCCTATACAAGGATTACCTGAAGTAATAACTTTAAGGACTAAACCTTGGTATACAGTTTTGACACATCAAAACATAAAATTGAAGTTGGGATTTCTACATCAACATTTAATAGATGTCATATCCTAAGAACACTCCTTCATCATCTTTGGGAGAGAAAGTACTTAATTTCGACTTCCAATTATTATGGATATAACATGGTGAGCTAAAAACACGAAGATGAGCTAAGGAAGGCTTACGACCATGATGTATTTCATAGGGAGTCTTATTGAAGCGAAGATTCAATCCGCTACGGTTCTGCGTGTAGCAAGCATTCATTGCAGCTTCTCCTTAATATCTTTGACTCAGATCTGTATCCGCAGGCGTTGTTCGCATGGCCTCTTTGAGAGTCCTATTTCTCCTTTCTGCCAAGTCGTTCTGATGAGGTGTTCTTGTTGTGGACCTTTCATGTCCTATTCCAGCATCAGCGTAGAAGTCCATCAATGCTCCGTTACAAAAATTTTTACCATTGTCGATCTTATCCTTTTCACCGTGAGCTCTTTAGAATTTTGAACTCTGATTATTAGATCTGGAAGGATTATCTTCACTTTGTCCTTTCTTTTGAGTAACCTCACCGAAGTGTACCTGGAATAATCATCAATAACAACCAGAGTATATTGCTTGTTACCTACAGTGGGTGGAGTCATTGGGCCAAATAAATCCATAAGCAGTAGCTCAAGGATTCTGTTTGAGGTGGCCTTTTCCGGATTGGATTTGAAGGACGCTTTGACTTATTTTCCTTGTTGAAAGGCTTTGCATATTCATTCCTTCTTGAAAGTTTCTTGAGGTAGACCTGTACAACAATGTTATTCTTGGTAATATAATTGATAGTCTTAAAGTTTAGATGCGTTAGCCTTTTGTGTCATAGTCAATTTGTCTCTTCCTTGCTGAATGCTATGAAGAATGATTCTTGCTGACCACTTTCCCAATCAGAGATGTAGAGTCCTCCTTTCCTGATTCCTCTAAGCTTTACTTCTCCAGTGGTTCTATCAACAACTTCACAACCTGTGTCAAAGAAAGAAAAAATGTATCCATTTTTACTTAGCTGGTTGATGCTCAGTAGATTGTGCTTGAGGCTATCGACGAGGGCAACGTTGATTATTCGCATTCTATTTTGCTCGATGCATCCTCTTCCGATAACTCTAGTCTTGGAATTGTCACCAAATGAGACTGAAGATCCTCTGAACTTGTGAAGCTCTATAAAAATCTCTTCATCTCCTGTCATATGACCTGAGCATCCACTATCTAGGATCCATTCTTTGAGCTTTCTTGAAGTTCTTCTTCCTGGACCCTGTTCCTAGTTTCCTGTGGCAGCTAGAGCTGATTCTCCTGTCTGCTCTTCATTGATATCTGCCATGAATACCATGAGAACATCCTCTTCATCTTCTGGTCAGTGACTCTGATCGTCATAATCTGGGATGTCTTGTGGTTCTGTCCTTGGTAGTAAGGCTTTAGTAACAGCCTTCATTGCACGCCTTTCGAACAGCTTCCTCAGCCTTTCCCTTTCCTATGGATCTACTCTTGGGAAATCAAACTTTAGGTGATCCGGGGAATTGCATCCGTAGCATGTTCTTGGCATTTTCTTGACGTTCTTGCTATCAGCTGGTTGATTTTGCTGGAAGTCCTCATTCTTTCCTTTGGACTTCAACAACAACCTTTGCAATCTCTTCATTTGTTCTTCCAGTTTGCTTACAGGGAATTCTTCTTCTTTGAATTGAGATCCACTGGAGGAAGGAATCTCCTTTGTTGAACTGGACTAAGCTGGTCGATCTGAGTGGAATGGTTTCTTTGATTTCCACTTCTGTCCATCTTTCTTCACAAAGAATGCAGCATCCTCGGCAGGTTCTTCAGTGATAGCTGCAGCACAAACAGCTTCATTTTTGTTGATCTGTGTGATGTCCCATTCATGGGCCTTCAGTTGAGCAAACACATCTTTGGTGCAGATTGTTGACAGATCTTTCTCCTTCAGACTGGTTACTTTGACGAACCAATCCTCCTTCGGAAGTGTTGAGATAATCTTTTAGTTCATGTCGAGAAGCTCGTACGTTTTTCCCAGTTTCTTTAACTTAGCTACAATGTTGTTGAATCTCGCATCCATGTCTTTGATGGTTTCCTCTTCATCAGATTCGTTTCTTTACCTAGAGTACCAAGGAAATCCCACATCTATTTGGCATTTCCGTACTCCAACGCTTCTGCCATTAGAGTAGGTGACAAGGCACCTAAAATTAAATCCATGGCTACGTAATTTAGTTTTTCACAGGCTCGTTCTTCTTGAGTCCATTCTTCAAACGGCTTGTCCGCCATTACGTCTGGTCCTGCTACATATTCTCCAACCCTTGTTTTTACCTTCTGGATCTTGATTGGCCTTTTTTCAATCACTTGTCTCATCTCAAGATGTACATTCATCAGTGTGATCATCGACTTCTTTTTTCAGGTAGAGTAGGATTTTGGAGAGAATTTTGCAAGCTTTGCGTTGTGCTCCATTGTTATGAACCTGATCTAAACACAGAAACACAGATATGCAAGGAAAATCTGGATCTGGTCCTAAGCGACTCAGAGGCAGCTAGTCTGTAAAGACCAACTGTTCTAATACCAATTGTTGGTCCCCGATCATAGTGTTTTATATGCAGTGGAAGTATTAAATCAATCTTGCACGTATCCTGCTAAGGTCTCGACTTAGCAAATGTTTATCAAGTGTGCTTTAGCTCAAATATTAATTAATCCAATTGCAGTTTATACTACAACACTTGATGTGTTAAGTTTTAAATATATGTAAGCGCAGAACGTAACGAAATAAGACAGTAATGACACTAGGATTTTAGAGTGGTTCGAACAACTATTCTACGTCCACTCTTCAGTCCTCCGATTGAAAATTCACTAGAAGAATGAGTACAAGGTTAGGCCTGATACATTGAGCAGCTCCTCCGTGTGGTCAGCGCACCTTCAAGCACCTTAATCTCCAATCTTCAGCCGGTGTCGCTCCGTGGAGTGAGGACAAACCTCCCTTCTCCTTGGACGTCGACTATTGGGAGTTTTATGGTTCTTCCCGGAACCTATCCTTATGTTGGCATTGCCCGTACTAATCACTCTTGCACAACAGTTGTAACTGCTAGATTCTTTCCAGATTAGAAAGAATCCCAAAATAACCTTGAAGGCTTAACTTCGCAGGTCTCGATCTTCTGATATGAAAGCTTGTGGGAAATCTTCAATTAAGAACTTAGCTTGGATGAGTTCAAGTAATGTAGAGAGTGCATATGATCTCTTTTGTTGTCTCTATATGTAGAGAATCGCGAACCTTTGAATCAAATAGAAATGACACCTATTTATAGGTGAAGATTCAAACGACTATTTGAATCTTATCCGTTAGACTCAAAGGCATTGCTCGCCTATCAATGTTCTTCTTTTTTCTGCAGTGGACAAAGACTCTTTAAGTCTCCTCATCTCTGATTGGCGTAGCATCTATCTGTAGCCATTTCTTTTAGAACGGATCCTATGTAGGTCTGAACCCTCCTTTGTGCATGATGATTGTTCTATCCTATGGTTTGCCGAGCTTGTAGGGTTTGAGTCTACGATGGACAACACAAGTTGCCATTATTAATTTCTTGCCAAGGATCGTTCTTAGGATACCAGGAATAAATTTCAATTAAATAAACCATGCGATCCTATGCATGCTCCTACAAAATTAATTGCAGAGGATGGAATTATAGGAATACCTTATTTCACTTTTGATCTACAGATCTAGATCGGAGCCAATAACGATGAAATAGATCTGGATCTGAATCTGAACGCCGGCGATGAAGAGTTGTTCCCACAGATCTGTTCCCTTGCTCCTTGGAAATCTGGTGAGGATTATCTACCAAGTAGAATCCGAGATCTGGAGGAATCAATCAGTTCCTCCCTTCCGGATCGCCGCCGCCGTCTCTCTCTATATTTTCAATATACTGAAAAGTCTCTACTGATCTGATAGAGAGAAAGCCTATATATAGTGTTAGGGTTTTGAGAAACCCTAACCCTAATGGGCTTGAGCAGTTCTTGGGCCAGACCAGGGACCAGATGCAAATAATAAAGTGGTCCATCTTTATTAATTAATCCTTCCTTGTTCAACCCAGAACATAATTAATTAATAAAACATTGTTTTAACCTTCACCACGGTAACAATGCTGACTCGCCCCTTTATTATCACATTATTGGGAACGGGTTGCACCAAACTAACATGATCCACTTATTTAAGGTTTTGGAAATTCATTAATTAATTTGGCTTATGACAATCAGCCACAATTAATTAATCTCTTATTTCCTGAGTAATACCAATCACTCTTTTTCACTTATGCTTGAATTAAATAATTCAACCTGCAGGGTTTAGCATAATGAACCATGTGAGCTCCTCAGGGAATGTCCCCATCCTCAAACGGATATGCTTACCTAAACGTCCAGACTAAGCAGGCCACACACAAATAACCAACACCCAAAATACGGGTATAAGAGTACATGTAAGACTCGCCACCACGGTAAATCAAAGTGTGGTCAATCTGTGTGTGCCCCTTATCCTTTAGTTAGGTTTAAGATCATAGGAAGTGTGTTAGGGATCTGGCTCATTCATATGTCAATGACAATGGCACATCCCGCTGTTGATCCCATCAATACATAACCATGTACCGACACATCAAGTAGCTAGGATAAGCCCACTTATGAACCGATGTGCCGCAGCTTAGACCGACAGCCTATCCAGAGACTGTCTCAGCTGTGATACTGTTTATATCTTGCTTGGTCAAACGACTCATATGATCCTCTGTGATCTCCTACACACCATATGATCATCCCTATAGGCGAGATAATAGGATATTATGGTTCATTGTATGTTTGTTTCATCAGACAGCGAGCATTGTTGTGGCAACAAATATATGAAGACCAGTGTACAAAACACTTAATCATATATGCTTTCAGTATATAATCCCATCAATCTCCCACTTATACTTAAAGCATAATACCATTACTTTATCAAAGTATTAAGTGTGTCTATACTGAAGTCATCAAATAACTTCGGTAACGTGTTGAGTATCAAATCAATTTTGACATCATTGTCAATTTGACCACCCATCAATGTGTACTCATCTATGAGCTGGATGAGTGATTTCACATGATCACGTACCAAAAAGTTCTGACACATTTTCTGTCTTACAATACGCTTGATAAGACTGGATCTAGTATGTCCATCGAGTTCGCTATATGCTACATCAAAACGTCGCATAATGTCACGTGCAAGCCATACATCACTATAACGAGGATGCAGTACATCTGACATACCAACCAAGATATATTGTCTGGCCATACCATTCGACCACATCCACATGTGATACTGTGCACGCTCCTCATCGGAAGATGTATAAGTCGGCAAACTCGAACAGGGAGTTTACAGAACAAACAAATGTCCAAATGAATCCAAGAGCTTGACAATGTCACTTTTCCATCCAGGAAAATTTGGACCAATCAAGGAATTGTGAACGATTGAATTGATGAGCGATGCAATAATAGACATATCTGAAAACAAATGAGTGAATTAAAGTAAGCACATACTACGAACAATTGAAACAAATTTGCATAGAACCTTTAGATAAAACAACACAATTTGCTTCCTCCAATTGCCCAAGCTAATTTTCTGCAAGCTGCTTCAGCAGACATTTACAGCAAACGCTCAACCACACCAAAATGATCCTTTAATTTCTTAACATGCCAGGTATCTTAAGCAAAAGAAATTAATATTGGAGAATTTAAGACCATGTACACCTATCCGGAGCAGGGACATCATTCATGAGTTATACTCCAGGCAATATCTAAGCCAGTTTAACCACAATCCTAACTCCGGATGTTTACAGCAATTTAGCATACTTACTCGACCCATACCACATGCCCCTCACATCCTTCGTTATCTCATTTAGTTTAATCTTAGAGACCAGTGAAAGTTGTCTTAATGCAAGCCGCTTCAGCAGACGTTTGCTTAGAGGCTCCCACTTCTCATCTTAAACTAAATGTTTTATTTAGAAACCTCATCGTATTAGAACTGGTAAGGGACCTCTAACGCAAGTTGCTTCAGCAGACGTTTACGCTTTGAAATACCTTACTTCCAATGAGAGGTCGTATTTGTTGAGGTCTAATGATCTTGGTTAGAAAAGAACCAAAGTCCAGCTTAGTATTTTTAATTCTAAAGGTTTCATGCGCACACATTATTTTATGTTGCCATAAATTATGTCACACCCAAAATTCCATCATAAATTAATATGATCCCGGAATTAATAGACACAATTTAAAACATAAAATGAATCACATAAGACATGCTCAAAAATTAAATTGCAACATGCTTATAATAGTAAATAATTAAAACAAATAATCATGCTTCTTATTATTTATTAGTCTGCACATAATAAATCACATCAATACGAGAATAAATAAATAAACAAATAAATTCTCGCGGCCCCTCAGATGCGATTACATGGAAATAAATTAAATCTAACTATTACAAGATTTAATTCTCAGTACAGATCTTCAAACTGGGCTTCCGTTGGACTTGAAATCTGATTTGAACTACTTTAACAGCAATTGGGCTTCAAATTAGGGTTTTAGGCCCAAACATCAACACAAACCCTAATTTTCAGACTGCGGGTCGCCTCCGGGCCTGCTAGCCCGAATCTGCAAACTCTAGGGCTGAAACCCTAGTTTTGCACAGCAGCCGCCAACCTCATTGTCAACCGCCGGCGTCGCCTTTTCGGCCGTCGTCTGCGGCCGGAACTTGCTTCCAACCCGGCACCCGCACTCAGCCCCACCGCCAGATGGTCCGCGCACTGTGGAGTTGCGATTTCCGGCGATTGGGAGTTCTCTCGACGCAGCGGCGGCGCGAATCAGAAGCAGCCGCAGCCGCTGCAACCGCCGCGCGCACGCAGGGGTTGCGCGGCCTGCCGTTGCCCGCGACACCTTCCACCTTGCCGACCACCACCACGCGTAGTACCACTCGCTGCTGCCACTGACGACTAGCCCGTGCGCACACCGGAGAAAGATAGGTCGAACAGAGCAGCAGCAGTCGCAGCAAAGGTTGCGCTGTTCGATAACCACCATGCGCGCGGCCCTGCCTGCGCCGGGACACAACCACCGCCACACGCCTGAAGCGCGCAGCCACCACGCACTGACCGGACCGGATTTCCTCGCCGGTTACTTGTGCTGCAGCAAACAAACCTAGGGTTTCAGCCTGCCGCAGCCACTCGCCACCGCACGCCGTGGTCGCCGCCGCCAGCGGCTGGGCTGAACCCTGGGCATTGCGCCTCCTTCGTTCTTCGTTCTTTGTTTCCCATTCTTCCGGATCTCAATTTCTCCAATTTTACAGTTTTGAAATAATAAAGAAAATACAAAAAAAATAGATCTAGATCTATTACATGATTTCCTATCAAATCTAACCACAAATTTTCTCGTGGTGAAGAACCAGATCCAAAAACGAGAAGGCCACGAGAACAAAAACATCCACGACAATTTAAATCCATCCATGAACTTACATATTCATTTAATTTCAATTTATCCAAGATAGAGCCTAAGAACATCAACTTGGCTCTGATACCAATTGTAGGGTTTGAGTCTACGATAGACAACACGAGTTGCCATTATTAATTTCTTGCCAAGGATCGTTCTTAGGATACCAGGAATAAATTTCAATTAAATAAACCATGCGATCCTATGCTTGCTCCTACAAAATTAATTGCAGAGGATGGAATTATAGGAATACCTGATTTCACCTTTGATCTACAGATCTAGATCGGAGCCAATAACGATAAAATAGATCTGGATCTGAATCTTATTGCCGGCGATGAAGAGTTGTTCTTACAGATCTGATCTTCCGATCTGTTCCCTTGCTCCTTGGAAATCTGGTGAGGATTATCTACCAAGTTGAATCCGAGGTCTGGAGGAATCGATCAGTTCCTCCCTTCCGGATCGCCGCCGCCGTCTCTCTCTATATTTTCAATATACTGAAAAATCTCTACTGATCTGATAGAGAGAAGGCCTATATATAATGTTAGGGTTTTGAGAAACCCTAACCCTAATGGGCTTGAGCAGTTCATGGGCCAGACCAGGGACCAGATGCAAATAATAAAGTGGGCCTTCTTTATTAATTAATCTTTCCTTGTTCAACCCAGAACATAACTAATTAATAAAACATTGTTTTAAACTTCACCACGATAACAATGCTGACTCGCCCCTTCATTACCACGTCATTAGGAACGGGTTGCACCAAACTAACATGATCCACATATTTAAGGTTTTGGACATTCATTAATTAATTTGACTTATGACAATCAGCCACAATTAATTAATCTCTTATTTCCTGAGTAATACCACTCACTCCTTTTCACTTATGCCTGAATTAAATAATTCAACCTGCAGGGTTTAGCAAAATAAACCTTGTGAGCTCCTCAGGGAATGTCACCATCCTGAAACGGATATGCTTACCTAAACGTCCAGACTAAGCAGACCACACACAAATTACCAACACCCAAAATACGGGTATAAGAGTACATGTAAGACTCGCCACCATGGTAAATCAAAGTTTGGTCAATCTTTGTGTGCCCCTTATCCTTCAGTTAGGTTTAAGATCATAGGAAGTATGTTAGGGATCTGGCTCATTCATATGTCAATGAGAATGGCACATCCCACTGTTTATCCCATCAATACATAACCATGTACCGACACATCAAGTAGCTAGGATAAGCCCACTTATGAACTGATGTGCCGCAGCTTAGACCGACAGCCTATCCAGGGACTGTCTCAGCTGTGATACTGTTTATATCTCGCTAGGTCAATGGACTCATATGATCCTCTGTGATCTCCTACACACTATATGATCATCCTGATAGGCGAGATAATAGGATATTATGGTTCATTGTATGTTTGTTTTATCAGACAGCGAGCATTGTTGTTGCAACACATATATGAAGACCAGTGTACAAAACACTTAATCATATATGCTTTCTGTATATAATCCCAACAGGGCTTCCTTGTGATTTGTGATCCATCTGATTCACGACTCTGTAACTTCTCTTGATTGATGATTGTCGTTTGCTGGCTGCTGGTGTGCGTCAGTATCTCAATAGTTTGAGCTAAGACCTTTGGATTCTGCTGGAGTTACTTCTTTAGCATTCTTGTCTCATTCCTCCGCATTGCTTGCCTTTCTCTTCTTTTAGCAATCTTCAGCAATTCTTCGAGTTTGCTGACTCCTTCAGCATCCTTGATTCTTTTTGTTTTCTAATTCTATTACAACTTGAGTATGAATTCCTATACAGGACTTTTACAATTGACTAAATACTGAGTTGCTAGAGCTTTGATGCACCCAAACATATCAAACTATGACTATGAATTAGTTACCACAGAAGGGGTCTAACATTATTCTTAACATCTTATTTCCTCAGTTGTATCAATCACTCTTTTCCACTTATACTTAAATTAACAATTCAGCCTGCAAGACTTAGCATAAAGAACATTGTGAGCTCGTCAGGGAATGTCATCATCCTAAAATGGATATGATTACCTACACTTCCAGCCTAAGAAGGCCACACACAAAATGCCAACAATAAAAATGCAGATATTAGAGTATATGTAAGACTCGTGACCATAGCTAGGGAGTCCTTAAGACCGAGGATGATGACATATCCGATTATTGGGGTGACATAACCCAATATACTCGGGAAAGAGAGAATCGAGGGACAAAATGAAGAGAGAATCAACACAAGAACGAAATGAGGCGACGTGACATGAAAAGATGTCATACATGGGAGAACGTAGCTCAACAGTACCGCGACCCTTCGACTAACCTCATAATCACCCCTACGGTGGTGGTTAATCTTGAAACTGATGCTACACCCTTGGCGCGAAAATCCAGGCACACACTCTAGTGATTTTGCACCTTAGTGATCTCGTACCTTGACAATATCGCACCTTCATGATTCCACACCTAGATACTCCTACTAAAAGCGACCTCAATGTGCATGACCAAGAGCACAATGGACCGCTCACACGTCCCAAAGATCTGAGCATCCTAACGTAGCAGGGGCTCCACCGAGCACTCGAACACTTGGTAATCAAAAGAATACCTATGGAGTCCTTAAGATCGAGGAAGTTTATTGGGGTTCTCGACCTCAGTAAGACATGCAAAATAAAGACAAAACCTGGCCAAAAGGTGATGGATTGAATAAAGAGGGGAACTGCAAGCCTCTGTCAATCCCAATAGGGAAACACGGTGCTAGATTTAGGAGCATAAAACTCCAGCCATGTGCTGCCCAAGTGAGACACCCCCTAATGAATGTCGTGGTTACCGGACCCATGACTGCATACCCGAGCCATCTTTCCGGAGGTGGCCAAAGCTTACCCACTCGGACTCCTTAAACAAGTTGCTAACATAGATTTGACAGTCTCATCAGGGCCCGCGCCTATCATAGCTTGAGCATTCCTAACACGGAAACTCGAGATTTAGCACCTTAGAGACATTTAAGAAACAAGAGGTAAAACGACCATCTGAGGTTAAACTAATCAACAGTTTTTTTGACTCTATCGTCTACTGTAGGTACGCCCTAGAGCCGAAGGGGCTATTTTTGGGGCTACGGCCTAAGCAGACCTACCCAAACCCACTTGAACGAGTTAACATCCAATTCCCAGCATGGCTCTAGGTGCGGAGCTAGGAGCTGCCAGGTGCAGCTTGCAAGTATACTTAATGGAGTAGGTATAGTCGACAAGTACGGCAAGCTGAGCATGTGAAGCCTGCGTATTTGCCACAGACTGGAGCAGGACACAGCTGAAGCCAACAGGTCGCAAAAGGGAGCCGCGCAGCTCAACAACTCCTTAAAGATGTCACCTCACACACCTACCTTAAGTAGGTCACCCAAGGAGGTGCCCGGTCAGGGTCTCGAGGACTGCAGCTCGCAGATAAGCCTTAGCAATTCATAGAAAGGTGCAGAAGGTTGCACCTATCCCTCTTTTCTCGGAGGCGGCTCCAACAACCCCAAAATTTAAGGGAAACCTAGCGGCTAGGGTTTATACTTGTAATTGACTCCCATATGAAATATAAATAGAGACAGTCAACTTCATTTCGACTACTCTACGAATTCTATTCACAACGCTCATTTTGGCTTAGCTGTAACTTTGTTCAATCCGCTTTGGCGTATCTTGTACCTACTTTTATCAAAGGAAAATACAATTTTGCTTTTCTTTAGGTGTTCGCTAGTTTTCATCTATCGTTTAATCATTTGTTCTCACTTTTCTTGTATTATTTCTTGTTATATTCTTCGTTGGTTCCTGGGCCCCGTATCTATATGAAATCAAACCTCAACAGGTACCTCACTAACCATAGCGGTACATGTTCGTGGAAGAGTCTTCGGACTTGATCCCGAAACACGGATTGGATGATACCAACCCATGGACATACGATAAAGCAGTAAAAGACAAAGATGTGGAAAATGGTATAAAGTCATCGATTCAGAAATTGAATCGATTACCGCTACGGATGTATATCAGAAGTTTATGCTACCAGATGGCTTCCGGGCCATATGTTTTAATGGGTATACAAATGGAAGAAATGTTCGAAATGAGAAATAATGGTTTTAAAGCCAGGTTTGTGGCAAAGGGTTGTAGTCAAAAGGAGGGCATTGATTGCGACGAAAACTTCTCACTGGTAGCCATGCTCAAATCCATTCGAATTCTTCTATCCATAGCAACACATATGGACCTAGAGATCTGGAAGATGGATGTCAAAATCAAATTTTTAAATGGGTACCTTGAGGAAGGTCATGACATCTATATGCAGTAGCCAGCGGGTTATGTGAAGAATGGTGAAGAGAGTCTTGTCTGGAAACTAAAGAAGTCCTTATATAGACTTAAACAAGCTTCTTGGTCATGGAACAAATGTTTCGATTATGTGATTAAATCCTCTAGTTTTCACAGTATGAAAACAAAGGTTGTGTGTACCGATTATGCGTCAGTGGAAGCATCGTAAGCCTTGCACTTTATGTAGATGACATCCTCATTTCGATAAGAATGTGGAGGTGTTGTTAAACATAAAGAGATGGTTATCCGAAAAGTTTCAAATTAGTGACCTAGGAGATGCTGGATACATCCTTGGTATTAAAGTCTTGTTTGATCGCAAGAAGAGGATGTCAAGCTTGTCTCAAGCTGCTTAAATTGATAATGTAATTGCTCGTTTTAGCATGCAAAATTCCAAGAAAGGATTGCTAGCTTTCAGACATGGTGTTCCTCTGTCTAAGGCACAATGCCCTGCAACAGAATAGGAATAGGATGAAATAGCTAAAGTACCATATGCTTTGGCAGTGGGAAGTCTCATGTATGCAATGCTATGTACGAGGTCATATATCTGTTATGTCATGGGCATGGTAGCCAGATATTAGTCTAACCTTGGACATGCGCACTGGACTGCTGTCAAACATATTCTCAAGTATCTGTAAAGAACTCAAAACTTTTGTCTTGTTTATCAGTGTGAGAATTTTTAACATGTGAGGTTATATGGATTTGAATTTCTAAGTGGACCAGGATGAGAAGAGATCAACCTCAGGCTATGTGTTCACCTTGGGAGGCGAAGCTATATCATGAAGGAGTGCAAAGCAGAAGTGTATCGTGGACTCCATCATGGAAGCTGAGTATGTGGAAGCTTTAGAAGCTTCTAAAGAAGCGGTATGGCTTCGAAACTACCTCTAGGAGTTAGCTATTGTTCTAAGTTTGCCCAAGACTATCACGGTATATTGTGATAATATTGGTGCAGTAGAAAATTCTAAGGAACCAAGAACTCACACGGCGTCGAAGCACGTAGAGAGAAAGTACCACATCATACGAGAAGTCATAGCGTGGGGAAAGGTGCTAATAGAGAAGACTGACACGAAGGATAATCTAGCAGATCCATTTATAAAGGCCTTACCACATAAGGCAAATGAGGGTCATGTTCATAGCCTAGGACTGAGGATGAAGTCGGCCACCTGGTGACCAAATGTAATAGCTAGATTGAATAGACAATGTGATACTCTGGAAAGAAATGGTATAATGCTTTGAAGTTAAGTGGGAGATTGTTGGAATTGTATACATAAAAGCATTATGATTAGTATAGTGGGAAACAATATGATTGATATATTGGTAATCATTAATGACTTGCAATAAAGAACTCCTGTCTGAATTCCTAATCTTACGATGCGAACAATCACATCCAGTTATCTCGTTGATAGAGAGATCAAAAAGTATTGTATTGATCATTCGACCTAGCAAGATATAAATAGTTATCACATTTTAGATAGTTTCTAGTTTGGTTGGTTTAGGTTGTGGCACACTAGTTCTACAACTGGTTTATCTTAACTTCTTTGTGTGTCCGGTACATCTCAATGAATATTTAGGATCAACAACGAGATGAACCATTCTACTTTACATATGAATGAGTAAAGATCTCGGTAACTTGGTCGGATCTAAAGTCTATTGAAGGTTAAAGGGCTCACATGGGTTGACTGTCACTTTGACTTGCTATGTTGGAGAGTCTCACATGTACTCATATATATGCATCTTGCGTAATGGCAGTATATGTGGGGTTTCCTTGGGCTGGATTTAGATAACCATACTCGTTTCAGGATGGTGACATTCCCTGGGAAGCTCACGAGGTTTGTTTATGCTAAGTCCTGCATGTTGAATCATTGATTCAAGCATAACCCAATAAGGGTTTAGTGGTACTACTCAGGAATAATAAGTGATTAATTAATTGCAGCTAATTATCATATGCTGAATTAATTAATGAATGTTCGAAACCTTAAATATGGGAATTAACCAAGTCAATGCAACACGTTCCTAATAACGTGGTAATAAAGGGGTAGATCAGCATATCACTACAAAAAAATCATTTATTCGCGACGGACTTGCGACCAAAATGAATTGGAGTCGCTAATCTGCGACGGTATTGCGACAAATTTGCGACCATTTCTAATTTTAAGATTTAGGGACGGATTCGCAACAGTAGATGTGGTCGTTAAATTCTGCGACTACAATTTGGGTCACAAGTTGGTAGCAAAATATAATTTATTATTATTTTTTTATGCTGAATATTTGCGACCATTGGCTTAGTTGCCATTCTGTCGTAGTTTTATTAGGATTTAGGTTATATGAATTTAGCGAGAATCTTATTTTCCCTCGAATCACGAATCTTCTGCGACCACCGCTTCGTCTCCAACCGGCACTTCCACGGGTGCCTCCGTCCATCACCGACTCCGATGGTAAGCTCGTTCCCTTTCTCCCTCGGTCTCTCTCTTTCCTACCTTGTCTTAATTACCAACACTGGCGCAGTTGTCCTCGGTCCGCCGCCACGCCAGTGCTCCGTCGTCGTTTCACCATTGTTGAATCTCAGGTATGCATCTGCCTCTGCCTTCTCCTTCTTCTTTGACTTTGTAATCCTCGGGAGCCTTCGACAGGTTTTAGCTTCCTTGTTAGTCAAAATTTCAGTTCTTTTGGTGTTGGCATAGCTTAGAGGTTTTACAGCGGCTTCTTATGTTAGGCACGTAGGTGTTTTCCCCTCATTTCTTCGTCTTCTCCCGCCTTCTTTTCCCCCTCCTTACCTGTAAAGTGAGATTTTGTTTTCAGATAACAAGGAAGATGTTGTACTTCCCAAATGTTGTAACTGACCTTGTTCTATTCATATGGGGAATTCTAGACTAAATAATCATGAATTCTATTATCCTCTTTTCTCTTCTCTTCTGCAGGTTGGATTCTGCCTTGTGACTTGTGTTACCTACTGTTAGTTTTGGATCTTGCAGATTTGATCAGGTTATATTAATCTGGATCTTGCAGGTTTAATTTGATCACCCTTATTTATTTGTAAATTATGTTGCATTAGGTTTCATGAAGCAGCTCTACTCACCAGTCCACAATTAGCCTAATTGTGTTGGAGTGATCATAGTTGTGAATTAGTAGTAGAAGTGGAGCCATAATCACCAGACCACTACTCCTTGTCTGCTTCACTGAAAGTTAGGATTGGAACCATAAGTCAGCCGTACTAGTTTTCTGTTAGGATTTTTATTGTATTAACAACGCCCGAGGAGGCCTACGATAATCGAGTTAGAAATGGCAATGGAATATATTAAGGGGAAATTGGAGAATTGCAATCAAGTCCTTTACTCAGACATGACATGAAAATGAGATATGTATGGAAAGTGATATAAACTTATAGAGAGAGGGTGACCTGAAGAACTCCAACATGCCTTTAGATAATTCTGAACTACTGTCACAAGGAAGTTTGGTTGGCAATTTTAATTATGTAGTATTGCCTGTTACTGTTGATTGATTAATGATTTTATACTGCCAACTGCTGCTTCTGTGCGATTTTCTTTTGGCTGCATTTGACTTTTATGCCATTTCTGTGTTATCTTTTTTTGTTAGTTTAATAATTTAGTTTTTGGTTAAGGTTTTTTGTCTATTATTTTTTGGGATTCTTTGCCTTGCCATCTGATTTGAACAAACTTACCTACTTTACAGCTTTACTCAGAAAGAATCATCAAGTCATCAAGTTTCAATTCACACTTCACAGGTGCAGAGCATTTAAGATTAACTCTCTCCATTTTAACTTTGTTTATTTCAAAATAAAAGTAATAATATTCATAATTTAAAAGAAATGGCTTAGATGGAACCTTAGTAATTGTGTATGGAGATTTCCTCAATAATGAAAGAAAATATGCATGGAGATTAGTATGCTGAACAATGAATCCAGAAAACTAAATGCCATCAGATTTGAACTGAGTATATTAAAGGGGTAATTGTTGTCATAGATTTAAGTACTTCAGAAGATAATTCCATAACTGCATGTTTAATGCTTTTGCTTTGATGATTTATGAGGTTTATCTATCAGTTTAACTTCTCTATGTTGTTTGGTGCAATGAACTGATCTATTCCCCGAAGAACTGGAGGGGTGGTTCTGTTTCTTAATCACATAGATGTTAGGGTCCAACTGATAGTGTGTAGGTAAGGATGTATTTGTCCCATAGTGTAAATGAAAATTGTCTGCACCCTTATCCTTTGAAAATAGTTTTAGTTTTAATTTTACAACTGAATAAAAAAAAAAAAAGTTGAGATAACTTGTTAATCTATCTCTGGTTCGATCCAGAGATAGATTAACAAGTTATTTAATGCTGAGAATATACTTTTAAGGAAGGTCTTGGGTTAGGCAGGCCTAAACGATTTAGGTGGGTTTTATCCATCCCAAACCTATATAATATACCCTAATTGGGATTAATAAACCCTATTTGGGATGGATCAACCCATTTGGGTTAAAACCCGCCTAAATCGTTTAGGCCTGCCTAACGCAAGTTTTTGCCTACTTTTAAACATCAAAATGGCCCAACCTTAATTGACAAAGATTGACATTTGACACAACATAAGTTCCTGATATTAATTGTTCAGCAAAATAAATGCTGACACGAAGAATAACTGAATTCAATAGTAATTCTGGCATAACTTGTGCTCAAATACTTAGTGTTTGGACTTTGGAGGGAAAAGGCCAGAGGATACAACATAAAAATGTAAAGAGACTCTTGAGAATACAACATAAAAATAGGTTGCTTTGTCTTTCTTGATTCGTAAGGGATTTTCTTTCGTTTTGTGAATGAAGTTGATAAAAAGTTTGCATTGGTAGATTTGAAGGGATTATTTTAAGTCCATTTTGCATTAGTATAATCTAGTTGTACCTTATTTGTTGAAAGTTGATTCATAATATGGTACCATGATAAATTGCCTAAAGAAGGTAGTGTGCATTGCATCGAGAGAAGAGGCCGACATGTACACTTGCATATAATTTCCTCTGTTTTTTTAAAAGGTTATAATATTTAGTTTCGATTTATTAAATATACCACAGATGTATTATACTATGCACAGAATGATGCTCTACCCATGTGGAAACCTTTTGTCTTCCAAGATTTTTATTTTGCCACTCTGATTTTGTTTCACCTTTTATAAAACAAGCATGTTCCTAATGTCATTAATATAAGCTAATCTTTACTTCCCCTGATTTTGTTTCACCTTTTATTCCAAGTATATGAGTTCTAAAACACTTCCTAATTTTCTATCGCAGGTAGTTGAAGGGAGCATGCCCTTGACGTCTGCCTTCTAAATGGTCTCTTTCTGCGTTTTTTCCTTGGGCTGTGAGTTGAAGGACATCATAGGAGTTGAAGATTTAGATTTTGTGTATTTTGTAAAAGATGAAAACTGGCCCTCTAACTTGTTGATTTTTTTACGTAGGAACGACATATTATTTAATGAAAATATATGCTTATTTGTATATGATTTTTTGTTTTGTTGTTTTGGTTCTAGGGGATTTGTTAAACAGGGAGAAAAAAGAAAAAATAATATAATTTAAAAAAAAAAAACAGAATCGCGACGGCAAAAGCCATTGCAAAAAAAAAAGTTTTGCGACCAATCCGCAACGAAAAAGTGGTCCGGTCGCAAAATTTAGCAACCACCATTTCGTCGGAATTTCTTTCGTCTAAAACTTGCGACGGGATTGTGTGTGTCGGAAATGTTTTTGCGACTAAAAGATTTGCGATGACTTTTTTTGGTCGCGAATCCGTTGCGAAACTTTGATTTGCGACGGAAATATTAGCTTTTGCGACCAAAATAAGCTGTCGCAAAAGAATTAACTTTTTGTAGTGTTTAATTCTCTAGTGGCATGAATTAATGTTTATTCATTAATAATGTTCTTGGTTGAAGATGAAATTAATTAATAAGATGCCCACTTTATTATTTGCATTTGATCCTTGTTCTGGCCTAATAATACTCTGAGCCCATTAGGGTTAATTAAACTCTAATAGTCCAATATCCAGATCTATAAATAGATCAATTCTCTCACTTCCCACATATGTTTAAAGTTCAAAACTGAAATCTTAGAGAGAGTGAAAGAGTGGGCGGCGACTGCAGTGGGAGGGAAAGGAGAAATCGAGTTCATCCGGTCCAGTTTCAATTCGGTAGCGCATCCTCATTAGATCTTCGGATCAAGGAACGGAACAAATTAGAAAATCAGATTTATAGGAACACCATTAACTATCTACCGCCGTTATTCAATCCACGGGTGTTGAGGTATTCCTATGAATTTACGCATTAAATTAAATAGTAGCATGCATAGGGCATTTACTGTTTGTCATAGAATTTATTTTGATATTCCATAAATCCAATCTGGGGCCAAGAAATAAATGGCAATTCATATCGCCTATTGTAGTCTCAATTCCTACACATGTACCATTCAGGTTGGCGAGGCTACCTCCCACGATGACGTGGCTCTTTTAATGTATCAATGTTAGGTGTATTTACTTACGATTCACCATCTTGCACAAGCAACTGTGTTGTTGATTCCATACCTATTCCAGGTATGCTAAGACTGCCACGAGGTTCTGCTGATGTATTTAAATTTTTCTCTTCAATTTCATGAAGTACAATTTCGTTCTTCGTTTTGTGGTTTCTCACAAATTCATCCTCTAGAAATCTCGCGTTGGTAGTTACAATGATTTTCTGATCCTCAGTCATAAAAGAAACCACATTTTGTTTGATTAGGATAACTTACAAACAACATTATCTTAGACCTATCTTCGAACTTATCAGCCTCCTTGTTCAACGAGTATGTTGGTCAACCCCACACCTTTAGCTTTGCCAAATCAGGCTTACGCCTAAGCCAGAGCTCGATTGGAGTTTAAGGAACTAATTTAGAAGGTACTAAGCTAAGTAAATACGTTGTTGTTTCTGGCTCATATCCCCATAAGGAAATAGGTAAACTAGAATAGCTCATAATTGATCTAACCATTTCTATCATAGTTTGGTTTCTTCTTTCCGCCACACCATTCTACTAAGGGGTGCCAGGTGCGGTCCACTGGGAACTAATCCCTTGATCTATTAGACACTGTTAAAACTCATTGATGAGGTGCTCTCCACAAAGATCTCAACGTAATGTTTATGGTCTTGTTTAGCTTCTTCTCTTCCTTAGCCTTGAACTCCTTGGAATTTCTCAAGGCATTTAGACTTATAGTGAAGTAGATAAACATATCCATATCTGGAGTAGTCAATATATGAAGGTGACAAAGTATTTTTGCCTTCAAAACGGGCTTGTGTTGACATAGGTTCACACAAATCAGAGTGGATGAGATCTAACAAATTAATTGCTCGAGACTCAATTGCCTTAAAAGGCCTGGTCGTCATCTTCTCCTCTTTACAGGATTCACAGACTCTATGTGGAACAACCTGGATTGGATCCATAATTCCACTATCAACATGTTTCTTTATCATTTTTAGATTGATGTGACCCACTCTCAAGTGCCAAATATATGTAATATTCTCACTTGAAGAAAACATTCTTTTTTGTTGGTTAGACAAACTATATACCTCTTTCATTGTTGGTTTGTTTGAACAAGTAATAACATAGAGAAACTCATTCAGTTATCCATGACAAATAACAGTGTTATTTCTCATGATAGAACCATCTCTACCAAAAACAACAGAAAATCCATCATTAAAAAGTTTGGAAACTGAAAACAAGGTTTACAAAAAAGTTGGCACAAACATAACATCTCTTATAGTTAAAAAATTATTCCCAAAGCATAAAGTAACATGCCCAATTGCTGCAACGAAGACTTTGGCAACATTTTCCATAAAGATGGTAATCTCGCCATCTTCAAGCTCTCTAGTGAGCTCAAAACCCTGCATAGAGTAACAAACATGATCAGTAGCTTCAGTATCCACTATCCACGAATGGATAGAAACCGATGCTAAACATGTTTCAATGACTAGAGCAGAAGATGATGTACCTTGTCTCTTGGTGACAAACACCAGACAATTTACTTTACAGTGACTTTCTTTTGCATGCAGAACAGACCCTCCTTTTGTAAACCTTGCCTCCAAATCTTTCAATAGAAATCTCACCAGACACTACTTCCATGATCTCATCCTTTGCATTGGGAAGTGGAAAGTGGTGATCAAGCACAAAAGCAAACATAGATTCATTTATCGACTCAGCTGCCTCCAAGAAGATAATCATTTGATCAAAAGTGAATCCTCTACAGTTTTCAATGGAGGTGAAGTCATTTGAAGATTCTGGAAAGAAGCTCAGTATTGGAAATCAAGAGTTGATCGTTAATATTACCACCATACACTATGTAATGTCTCCTAAGAGACTTCATGTGTAACACATGCTCCCAAATGTTGCCACCTTAAACCATTTTACAGCTTATAATTTGCATTATAAACCTAGCTCTGGCAGTCTGTCCCAGCATACCATAAGTTTTAATATGATCTCTCCAAATCTCAACTGCATCAACACAAGATTGATACTTGATGCGGAGTTCCTTAATCATGGACAACATGAACAATGATGAAAGCATTGTTCACTATCAATTTGTCAAAGAACTCCTTTGAAGAATCAGAAGACTCAATTAAAATCATAGTTGGACGTGACAATACTAACACAAAAGCAGTCTGAGTAGCAAACATAAACTACTCATTGAGCCATTTCCATTCCAGGAAATTAGGACCCTTAAAGGGATTTTGTGTCAAGACACGAATAATGATAGACATATATGAAAACAAATAAAACAAAATAAAATAAGAACATACAAACAGAACAAATGAAACAAATATGCAAAGTAACCTTTAGATAAGACAACACAATTTGTTTCCTCCAATTGCCTAAGTAAATTTACCTCAAGTTGCTTCAGCAGACGTTTACGATAAACCACTCAATCAGACCAAAATAGACCCTTTAATTCTAGACCAAGCCAGGTAACTGCTGGCAAAATAAGTTAAAATTGAAGATAATAAGACCATGTTCGCCTATCTAGTGCAGGTATATCATTCATGAGTTATACTCCAGGCAATATCTAAGCCAAATAACCACAATCCTAACTCCAGATGATAAATGGCGAGTTAGCATACATACTAGACCCATACCGCATGCTTTTTACATCCTTTGTTATCCTATTTATATTAATCTTAGAGAAATATGGAAGTTGTCTCAATGCAAGCCGATTTAGAAGACGTTTGCTTAGAGACTCCCGCTTCTCATCTTAAACTAATGTTTTACTTAGAACCTCATCACATTAGAACTAATAATTTATCTCTAACAAAAGTTGCATCAGTAGACGTTTACGCTTCGAAATATCTTACTTCCAATGAGAGGTCAAATTTGTGGAGATCTAATGCTTTTAGTTTGAAAAGAACCAAAATCCAGCTTAGTATTTTAATTTCTAAAGGTTTCACGCGCACATAATATTTTATGTTTCAAAATTATGTCACATCTAAAATTCTATCATAAATTAATATGATTCCAGAATTAATAGACATAATTTAAACTTAAAATCAAACACATAAAAAAACATGATATCAATTAAAAATTACAACATGCTTTAAAAAGTAAATAAGAAAGCAGTAGCAATCTTATCCTATTATTTACTAGTGCGCACATAATAAATCAAATCATGCGAGAAAATATATAAATAAACAAAGTAAAATTTCTCGTGGCCCCCATGACACAATTACAAAAATAAACCTATCTGTAACAATGCTTTATTTTTAAAACAGATCTTAAAAAACTTGGCTCCCACTGCTTGATTTGAAAAATATGCAACTTGGGCTATAGTTTGGGCCGAAAACTAGGGTTCATACCAGAATCGGGCCGCCTCCGGGTTGCATGGCCCGGAACCCAACCCAGCCACTCAAACCTTATGTTTGAGATAAAGCCTAGCCCCCCTTGTGAAGGGATTCGTAAACTGAATCACGAAGTCCATTTGCCAATATCGTTAATTGGAATATCAAAAATAAATTGCTATGTGTTAGGAAAATATTCCTTGATTTAAATTGTAAATCTCCCTTAGGATCAAATTGTAAAACTTTTGTTGAATCAAAGCTTTGTTAGTTTGGTCGATCATTGCTGAATTCTAGCATAGTCTAGCAACTCTTTTGTAATGTCTTGTTTAGAAAGTCTATCGAGTTGTAATAGATTAGGAGTGCTTGAAGATTGTTAAAGGATTCAGCAAATGGAACAAAGAAAATCAGATTCCAAGCAACTTTGAAAATGCTAGAGTCGCCAGCAGACAGGATGACAGCTAAGGAGTTAGCAGACATGTGCTAAGAAGAATGATTGCTAAAGTGCTAGCAATCATATGCTGAAAGGAAAGACTACTAAGAGTATTTAATCAGCAGTCAGCAATAAAGATCTAGCAGAATGCTAAAGGAGTTAGCATTCATTGTTTACTCAGGAGATTGCTAGAAGCTATATCAATCAAGAAACGAGATACCAATTGATAGCATAATGCTGAAGGAGTCAGCATTCGCTAGTGCTTAGCAGATTGCTAGAAGAGCTCAGCAATCAAAAGGCTTAGCAGAATGTTCCCAACATTCTCCGATAGAATGCTAAGCAAAAGAACACCTAGCAAACACTTGCTAAAGATGCCCGTTCTGACAAAAGTACAATCAAGGACGATAAGCTTTACCCAAGTAGGTAATAAAGTACTGTACACGCCGGAAATGATGAAAAAGCAAGTAACTCGTTTGAACATGGAGGACCGTTGTGTCTAACGGGTCTGGAGATTCAAAATTTGAATCTCCAGATATAAAAGAGAAGTCCAAACAGAGAGAAGAACCACTGCTCGGCTGCTCACACTCACAAAGACACTTAGTGAAAGAGATACCTTTTACAGAGCGAAGAAATCTTTACGAACGAACAAAAGCAAAAAGAGAGTAGTCAATTGAGAGTTCCTTAAAGAGAAGAATTCAAAGCTCTCAACAACCGTAGTGTCCCTCTCTTGAATATCCTACACTACATTGAAGAGATTCCTTGACTTTGCTCAAGAATCTAATCATTGGGATAACTTCTATCCTAGGAAGCATCCAGCAGTCACATCTCCGAAAAGAGATTGACTCCCACGGGCTGTTGCCAATCCCCAGAAAGTTTGGAAGGAACTATAAAGCTTCCATTGTAGTAAAGGCAAGTTTTACGAAGGTGCGCCTTTGACTTAGCCGTAGCTGCCGACCGAGAAGATCCAAGTAACGAATGATAGTCTTGTAGTGACTGGCTCGAAAGCTCACCACCTGCTACAGGAGATAGGCGATTCCTTGTACTTGACCATATCTTTTTAGTGAAATTCTCAGTGTTCGACTGAGGAGTGGACGTAGATCTTTAAGGATCAAACCACTATAAATATTGTATGTTCTTACTGTTTCATTGTTTCCACTGTTTGATTAAAAACCTAGCAACCTCAAGTTGCTAGAGTATGTCTCTGAAACAATCATAACACTTACCTCAAGCTAAGTATTTGTGAAAGAAAAACTAAGTGCAAGTTACTTTATTCATTCCGCTGCATTTGCTAAGTAGCTTTAGGCCGCTTATCACAACTCTGATCAGGGACCAACAAGTGGTATGAGAGCAGTGATATGTGTGTAAAATGACCTATTTTTCGATGTGTGCGCGTGCATGTTTTTGACCATTTTACCCTCATATCATATACTTTCGTTGTTCTTTTGTCTTGTTTTCGTGTTTTTGTGTTTGAAATGTTGTAGGATGTGTTTTGAGCATAATATGGCATATTTGGTGAAGTTTTGGAGGAAAATCGTCCGAGTTTGGAGTTCGATGAGGTTTGGTTCGTCCGAGCGGAGCGAAAGGAGAGTTTCGGAAGCTTGGAGGACCCGCCCGGCCAATCTGAGCCGGGCAAAGGGCTCGCTCGGCCGAGCAGTGCAGGCTCGACCGAGCCTAGCTGGCAGAGAGCAGGCTCGGTCGAGCGGTTCTGGCTCGGTCGAGCCAAAATGTGCTTCCCTGATTGGTCCAGTTCCCAGGATGGCTCGGGCGAGCCTTGGTTGACTCGGGCGATCCGAGGCCCTGTTTGCTCGCCTATAAAAGGGGGAAAATCAGTTAATTGAAGAACTTTTGCCCAAAATTAGAATAACCGTCACGATACTTCTCCATAGATTCATCTCAAAACATCTCCCCAACCAAAATCAAGGGGAATCAAGCCACATTCCATACATTTGGTGAAGATTGAAGAAGGAAGAGAGGTAGATTGGATTCAAAGAAGACAACCAAAGAAGATCAATCGTTGACCTTGAAGTTTTGTAATGAATTCTTTCAATTTCCAATTTGTATTGTACTTAACTCAAGGTATGGAGAACTAATTTCATTAGTGAGTGTTGTATTACGGATATTGTGATGGATTGAATCGATTATGCTTGTTTACTTTCCTATGAGGGGTTGATTTGCACTTGAGCTTGTTCTTGCCTATTAGGTGTAGGTAATAGCCAGCTTTTAGGTAGTTGACGTGAACGTTGCAGCCAACACGCGGACGGAATCGTCGTGATAAGTGCATAATCTTATAGTTCTAGTTCCAATCTATGTGCGGTGCTAGGATTGTAGGGCGATAATTGACGGTCGGTTGGGAGTGGCTTAGGAGTTAATAATGTAGCTGTTTGCAACTCCTATTGTCATCTACCGCTAGTTATCCGTAGCAAGTGACTAGCGACATTAGAGTCGGTTGCTCAACCTCATAGGAATTAAAGTTTGTTTGCAACATAACTTGGTTTAATTCGGAATAATTGAAGTTTACAATCACTCTCTATCTTCTAGGATTGTCGGATTTGTTATCTTAATCTACCTATGCAATTGATTGAATTGTTTGCTTGGAGAAGTTGTAATTAGTTTACTAGTTGATTGTTTGCACTTAAAATTTTGTTTACAATTCATCGCCTAGATAGATAAAAACCAACGACTTTTGTATAACCTAGCTATTGATACCCTTCAATGGAGTAGATGATATCCACTTGAGCGAATTAGAAAAGAGACCGGATTGATAATTTTAACGTGTTATTTGTGTGTGCTTCACACGGCTACCACGTTTTTGGCGCCGTTGCCGGGAAACTTTTAGTAGGTCATGTGGAATTATTGAAAGTTGAAGTATGGTATGCTAGGTGTTTGAGAAAATGCTTGTGTGAATAGTGTTACTAACATTGTTTTGATTGTTATTTGTGTTTGTTTATTTTTGTTGGATTGTTTACATGTAATTTGTTTTGCTGATTTTTCCTAGGTAGTTTACGATCACAAGATCAAAAGCTCGGCTACTTGAGAAAGCTAAAATGGAGAATCAAAGAGGAGACGCCAAGGAGAGATTGGATAATTTACAAAGGCAAGTGGAGGAGATGAAAGCAAAAATGTTGGATAAACAAAGACCACGAAAGCCCCTTCGAAGCGTATATGAGAAGATGTTTGAATGTAATTACCAATGGCCGGAAGAGCAAAGGGATTACAATTCGGTTAAGGTTGAGAAGAATTATAGAGAAAGCGATATGTGGAGGAGCAAATTGGATCAAATGCAAGAACAATTAAACTTGTTGAGGAGGCCACGTAGAGATAGTGAGGTGGTGAATGAAAGAATGTTTGAGAAGTATGAGGGGAAAATCGAAGAGACTCCAACACAAGAATAAATCGTTGCCAAGCCATGGAATGAAACGGATCATGAAGAGAGAGTTTCAAAGGACACGAAACTAATTCCGAGGATGAGTGGCAATGAGATTAATGAAGGCATGGGGGATAAGAGTGCAAGCATTGTGATGAAATCCAAGGAAAGTGTGAGTGATGTTGAAGAGGAAAAGGCAATGGAAGATACGAAGATGAAGAGAGATGAAGTCAAAGAAGAGGAGATAGAAGTGGTGCAAGAGGAAGAACCACAAAAGGAGGGTATAAGGGCACCAACGGGTTGGTGCAACATGAGGATTGTATGAAGAAAGATGATAACGAGATACCTTCATCCGAGGAAATTCAAGAAATTCCAGTTTTTGCACAACTATTGGAAGAAGAGTGTGAGGAGAAGTCTATAACGGGAGGACTATGTGGAGAAATGGTGTTTGCTTTTCCTTCCTGGTTAGTAGACAATGTTGAAAAGGAGGTGGTGCTAACAAAGAAGGTGAATGAGGTTTACGAGTTAGTTGATAAAGGACACGAATTGAGGAGATGTAATAATCCCGATGGTGTATTTGAAAGGTCATTGGTGATTGAGACATGGTTAGATGGGGTGTTAGATAGCATGCTTGTGTTGAGAAAATTTCGAGTAGTAATGAGTGCAAGTTTGGTTGGAGGTAGCTTAGGAAGAAGATCAATCGACGAGTTGCTTCCAAGCAGTGCGTGATCGGTAGTGAAAGGTATACTCAAAATTCACAAGGTTTTTGACAATGAATGACATGGTAAGGTCGTCTAGCTACCGACGTTAAGGAAGCGCTTGTTGATAGGCAACCCAACCAATTTTCTTTCTTTTGTTTAAATTGCTTTTAGTTGATTTGATTTTGAATAAATGTTTAGTTTGTTGGTTTTGTGTTTGTTAGGAGAAACAACAAGTTTGAGAGGAGTGATTTCCTACCGTGAACTATTTTTGAAGCTTAGTCTAACTTGACTATGTTTGGGGGGATTGGTCGGTATCCGGTGCTCTTCTCGGGCTCACTCTTCTCTCTTCTATCTCTATCTCTATCTTTATCCATAGTTTAGATTAGTTTGTTGAATTTGAATAACATTGATCTTTCGATATGGTTGTAATATGATATTGATCTACTTTTGTTCAATTATGGATTTTGGGATGTTAAATTGGCTTTTATTTCTATTGAATGGATGTGATGAATCATTTCGCGAGCTAGCATGAGTTGAATTCTTTCTATTTAGCTTTGGTGTATGGATATGCACAATGGTTTGGTATGAATGGTTGTGCTAGTGGATAAATGTTATAATTTTTCTTGAGATGTTGGTTTGTGGAAAGATTGGTGGATATGAGAGCTTATTTGGTTTTGTTATGCTCAAATTGTTTGGTGGTGTTGTATTGATGTGTAGTAGGTGCAAATAAGGAATGGAGAGCGGTTTGATCATGTCTATCGATGGGTAACTCTTTCTATCATTTCTCCTACGATTTAGTTTCAATTTAATTGTTCATGACATGTAGATTGTTAATTAGGTTGTTGAGTGCTTGTCGTGTGTGTATGATGAACCCGAACAAGAATTGGAGATTTGAATCATGACTTACTTTGTAAGGCTTAAAATTTGCTTTGACCAATGATAGGGCATAATCTAGTTGTTAAGGCATGCTCAAATTGAACTTTTGAATTGCCGAGTTTTGTGTGAGGTTAATGCCTAGGACTTGACAAAAGCCGAGAGTTTTTGAGCCTTGATATTGTCAGATTTTGATCGGTTGTGAGTGGCAAGTTTGAGAGCACAAAATCTAGAACTTGAATATATTCTCTATCTATTGGGCATGAGTATGGTAACTAAAAAATGATCTTAGGCCATCGATTCTTAGTCCTTCCTTTCACATCGGGAGTATAAGGTGGTTGATATCATAATTTTGCCTTTCATACCCTTGATTCCCGTGATTGAGCTTAATGGTGATATTTCTTTTGAAATTATTTGGACAAATTTTGGGGGAATGAGTGTATGAGGGTGAATACGGAGATGAGAGTTGGGTTGAGAATTGTTTGAGTTGTGAATGTTGAGGCAATAAAGTATTGATTGAAGTATTGATATGAATCCTAGAAAAATGGGTACCAACAAAAATTTGGGTACTTATAAAGGAAAGAAAGAAACGAGATAAAGAAAAAGAAAAGCATCATGAATGAAAAAAAATGATGGTGCTAGAAAAATGAGAAAAACAAAAAAATAAATAAAAATAAATAAGTAAAAAAATAATATATATACATGAGAGTTGATTGATGAAAAAGCCTCAAGGTTAGAAGTGGATTGAAGAGAATAAGTTTGGGGGTTTTGGGATTTGGAAGAAGTTCGTCACTTTAGCCCAAAACCACTTACCTTCTAGTAAGCCACGTTATAACCGAAATCAAAGACCTTTTTGATTTTAGGAGTCAACTCATTGTAGTATAGTGGTGAGAATTGTTTCAAGCCTATGGAAATTGTGCTCGATATCTTGTGAATGAGTGAATTCATCAAACCCTAAACACGTAAGGGAGTGCTTCCATTTCTTTATCCAATGTTGATGAGTGGTTTGAGTCGTTAGCATTAACCGTGTCACAAAGTTATGTGATAATCTTGTTCGATAAGAGTAAGCCAAGATGACTATGATGAGGAGGTTGTTTGATGAGGTTTATTGATTGCCTTACTTTGTTTTGATTGAGGACAATCAAAGGTTCAAGTTTGGGAGATTATGATATGTGTGTAAAATGACCTATTTTTCGATGTGTGCGCGTGCATTTTTTGGCCATTTTACCCTTATATCATATACTTTTGTTGTTCTTTTGTCTTGTTTTCGTGTTTGAAATATTGTAGGATGTGATTTGAGCATAATATGACATATTTGGTGGAGTTTTGGAGGAAAATTGTCCGAGTTTGGAGTCCGAGGAGGTTTGGTTCGTCTGAGCGGAGCAAAAGGAGAGTTTCGGAAGCTTGGAGGACCCGCCCGGCCGAGCGAAGCAGGCTCGGCCGAGCTGAGCCGGGCAGAGGGCTCGCTCGGCCGAGCAGTGTATGCTCGACCGAGCCTGGTTAGGAAATACTAAATCAGACGTTCTTGAAAACACTGGTTAGGAAAAGCAATTAAAAAGTTTTGGTTGTTTTGAAAATTGTAATACTTGCTAATGAAAATTAAACAGGAAATTTAAAAAGCTTTTAGATTCAAAAAAGAGAAGCACAGATTCCAGGGATATCTACCTATCAAGTATGACATGGATGAATGAATTGATTAATTCCCAATTTTAATTCCTCTTCGTAGTGAAACATCATAAAAGTATTACGAACTTCTTTGTTGGACAATTCGTAAAGTAGATTAATTAATTACCTATCTCCGCTCGGTCTCAAGATAAATTAACTAACTCCAAAGATCTACAGATTTATTCCTACAATCAATCTCCTTCAGTTACGACAAGAAATCAGATTATATTGTGAAAATCTTTTTCGATTGAAAACTATAATAGTTACATCTCAAGTAATCAACTAGATAATCCTAAGATGTGGCCAACAAATCAAGATTATGAATAAGCACAGATTTCACAAACTACGAAGGGAAAGGGAAAATAATTCAATCAATCAAAACATGTATACATTGATAATTCGAAACCCTAGAATCTGAGGAAGGATTTAGTTACACATATTCATGGTAATATTCATCACAGAAAAATACAACCTGAATTGCATAAAAGCTGGAATCCGGAAATCTTCCCGTAAAAACTTGTCTTCAAACATAAAACTCTAAAAACTCTTCAATACTAAATTCTTGTAATTACTCTAACTCTCTCTCCTTCTCTCTCTCTCTAAAAAACGAATTTACATGAATATTTATAGGGGTGGAGGTGTATCATATCAAATCTGGGGCTAAAGATATGTAAAATCTCGAATTCAGATTCAGATTAGGGATCCCGCATGCGCGTCGACCGTGGCTGTTTGGCGTCGATCGCTGGGCCTGGAACATCCTCGTCGATCGACGAGCATTGGCAGTGATCGACGCGGCCTTTGCTTCCGTCGATCTGCCTTTTCCCTTCGTCGAGCGTTGTGCCTTCTTTGCCCCTTCTGCGCGGTCTCACGGTTTGGGCCATAACTTTCTCTCCCGAACTCCGATTGACCCGGTTCTAGTTGCGTTGGAGAGCTAACTGAAAGTATCATCCATTGCCATGCACCAATAGCTCGAATTCCTCTTGTGGAAGAACTCTTAATTGCTAATCTTACACGTCACTGCTTTCGGAACGGTTTTCTCGTGAGTTTAGGCCTAAAAACCTGCATAAACATCAAAACACACCTAAAACCACCTAATATTGACATCATGCATAAAATATATATATAAACTCAATAAAATGACATAAAATAATATAGATAAGTGAGTGAAATAACGAGCTTATCAAATCCCCCAAACTTGAACGTTTGATTGTCCTCAATCAATAGGCAAGAAAGAAATCAAAAGATCAAGTGGTTAAAGTGCAATGCCTCACAAGATTCATCACAGTCAAGAACCAAGAATCCACTACCCACAAGCAATTTGAAAGAGACAGAAAATTCATGAACCGTGGAAGAACTCACAGGAAGTGTATCGCTCAACTCTCAAGTGTTTAAGGTAAAGATGAAAGCACTCAAAAATATGTATGAAGAAGTTTCTACCGTAGGCTTGCAGATTTTCTAATATCTCCACTGCTAGAATGTGCACACAAGTCTAGAATAAAAAAGGACTTTCATTAGGTTGTAATGTAGGCTTTTTGTGAAAGGTAGGGAAATATGGTCAAGTGACTAAAATCAATCAAGTTGTACTTCCTCAATCAATCCAAACCACCCTCTATTCATCATCCACCTCATCTCCTCAAATATATCAACAAATACACAACCCCTCTCTTTTTTTTTTTTCCTAGCTCATATTGAATCTCTTATGCTCTTTTTGATAATTTTATATTCTTTTCTTTTCATAGAGCTTATGAGAATTCTAATTATTTCTTTTGAGCTTCTTTTTGCACACATCTTTTCACCACTAATTTATCATTTCCTATCACCAATTCACTAATCAATCCCCATACATACCACAACTCAAGACACGAGTGAGACAATACTTTTCTTAATCTCATAGACAAGGAAAGAAAAATTGTACAGGCTCAAAGTGGCTAACTTGGGAAAAATTTATTGTGAAGGGACAGTGTTTAGGATATTGGGTTATCAAAGATGGCCTAAGATCATTTTCTCAACTTGTGCACACTATGCAGTCTCAACAGAGAAAATAGGCAAGTTCTAGAGAAATCAAAACACACATGTGAATCTCACATCAAACGAAATAAAGGCTCAAATTTCTCACACAAGGATTCAAAAATTTTCTTCCACAGTTAATTTCAAATCAGCTCAATCAGCATGCAAGTATAAGTGTCAAATCAGTCCTATCATGCGGTATTCTACATTCATAGGCATCTAACCACAATCTTAATCAATTCAATACTCAACCCTCAATCAATTCTAATCTCACAATCTCATTCAGGTTATCTTCAAAACTCAAAAATTTTCCCCACAAAATAGCATAAAATAGAAAGGTACGAAAAATTAAAGACAGAAACATAAAATAGAAAGGTGCGAAAAATTAAAGACAGAAAGCAGAATAAATAAAAGATAGGACGTTCCATCTCTTGTCCACATCCCCCCAAACTTATTTCCAACTCGAAGAGTGGAATAAGTTTGAAAATCAGACAAAAGAGGGAACGATACCTGGTAGTTGATCTCAGACATCAACTTTTTTATCCCCCGGAATCTTCAATCACCATCAGGGAGGTCGGGTCCATGCAGGTCCTTTCGCGACCTCCTTTCCAACTTCCCATACCTGAGGTGTGCCGGAAGCATCTTGAGTTTCAGAACCAGCGGATCAGAGTTAGATTGCAGTTTTCCCTGATTTGCGTCGGTTGACATGGGTGAAACTGCCGCAATCCCTTTTCTACGTCGCGCAGCTTCTGCCGATGAACTCTCCGTGTCAGACTTTCTTCGTGCTTCGATCGACGGGACTGTAGCATCGATCGACGTGGCTCCCGATACTGCGTCGATTGATGGATGGTGAGCGTCAATCGACGTGGAGGCATTTCCACGTTTTCTTTTCTTTTTCTGGCTGCGTAGGCTTGGAAACCGCTCCTGTTGGTTCTTCTTTTTCTTCTGTGTTATTCCCTCGGGTACATCCAAATCCATAAGCTCATCGTTCGCCTTATCCAAATCTGAAGACAAACACAAAGAGTGTAGTAAGCGGTTCTCCAGAAAATCCGAATCAATTTTAAGAGAAGAAAAGGGAGAGGAAATCACCGGATTTGAACAATTGATCACGTGGCACTCTTCCTGGTAGCTCCCTTCATTATGCTTCTGCACTTCTTTGTAGATGGGGAAGGTGACCGACTCGTCATTAACTCGGAACGTCAGTTTGCCGTCCCGGATGTCAATCAATTTTCCAGCAGTCTTCAAGAAAGATCTCCCCAAGATAAGCGGGATGTTGTGGTCTTCTTCCATGTCAAGTACCACGAAGTCTGCTGGAATGATAAAGTCTTTCACCTTCACAAGTACGTCTTCCACGATGCCTTTCGGGTAAGTGACTGATCGATCGGCCATCTGAAGTGAGATTGTTGTGGGCTTGATGCTTCCGATCTTCAACCGCTTGAAAATTGACAGCAGCATTAAGTTGATGGATGCGCCGAAATCGCAAAGGACCTTCCCAAAGGTCTCTCCTCCAATGACACAGGGGATCGTGAAGGATCCCGGGTCTTCTCTCTTCAGCGGCATCTTCTTCTGAATAATCGCGCTGCATTCTTCGAACAAATTGACCCTCTCATGCTCCATGAAGGGTCTTTTCTGAGAGACCATATCCTTCAAAAACTTCAAATACCCCGGTATTTCTCGTAGTGCCTCAATCAGCGGAATGTTGATGTTTACTTTCTTCATGTTCTCAAGAAAGCGTGCATACTTCTCGTTCATCTTTGCTTTGGCAAACCGCTGCGGATATGGCAAGGGAGGCTTATACATTGGCAGAGCAGGGGCGGCCGTTGATCGATGAGTGTCAGCCTCGATCGACGGAAGTTTTGATTCCTCGTCGATCGACGGGGAAGCATCGTCGATCGACGGGGCTTTGCCTGTGACGACTTCTTCTTCTTTCTCGGCTTCTCCTTCATCTCTAGTGTCTGTCCCTGCTTGCTTGGGCCCTTCATATGATTTTCGCCCTCTCAGTGTGATGGCATTCACTTGGTTCCTCTGATTCTGGTTCTTGGGGTTCATCTGAGTGTTGCTCGGAAGTTGCCCCGATTTGTGCTGGGCTCCGAGGGCATCGGCGATCTGGCTGACCTGGGTTTCTATGATTTGTACATGCTTCTGCACCTGGTCCACTTTAGTATTCACGCCTGCAATTTCTTGCTTCAACTTGGCTACAGTATCAGTAGAGCCTTCCATGAACTTGGCCAAAATCTCCTCGAGATTTGGCTTCTTCTTCTCCACTATTGCTCCTTCTTGAACGGCAAATCCTAGTGGTGGTTGCTCTGCAGCTTGAGGGTTTGCGTAGGAAAATCCAGGATGGTTCCTCGCGTGATTGTAGGTATAGGGCTGGTTATTCTGCTGATTTTGTTGCTGGTATCCTCCTCGGTAGTTGTCTTGATAACCGCCCCTTTGAATGAAATTTACAGTGGCACAATCCCCCTCAGACGGAGCTTGCACTGGCTCTACTACAACAACTGTCTTTTCCTGCTTCAGTGCAGCAAAATCTTCCCTTAACTTTTTCAGCTCGGCTGCCAAATCAGGTTGTTCGGCAACTTTCTCCACCACTTTCTCCTTCTCAACCACCATCACAGGCCGAGTTCGGCTTGAGGACCACCGTTGAGTGTTGTTGGCCATCTTTTGGAAGAATTCCATGGCCTTCTTTTCGCTTTTCGTCATGATGGTGTCTCCCAGTGTGGTGTCCACCAACTTGACGGTTTTCTCATTGAGTCCCTCGTAGAATGCTTCTGCCTGTTCTCCTGGCGGAAAACCATGTCCGGGGCAAGATCTCAGTAGCTCTTTGAATCGTTCCCATGTCTCACTGAAGCTCTCATCGGGTCTTTGGGCGAATCTGATGGTTTCCTTCCTTCTCTGCCTGATGACATTCGGGGGGAAGAAGTTTTCCAGGAACTCATTCCTCAATTCAGTCCATGTGCCTATGCTTCCTTTGTCCAGTGCGGTGAACCATGACTGTGCCTTATCCCTCAGAGAGAATGCGAACATATGCATTCGGATGGCACTCTTGCTGACTCCTCCGATCTTGACAGTGTTGCAGAGCATAAGGAACTTATCCAAATGCGCATAGGGGTCCTCAATAGCCCTTCCTCCGAATTGATTTTGTTGCACCATCTGCACCAATCCGGTCTTCAGCTCAAAATTGTTGGCATTGATGCCAATCCTGAAGTCTGTCTCCCTGAACCGAGGTTTATACCGGTTCTGCATGGCTTCCTCTTCTTCCTCATTGTCAGATTCCCCTGGCGGATCCTGGTTGTCATCCTCTTCAATGTCGGGATTATCATCAAACAGTGGGTTATGGCGAAGATCCCTTCCATTCGGATTGTTCCTCTCGAGGTCTCTTTCCAGATGATATTGTTGGATTTGCGCCCTCATAGCTTGGACTTTTTGGAGAAGCACAGCTTGCTCCTCTGTAGTTAGCACTGGTGGAGGCGGTGGTACGTTATCTTCCATCGTGTGATTATTTGAGCTTTCCTGAGCACGCTTATTCCTTCGGATCTTTCTGCAAGTGGCTTCAATGTCCGGGTAGTAATAAAGCGGGTCCTTTCCTCTAGCTCTTATACTCATGCACTACCTGTACAGCAAAGGAGGTAGTGAGGTAAAACTGAAAATAAAATGAAACGAACTAAAATTAAAAACAGAAATTTTGAAAAAAGAACACCGCGTCGATCGATGAGAAGTGGCGTTGATCGATGAATGGAAAACAACTTCGTCGATCGACGAGGGAAAGCGTCGATCGACGTGGAATACGAAAAAGCGAGAAAAATTTCAGAAAATACGAAAATTCAGAGAAACGTACAAAAAAAATTACAGCCTAAATCAGTATTTCAATCACAAATTTAATAGTAAGATTAATTCTGTTCACTCCCCAGCAACGGCGCCAATTTGATCACTGTAATTTCTACAGATTAATTATAGAAATAGTGGCAAATAAATTTGTAAACCCTAAGGTTATCGATCCAGGGGAATGAAGCAACGAAGAATCCTAAATACTAAATCAGACGTTCTTGAAAACACTGGTTAGGAAAAGCAATTAAAAAGTTTTGGTTGTTTTGAAAATTGTAATACTTGCTAATGAAAATTAAACAGGAAATTTAAAAAGCTTTTAGATTCAAATAAGAGAAGCACAGATTTCAGGGATATTTACCTATCAAGTATGACATGGATGAATGAATTGATTAATTCCCAATTTTAATTCCTCTTCGTAGTGAAACATCAGAAAAGTATTACGAACTACGAAGGGAAAGGGAAAATAATTCAATCAATCAAAACATGTATACATTGATAATTCGAAACCCTAGAATCTGAGGAAGGATTTAGTTACACATATTCATGGTAATATTCATCATAGAAAAATACAACCTGAATTGCATAAAAGCTGGAATCCGGAAATCTTCCCGTAAAAACTTGTCTTCTAACATAAAACTCTAAAAACTCTTCAATACTAAATTCTTGTAATTACTCTAACTCTCTCTCCTTCTCTCTCTCTCTAAAAAATGAATTTACATGAATATTTATAGGGGTGGAGGTGTATCATATCAAATCTAGAGTTAAAGATATGTAAAATCTCGAATTCAGATTCAGATTAGGGATCCCGCATGCGCGTCGACCGTGGCTGTTTGGCGTCGATCGCTGGGCCTGGAACATCCTCGTCGATCGATGAGAATTGGCAGCGATCGATGCGGCCTTTGCTTCCATCGATCTGCCTTTTCCCTTCGTCGAGCGTTGTGCCTTCTTTGCCCCTTTTGCGCGGTCTCACGGTTTGGGCCATAACTTTCTCTCCCGAACTCCGATTGACCCGATTCCAGTTGCGTTGGAGAGCTATCTCAAAGCATCATCCATTGCCATGAACCAATAGCTCGAATTCCTCTTGTGGAAGAACTCTTCATTGCTACTCTTACACGTCACTGCTTTCGGAACGGTTTTCTCGTGAGTTTAGGCCTAAAAACCTGCATAAACATCAAAACACACCTAAAACCACCTAATATTGACATCATGCATAAAATATATATATAAACTCAATAAAACTACATAAAATAATATAAAAATAATATAGATAAGTGAGTGAAATAACGAGCTTATCAATTTCCAATTTGTATTGTACATAACTCAAGGTATGGAGAACTAATTTTATTAGTGAGTGTTGTATTACGGATATTTTGATGGATTGAATCGATTATGCTTGTTTACTTTCCTATGAGGGGTTGATTTGCACTTGAGCTTGTTCTTCCCTATTAGGTGTTGGTAATAGCCAGCCTTTAGGTAGTTGACGTGAACGTTGCAGCCAACACGCATACGGAATCATCGTGATAAGTGTATAATCTTATAGTTCTAGTTCCAATCCATGTGCGGTGCTAGGATTGTAGGGCGATAATTGACAGTCGGTTGGGAGTGGCTTAGGAGTTAATAACGTAGCTGTTTGCAACTCCTATTGTCATCTACCGCTAGTTATCCGTAGCAAGTGACTAGCGACATTAGAGTCGGTTGTTCAACCTCATAGGAATTAAAGTTTGTTTGCAACATAACTTGGTTTAATTCGGAACAATTGAAGTTTACAATCACTCACTATCTTCTAGGATTGTCGGATTTCTTATCTTAATCTACTTATACAATTGATTGAATTGTTTGCTTGGAGAAGTTGTAATTAGTTTACTAGTTGATTGTTTGGACTTAAAGTTTTGTTTACAATTCATCGCCTAGATAGATAAATACCAACGACTTTTGTATAACCTAGCTATTGATACCCTTCAATGGAGTAGATGATTTCCACTTGAGCGAATTAGAAAAGAGACCAGATTGATAATTTTAACGTGTTATTTGTGTGTGCTTCACACGGCTTCACACGGCTACCAAGCAAGAGGTCGTAAGACTTACTGCTTTTGAGTCGGTTTTGACTAGATCTACATTTTCCTTACACTGTTTTTGTTGTTGTTTAGCTCAGGAACACAAATCTTGCCAAGATGAACCATACTCTTGCAAAGTAAAACAAGGAAAAGTTCAACTCATGGCAGAAGATGGTCACCATCTAGCTCCAAAACATACATCCAGAGATGGTGGACGTTCTTTCTAAGGGGCCCATAAGGATCATGAAGCCTAATATTTTTGTAGGTCCAGTTGCTGAGGGGAAACCTAGACCACCTCCGATGGTTGAGAAGACATTCGACGAATGGACCGTCGAGGACAAAAAGAGAGCTCGGCTAGAATATCTAGCAAAGAAGCTTATACATGATAGTTTGCCTTCGTTGATGGCAGACAAGGCTCTGGACTTTGTTACGGCTTACGAAATGTGGGACTATGTCTGTGCATCTTCCCAAGAGACCGAGCAAATGAAACGCAACAATCTCCAGGTAGCTGTCGATAAATATGAATCTTTCTCTATGATTGCAGGAGAATCCATTCAAGCAATGGAAGAGAGATTGAATACAATCATTGGAGAGCTCCGGAACCTTGAAAACACATATGATAATGGATAAATGAACAACAAGATCATCTCCGAGCTCTTTCCAAGGAGTGATTGGTTTGTCAAGATGACGAGCTTGAGCGAAAAGGACCTCGGCAAGATGTCTACATCTGAGGTATTTGCTCAACTTAAAGCTCATAAATTTATAATACAATCAATAATCAAAGAAGAACGAAGCTGCTGCTACGCAAACTTCATCGTCAAATGATGTACCCCCGGAGGATCTATCATTCTTTGTGAAGAGAGATGCTGGAAAGTGGAAGCCGAGGAAGCCCTTCCACAATGAGAGATCTGCACCAGCTTCCCCAACGAAGGAGGTTACTTCAACCTCATGCTCACAGAATGTAGATCTAAAGATTAGTGAGCTCGAAGAGCAGATGAAAAAGCTTCAGAAGCTCATGCTGGAAGCCAAGGCAGAGAAAGAGGCCAAGGAAGCCAAGCTCACATCATCCTCCAGTTCAGTAGAGAGAAAGCCTAGGACGTGCTTCGAGTGCAATTCGCTAGATCATCTAAAGCACGAGTGTCCTAAGGTAAGAAAGGAGGAAAGATAGTGCCTCAAGGAAAGATTTGAAAGGAGAGTTGTCAAAGCGGTCACAAGAGCGTTGCTGACAAGGACAAAGGTCCACGACATCCCTGATAATAATGAGGAATACTATTCATCAGAAGAGGATGATGAGGAGGCCATGCTGGTCCTTATGGCCGATATTGTTGATGACCAAGATGTTGAAGCTGAGCAGAATGCTGAGTCTGATCTAGCAGTCGATGCTAAGGAGGAACAGGATCCAAGAGCAAAGACATTAGGAATGTTAAATGAATGGATCCTAGATAGTGGCTGCTCAGGCCACATGACGGGGCGAGAAGAGTTATTCTGAGAGCTTCAAAGAATTTATGGCCCCACAGTCATGTTTGGCGATTACAGCAAAGGTCGAGTGATTGGACGAGGATGCATCGAGCAAGATGGCATGAGGATTATCAACGTTGCTCTCATTTCCAACCTCAAGCACAACGTACTGAGCATAAGCCAACGATGCAAAAATGGGTATAATGTGTATTTCATCAACACTGGCTGTGAGATTGTTGATAATTCTACAGGTGAAGTGATGCTTAGAGGCATCCTCAAGGGTGGCCTATACACTGTTGATTGGCAAAGAGGCCAACAACATTCATGTTTCGTAGCATTCAACAAGGAAGAGACGAATTGGCTATGACATAAGGGTTAGCCCATCTACACTTTAAAACCATTAACCATCTAGCCAAGCACAACTTGTTGTAGGATTGCCTGAAGCGACCTTCAGAAAGGAAGGCGTGTGCAAAGCTTGTCAGCAAGGGAAGCAGAGGACAAACCCAGAGAAGGCCACTTCTGAAAGAATCCTTAAGCTTTTGCACATGGATTTATTTGGCCCGGTCACTCCAGCCACTGTAAGTAAAAAGGTTTATACACTTGTGGTCGTTGATGACTTTTCAAGTTACACGTGGGTCAGACTGCTAATGACCAAGAATGAAGTAAAGCTCATCCTACCAGAGCTGATCCTTAAGGAGAATAATAAAAAAGAGGTCACCGTTAAAAGAATCCGATCAGACAACGGGACTGAATTTTGCAATGGGATTTAAATAGATTTTTTCGCCGAAGCTGGAATTGGTCATAAGAAATCCACTGCTAGGACCCCCCAGCAGAATGGTCTAGCATAGAGAAGGAACAGGACCTTGAAGGAAGCAGTGCGGTAGATGCTAGCCGACTCTGGTCTGAGTGGAAAGTATTGGGGCGAAGCAGTCATGATTGCCTACTACACTCAAAATAGGAGCGCAATCAATGGCAGATTCAATAAGACTCCGTATGAAGTGTACAATGGTTGTAAGCCTTCTCTGACTCATCTTCGTGTTTTTGGTTCCGCATGTTATATTCATAACAATGGAAAGTCGAAACTTAACACTTTTTCTCCTAAGTGTGATAAAGGTGTATTCCTTGGAAATTGACACCCGAGTATTAAACAAGATGACTCGAGTTGTGCAGATAACAAGCAATGTTATTTTTTATTTGTTTACTCTAGTGCGCAGGACTATTAGAGAGAAAAAGGATGACAATCATGAGACCAATGATCTCCATGGTCAATCTATCATGAATTCTTTAGAAAATATGCAGATTGATCCGACTAGGTCGATGAGTGATTGTAATCCAACTCAGGCGCATTCAGCAGGTGACCAAACTGCTGAACAGGCCGATGATGCTAATGATCATGCTGAGGCCACCAACCAAATTTATCTTAATGATAATTTGGAGATTCTGGGATCGCTTGAAGAAGAAGATTAAGATTTTCCACATCAAGGACGAGTTGCTGAAGGAAGATTGGGTGTTGTTGAGGAGATCGCTAAGGACGATGCTGAAGTTCCAGCCGCTAGGATTCCAGCTGTTGAAGTCCAGAATGTTGAGATTCCTGTTGCTGAGATGCCGAATGCTGAACCCCAGGTGACTGCTGAGGAGAATGTTCTAGCAGAGAACAATTCAGCAAGCGAAGCTAGCAATGCAACCCCAGCAACCAGCAATCTAAGACCGAGATGGCTACGAGATCACCCCCTAGATGCTGTCATTGATGACATCAATGATCCAGTAAGGACGTGACAAGGAAATGTGATGCTTGCATGTTATATATCGCATGAAGAGCCTACGAAGGTTGAAGATGCTCTACAATCTCTAGATTGGGTGAATGCTATGCAGGAAGAGCTAGCAGAGTTCACACGCAATCATGTTTGGGATTTTGTAGACAGGCTCGAGCTACAAAATGTTCTTCAGGAAGAGCTAGCAGAGTTCACACGCAATCATCTGCAACAAAGCGCGTTTAGTAGCCAAGGGATATAGGCAATGCGAGGGAATTGATTATGATGAAACGTTCTCTCCGGTAGCCCGATTGGAAGCAATAAGGTTGTTTCTTGCATATGCTTCCCATAATGAATTTTCAGTCCTGCAGGTGGACGTAAAAAGTGCTTTTCTGAATGGTCAGATCGAAGAAGAAGTGTATGTTGAACAACCACCCGGCTTCGAACAAGGAAATCTAGTATATAGGCTCAGGAAAGCCTTATATGGTTTGAAACAGGTACCAAGGACGTGGTATGGAACTTTGTCTAAGTTCCTGCTGGATATTGGCTTCAAGAAAGGGAAAATCGATTAGACTCTCTTTCGCATCAAGGATGAAGGAAGCATATTACTTGTGCAGATATATGTTGATGACATTATCTTTGGCTCTAAGAATCCAGTGCTATGTGAGAAGTTCTCAGAGCTAATGCAAAGTAACTTCCAAATGAGCATGATGGGGAAGATATCTTATTTTCTGGGACTTCAAGTACAACAATCGAGTGAAGGGATCTTTTACATCAGAGGAAGTATATAAGAGATCTTATTGTTAAGTACAGTCCAGAAAAGACGAAGAGCTTAAGGATTTCCATAAGCACGAGCTGCCAGATTTCTCTTGATGAAGAGGAGAACCTGTGAATCCTACTCTTTACAGAGGTATTATCGGATACTTGCTTTATCTCACTGCTAGCAGACCAGATATTTCCCATGTCGTAGGAGTCTGCACGAGATATCAAGCAAATCCTTAGAAGTCGCATTTGGATATTGCTAAGAGGATCATCTGATACCTTAAGTGCACCAAAGGTTTAGGAATTTGGTATCCAAGGTCTGATGGGCTAGCACTTAGTGGTTATTTAGACTCAGACTTTGGAGGGTGCAAGATTGATCAAAAGAGCACAAGTGGCACCTGCCAATTCCTTGGACATAAGCTAATAAGTTTGTTTAGCAAGAAGAAGCACTATGTGGCTACGTCTATAACCGAAGCAGAATATGTAGCAGCCGCAAGTTATTGTGCGCAACTGTTGTGGATTCGGCAGCAACTTCAAGATTTTGATATTTCTCCAGAATGTGTGCCGATCTACTGCGACAACAACAGTCCTAGATGCATTACTAAGAATCATGTACATCATTCCAGGACGAATCATATTGACATCTGACATCATTTCATCTGAGATCATCAAGAAAAGAATGATATTGATGTTCAATACATATGCACTGAAGATCAGCTTGCAGATATCTTCACCAAGCCGCTTGCTGAGGCCAGATTTAAGGAGTTATGTCTGACGTTAGGCCTCATGGAGTTAGAAAAGGATGGGGATGAATGAGTTCAAACTCTCATTCTTTCTGGAATTCTTGGATTTCTGGAGAAGATGGAGAGAAACTTGTCCAAGCTTACGTTTTTGATGTGCTGAATTTTTTGTTTCTAAGATATTGCTGCTAAGCAATTGGATGTTGAGTCCTAGCTCTCAGCAGATCCTAAGTGGTTTTCTTACAACAAGTGGTTGCTACGCAAGTGGAATGCTGAGTCCAAGCTCTCAGTAGTTCCTAATGAGTATAATATTTTAGCAAGTGGATCAGACGCTTGCTAGCGCGTGAATGCTGAGTCCAAGCTCTCAGCATTTTGTCAGAATGCTATGCTATTATACTCAACATCTGGTGTCAGCAATCAACATTTTGTATGCTAGGACAGTGGATGCTAGAGATTGATTGTTGAGTCCGTGCCATCAGCTGTCCATATATGTTTGCTAGGATTTGGGTGCTGAGTCCAAGCTCTCAGCAGATTGTTCGCTTGCTAAGGATTCCGATGCTAGCAGGTTGCTGAGTCCAAGCTCTCAGCAATCTCAGAAAGTCAAAGCGCGAACTTTTTTAAATTCAAATCCACTAAGTGTATGAGACACGATACATTTAATGCGTGCAACTGGCTGCGACAAATTAGGAGTCGACACGTTAAAAGTACTCGAGCATTTTGGGATGTGGGTCACCATACAAAGAGTCTCGGATCTCCTGAATCGTCGATTAGATCTGAAGTGGTGCTCCCACAACCAACAGATCCAGCACTCAGAAGGTATATTAATCGTACTTCGTCAAATTTGCAAACCTTCTACACTCTGAATTTCTGATCCATAGCTTTCAAAAATTCTCAAAAACTCTCTCAAAATTCCTTTGAATCTTTCAAATTTCTCAAGCATGTCTCAAAATACTAAATCTTCCTCTTCTACCCCAAAGTCTACTCACCCGGAAAACCCTCCTAAGTTGTTTTTACATCCTATTAATGGCACGACTCTACATGAAAGGCATGCACCGGGCTTTACGATGATAGTGAAGAAAGAGGATATTGGTGATTTAATCTCATATGCGCGCTTAGTTACTCTTGCTCGGAAGAAGGAGCAATCTGGGCTCTCTAATGCTCAGAAGAGATCAGCCCAGATTATGAAGGACAGGATATTGTACACACCTCTTGCTGTCGTACAATTTCCAGATTGGGTTATGGAAACCTTGGCCAAAGAGGGGGTAGTCAAATATATGTCGGTTGAACCATTGAGGTTTCACCCTCATATGGTTTCGGAGTTTTATGCTAGGGCAGTGATCGCAGATGATCACAAGTCCTTCACAACCTCTATTTTTTAGACGTTGATTACTGTGACGGCTGAGGTCCTTGATATGATGTTCGGCCTTCGCAACTCAGGTGAACGCATCACCACCTACAAAGTTCTGAATACCGATGACATGAAGGCCAGGTGGGAAGAATGGAAAAAGCCCAAAGTGATAGCGGACGCCAAGCATCCATGGAAGGTTGCTACCCCTACAAATCAGTTAACGGAGGATTACAAACTCCTCGCTGATTCGGTCATTAAGATATTCCAATGCGACGAGGGGTCGTATGTGGAACTAACTAAGATGAAGTATGTTGTGTTGATCGCATTAGTAGATGGAATCCAAGGGAATTGGGTGCAATTCTTCTTTGAGCGGTGGTTGGACCACGCAAAGAAGAATGTGATGATCAAGCAGGAAGGAACCTTCACATCTAATGTGAATTTTGGTTTGAAGATAAGTAAGTTGATTGAAACAATTTTTCAGAAGGATGAGCTCGAGAGGGGCGAGGTGTTGATCCCCACAGACTTCATTCCTCTAACGAAGAAGGCACCGCACCCTGCTGATATGTCCCGCCCAATCATATTGAAAGGGAAGTCCAATGTTGACCCCAACATTCCTACTTCTCCTGATGATGTGCATTCATCAGAGTTGGCATTCCAACAGTTGGAGCAGGCAATCCCATGACTACTGAGGAGATTGCTGCTGCCAAGAAGGCTGCAGAGACAGAGAAATGCTTTCAAGATCTTGCTGAGATCGAGAAACTTGGAGATCTGCTAGCAGAGCAGATTGAGGAGATTCTTGCTAAGAAGCAAGTAGAGCGCCCTGCTCAAGTTTTTGGTCAGCTGGCTGCCGCGATACCCAAAAGGAAAAGGAAAGAAGCTGGTTCTCCTTAGAAGAAGACAAGGATCGGAAGGAGGCTTGTTAAAACGGCCGAGAAAGAAGCTGCTCAGAAGGAAGCTTCTGCCAAGGCAGCATCTGATAAGTATACATCTTCTACACCGGATGCTGCGGAACAAGCTACTGAGAAGACTCCGGTTGCTGAGGCACAAGGGAACGTAAGTCCACTTTCTTCTAAGCCTCTGATTGAAAGGTTGAAAGTTCTATGGGAGAGGAAAAGGAAGCAAAAGTTGAACCAGTAGGCACAAGAGAAAAAAACGTATAAGAAGGAAATGGAGAGGATGACCTTTGAAGCGCGGGACCAAAACTTTGAACAAGTTAAGGCTGCTGCAGATGAGATTGCGGCAAAGAAGGCCGCAGACGAGCAAGCAGAAAAGGACGCTGTTGAGTTGCTTGCACGTGCTGCTGAGGAGGCTAGTAGGCTAGCGGCAGAGCATGAATCGCTAGAAGCTGCTAAACGCAAGGGGAAGCAAGTTGTTCAGCTTCCCATCACCACACCTTTGCCCGAGAATGATGCTATGTCCGACAAGGACTTGAAAACACTGATTGTGGCAGGAGTATTTGATGCTCCGGCACGTCCAGAAGGCAAAAGTGGAGTTCTTATTCGGGAGCCTGCTGCTACACATGATCATAATGTGGAGGTTGGGACCTCTGGATCAGGTCAGCATGCTGAGCAAGTTGCTAGCATTGCTGAAGGCGGTGCTGAAGCTTCAACTGCTGAGGAGAGGCCCCACAAGGATGGTGCTGAGAACCAGAATGTTGAGCAAGTTGCTAGCATCTTGCAGATTGCTGAGGAAAGGTCGACTACTGAAACAGAGCCTAGCACTGAAATTCCATCATCTGCTAAGGCGAGGCCAGAAGAAGAAAATGATGAAGAATTTTTAGCTTCCTGCTATTCCGATTCTGATTTGGACAGAGAATCTGAGGATGTGTACGACGCGTGATTCCTAAAGAAAGTTTCGAAAGGCGACAACGAGACACTCTGAGTTCCTTTCAAAGGATTACCAGCACATAGATTCAAGATTAGGCATGTAGCGCAATTGTGTGCGCCGGTCTATCTGGAGGAAGAGGTAAATGTTGATCTCTTTCCTATGATCTTTGACATCGAAGAGTTTGTGTTGGCAGAGATAGAGCGCGACATTGTGATCACCAAATTATTTAACTAGTGACTTTAGCAAAGCTAATAATATAGTGGCAAATAAAATTATCGAATCCCAGGGGAAAGAAGTAACAAAAAACCATAAATACTAAATCAAAAGATCTCAAAATACTAGTTAGGAAAAATCAAATTTTGGTTTTGTTTATTCCGAAAATCTTAATGCTTGAAAATTAAAATCAAACAGAAAAATAAAAGACTTTTGATAAAACGATTATGAGAAGTACAAATTCCAGGGATATCTACCTATCAAGTATGACATGTATGAATAAATTGATTAATTCCCAATTTAATTCCTCTTCGTAGTGAAACATCAGAAAAAAATATTATGAACTTCTTTGTTGGACAATTCATAAAGTAGATTAATTAATTATCTATCTCCGCTCGGTCTCAAGATGAATTAATTAACTCCATAATTCTATGGATCTATTCCTATAATTTATCTCCTTCAGTTACGACAAGAAATCAAATTATATTGTGGGAATCTCTTTCCATTGAAAATCATTACAGTTACGTCTCTAATTCTCAACTAAGTAATCCTAAGTTGTGGCCAGCATACTCAAGATTAAGGATAAGCACAGATTTCACAAACTACGATGGGAAAGGGAAAATAATTCAATTAATCAAACATGCATACATTGATAGTTCGAAACCCTAATATCTGAAGAGAGATTTAGCTACACATATTCATAAATAAAATCATAGAGATGAAGAAAAACATGAATTGCTTAAAGACTTGGGTGTAGATGTCTTCCCACAAAAACCTGTCTTCAAACATAAACCTAAGAAGCTCTTGGAAATCTCTAAAACTTCAACTCTAAAATCTCTTAATTGCTATACTAATTTCCACCCTTAATTTCAAATTTTTCATGGCCTTTTATAATAGTGAAAGATGTATCAAACAGTATCTAGGATTAGATATGTCTCTAACTTCAAATCAGGATCAGATTAGGAAAACCTGTCGCCACATCGATCGATGGAGAAATCCCCTCGATCGACGACCTGGAAGAACCCGCGTCGATCGACGAAAATTGAGCGTCGATCGATGGGCCTTGATAAACACTTCGTCGATCTCACTTCAACCTCTTCGTCGATCATCCACTAAATCGCCCTCGTCGATCGACGTGCCCTTGGCATCGATCGACGCAGCCCTGGAACTTCGAGCAATTCCTGCTTCTTTCCGTTTTTCTGATTAAAAGCCTGCATAATTCACCAATCACGACATTACGAGCACAAAAACCAATTCATGCACAAACATACGCATAAAACAATCTAAACATCACTCAATTAGCCAAAGAACAACTAGATAAATTGGTAAAAATACTAACTAATCAACTCCCCCAAACTTAAACCATTGATCGTCCTCAATCAATTCGCAGAAAAGAAATCGAATCAAATGCAGATACAAGTGTGCAATGCCTCACAAGCTTCTTTTGCAATCCAAGTATCACTCATTCATATAAATCATGCAATCCAAACACATTCTCATTATTAAATTATTGAGGACGAACCTCACCGGGCAGTGTTTGCGCTCATCGCTCAACAAGTAAAGGGTTTGTGTTTCACTCACTCAAGGTTTTAGTTCACCTCACCATAAGTTTGACAAATTTCTCATCTCTCTACTGCTTGTTAGTGTGGCTTTTCAGGGAATCAGAAAGGTCTTAGTTTGGTTGTAATGTGGCTTACCTAAAAGGTGGGATATATTTGGCTAAGTGACTCAAAATATTGCAATCAAACCCAAAAATCCAAGCATATCATAACCACATAATAATTTTTTTTTCTTTCTCATGCACAATCTTGTTCCTTCTCTTTTATAATTTTCTGGGTCCCTTAGAACTTGTTTCAAACTTTCGTGAACTACAACATATGAAATTTTACTCATTTTTTCTTTTTTTTTCTCTTCTTCCCCTTTTTTTTCTTTCACAAATGTTCACTTTTCTTAATTTACCCATGGGCACCCCTATTTTTGCACACGGCCTCATATCACAATCCCACAATTCACACCATCCAATAAATCAGACTCCTTTTATTCATCAACCCTTCTAAACAAAGAAAAATTTATTCAAAGCTCAAAGGGGCTACAAGTGGAAATTAAAGGTTAGTGTTTGGGAGATGGGCTACGAAAGAACATGTCTAAAATCATTTTCACCCTATTACCACACTTAATGCAACCTCAAGAGAGAAATTTGTCAAATTCTAGGAAGTAAGTCTAAAAACCTTGTCACTCATCAAACGAAAAGAAAGGCTCAAATTTTTACACAGGGTTAAAATTTTGTTACTCCTCAATAATTACCCAACTTTGAACAGTTATCATGCAAGGAATTATATTTCAAAGATCAACTCCTCAAGCAAAACAACTCCTATCATCGGCTACTCTAACACACATATTTTCATTCTCAATCAGCAAATATCTCAATTATCAACCAACAATTTTCATTCAAGGAAAGACAAGTCATATTTTCAATACCAACATAATCAAAAGTAGTTCCGACTGCCCTATGTTCAAAAGCTCCTAAAATAATTCTCAAGACTATCCAATTCAGAACTAGTACCAAAAATCAAGAGTTTAAAATACTAATTTGAATGAAAAGTCTTGCAGAGAGCAATTATTCACATTGAAGCAAAAGAACAAGGATGGTGATGGTTCAGAAAAAACAAAAACAAAAACAAAACAAAAACGAAAAGCAAAAATCATAAAAAAAATAGTAAATAAAATAAAAAAATGCAAACGTTTCCCTTTTCCGATCCTCATCCCCCCAAACTTTTTTCACTCAAAGGAGTGGACAAGTTTGCAAGTTAGATGGGAAAAGAGAAACGGTACCTCATTCCTCCTTCGGAGGATCCTCCATAACCACATCGGGGTATGGCCAGACGGGAAGTCTCTGACGGCGGTCCTGGCGCTCACGCTGGCGGCGGAGGTAGACGGAGTTGGGTTGGGTGTTCAGAAGGAGGCGCTGCATCTGACTGTCGAGGGTGTTGAGCCTCGAGGTCACATGCTGGCGGAACTCGGCCTACCGGGTGTGCTCCGCCGCATGCAAAACAGCCTGCTGCTGCATGAACTGGTAGATCGTCTCCAGATCCATCCTGGAAGAAGAAGATCCTCCCACTAAGTGGCTGGACTAGGCTCCACCGGTCCTTCCTGGAATCTCCTCTGCGCCCCCATTATGCTCCTCATCCTCGGGCACCTCATCCTCGGCGTCCTCTGTTGGGGGTTGCTGGTTCGGCCGTGTCTGCGGTCTGTGAATGAGTCTGGAGGTTCCGGGTCCTCCACGGGATCCAACCATCAGCCTCATGTGGGTGGGTGTTCTCATCAACCAATTATCACGAAAGTGATAATTGGTGACACGAGTGAGTGCCCTCTGCGGTAGTGGAAACTTGTCCCCGTTGGACATCCTCAAAGACCAGCTACCCTCTCGGGGCAAAAGCATCAGCATCCGACTCAGGTGCGAGGTGCTGAGTCCTCGGCTGTCCTGAAGCATCTCAATGTCGGCCAAGTTGATCCCCACATGCTCCGCAATCGGGGTAATCAATCCCCCGCTCCAAATGTTGCCTTTGGAGGCCTTGACCTGGTGCCTCCAGTGGTCCATGATCAGTGCTGCAAAGCTGAACTCCTCTCCTGTCAGCATGCAATAGATGGCGTAGAGCTCCCCCACTCTCACTTTGGCGCTCTCATGCCGGCCGGTGCTAGACACCCCCATGCACCGCTGAAGATAACGGAACACGGGGTTGTCGATGGAAGACGCCTTCATGTTTCCTGAATCAAACTCTCTCACATCCCCCTCTGCAAATTTGGCTCCAAAACCCGACCATGTCAAAAACTGGGGGAAGAAACCCGATGCCAGTTTTAGGGACACCCCGAATTTCCTCAAGCGTGTCCCTCGACAGCTGATAGGGTTTGTTCAGAAGTTAGAAGGAAATGATGGTTGGCTCTGACTCCGGCTGAACATCATAGACTTGGAGCGACGCCAAAAACTCCAACACAAGCGATGGGTAGGTTGGCCACCGCTTGGTCATCCATGAATCCCATTTGACTCTCTCCAATAGGGTCACCACATCTCGTTTGATACCCAACATGTTCATCGTTTCTGCACACGGGTACAGAGTCTGGCAGACCGTGAATTCTTCACCAGAGAATTTCCGGAACCTCTTTTTGGCTTCCTTGTTGGCAAAAGTAGGGCGGATTTTTATCTGCAAGGATAGAGGGAAAAATTGTCAACAAATATTCAAAGTACTTCACCAAAATTTCCAAATTCACCAAAAACAAAATATGCAATTAGCCTCAAAATGAATCTACCCAAGCAAAATTGGTGTTCCATTCATGCAATTCACACCCAGACATAGCATATTCCATCCTAAGTTGAAAGAATTTCACCCAAAAAAAACAGGACCAGAAAATCACTCCTAATTGGAATTATCCTCAAACAAGCAATAGTCGTATTCAATCAATCCCAATGCTACAATCTCACCAAAAGCAAGTATATCGACTAGAACAACCACCCATATCGAATAATCATGAAGAGTTGCAATGAAATCGACAAAAAAGCAAAAATTGAAACTAGGGCTCCAAGGTTCAATTTTCATCAAAATCATGCTCAAATCATTCAAAACACATGAAATAATCGAAGTGGAAGGGTCTAGGATACATACCGTTGATTGGAACGGCGAATTTGGAGAGAAAAATTCGAGGATGGGTGTTTGGGGTGGAAAGAGTGTCGTGCAAGTGTGTTTTGTGAGTAAAAGAATGAGGAAAGTGGGTTTAAAAAGCCATCTGTCGCGCCTCTGAATACCCCGCGTCGATCGACACTATTCTGCATCGATCGACGAGGTCCAGAAGCTTGCATCGATCGATGCTGGTTCTACGTCGATCGATGTGGGCTAAAACTTTGCATCGATCGACGTGAATCTGGCATCGATCGACGTGAGTCTGGCGTCGATCGACGCAGACCTGAACAGAGCAGTGACTCGAAAAGAATTACAAAAATTTATTCTATGACCTATTGACTCAACTTGACTGAATTGAAATAACAGAAGTAAGAAAAGCAGTAAATTGTTGGGTTACCTCCCAACCAGTGCTTGGTTTAATGTCGCTAGCTCGACATTACCTGGACTTTCATGGGCGATTCAAGTAATACTTCTCCACCGCTCCGACTTGGAGTGGGGTGTAATACGATTTAAGGTTCTACCCGTTCACCTTGAAGTTCTTCCCATCTTGGCCAGCCAGCTCGACTACACCATTCAAAAATTGACAGATCACGGTGTATGGTCCAGCCTACTTTGACTGCAACTTTCCGGGCATGAAGCGGAGACGGGATTTGAAGAGGAGGACTTTGTCACCTTAATGAAAAACATGAGAGCGAATCTCTTTGTCGTGGAATCTCTTCGCTCGTTTCTTGTATATGACATTGTTCTCGTAAGCTTCATCCCGAAAGTCTTCCAATTCATTCAATGCCATGGAGCGCTCTTCTGCAGCCGTCTTCCAATCCAGATTCAGCTATTTCACTGCTCTCCAAGCCTTGTGCTCCAACTCGACGGGGAGGTGACATGACTTTCCAAAGATAAGCTGATAAGGAGACGTCCCGATGGGCGTTTTGTAGGCGGTGCGGTATGCCCAAAGTGCATCGTCAAGTATTGCTGCCCAATCTTTTCGCTGCTTCACCGTCTTCTCCAAGATTTGCTTGATTTCTCGGTTGGACAGCTCCGTCAGCCCGTTCCCTTGAGGATGATATGGGGTGGTAACGCGGTGCTTGACTCCGTATCTAGCAAGAAGAGAGGCAAGCCATTTGTTACAGAAGTGTGATCCCCCATCGCTTACCAAGGCTCTTGGCATTCCAAATCTTGTCATGTGCTTCTTAAGGAATTTGATGACGACTTTGGAGTCATTGGTGACTGTTGGAACAACTTTAACCCATCGCGACACGTAGTCCACCGCCAATAGAATGTATGAGAACCCTTGGGATGGCGGAAAAGGATGCATGAAGTCGATCCCCCATACATCAAAGATTTCAACTTCAATCACCGGGATCTATGGCATCTCATCCCTCCGCAAAATATTGTCGGTCCTCTGGTAACGATCACATCTCGTAATCCACCCACGGCTGATCTCGTGGATGGAAGGCCAATAGAATCCACTCGCAAGGATTTTGAATGTTGTCCGGTTGGCTGAATGATGACCGCCGCTAGGAGATGAATAACAGGCCTCAAAGATTTGTTGCCACTCGGATTGAGGTACACAACGGTGAATGATGCCGTCAGCGCATCTATGCCAAAGGTCGGGATCCTCCCAATAGTAGAATCTGACGTCATGCAGAAACTTCTTCTTTGCATATGGGGAAGAATCCGATGGAAGAACGTCGGCCACCAGATAATTGACAAAATCTGCATACCATGGTGTTTTTGACTCGTATGTCTCCCTCAAATCCTTAATAGCGTAGATCTGTTCATCGGGGAATGTCTATCGGATCCTCATCAGCTGATCATCCCCTTCGACTAGTGGCTTTAATCGTGATAAATGGTCTGCAATCACATTTTCAATCCCTTTTCTGTCTTTGATCTCCAAATCAAACTCTTGTAGCAAGACTATCCACCGGATCAATCTGGGCTTGACATCTTGCTTCACGAACAGGTATCCGATGGTTGCATGGTCGGTGTAGACAATTGTCTTCGAACCTATCATATAGTTACGAAACATGTCAAATGCATACACGACTGCAAGCATTTCCTTTTCTGAGGTGGTATAGTTGCACTGAGCCGGATTCATGCTTTTGCTGGCATAGTGAATCACATGAAAGAGCCTTTCTTTCAGCTGCCCCAAAGCTGCCCCAACTGCATAGTCGCTGGCATCGCACATCAGAATGAACGGCTCGCTCCAATCTGGAGAAGTCAACTCCAGAGCTATCACTAACGCCTCCTTCAGCTTCTCAAAGGCCTAAAAGGCAGTCGTCGTCGAAGACAAATGACACATCCCTCTCCAACAAGTTGCACAAAGGCCGCGATATCTTTGAGAAGTCTTTGATGAATCTTCTGTAGATTTCGGCATGACCAAGAAAACTTCTGACTACTTTGACACTTGCCAGCGGCATCTTTTCAATGGTTGTCACTTTGGCTCGGTCCACTTCTAGTCCTTCAGCTGATACTCGATGTCCCATCACGATTCCTTCTCGCACCATGAAGTGGCATTTCTCCCAATTGAGGCATAGATTTGTCTCGGTGCATCTCTCTAGTATGGTAGTCAGATTCTGCAAACAAATATCAATTGAGCTACCAAAAACTGAGAAATCATCCATGAATACCTCCATGATTTGTTCGATCAAGTCATGGAAGATTGCCATCATGCATCTTTGAAAGGTCGCCGGTGCATTGCACAATCCAAACGGCATTCGTCGGTAGGCAAACACTCCGTAAGGACAGGTGAATGAAGTCTTGTGTTGATCTTCTGGCGCCACAGCTATCTGGTTATACCCTGAGTAACCATAAAGAAAACAATTGAAAGGGTAACCGGATAATCTATAAAGCATTTGATCAACGAAAGGAAGAGGAAAGTGATCCTTGCACATGGCGGTGTTCAAGGCTCGATAGTCAATGCAAAATTGCCATCCCGTGACTGGTCTTGTTGCCACTTCCTCTCCACCATCATTCTTTACTATCTGTATCCCCCCATTCTTGACTACTACTTGTGTAGGGCTCACCCATTTGCTGTCGGAAATCGGATATATCATGCCATGGTCTAGGAGTTTGAGAACCTCCTTCTTTACGGCTTCTTGCATGATGGGATTCAGTCGTCGTTGTGCTTGTCTCTTTGGTGTGGCGTCCTCTTCAAGGATGATTTTGTGCATGCAAAGTGAAGGGTTGATTCCCTTGATATCCCCCAAAGTCCATCCAATGGCGGACTTGTATTTCCGTAGAACTCGAAGTAATTTATCAAACTCCCCCTGTGTAAGATAGGCAGAGACAATAACAGGGTAAGTATCGTTAGAACCCAGAAAAGCATACCTGAGGTGCGCCAGAAGCATCTTGAGTTCAAGAGTCGGCGGATCAAAGTTGGATGGCTGTTGTCCTAAATCTTGGGCGCCGATCGACGTGCCTTCAGCGTCGATCAACATGGATGAAACTGCGGCAATCCCTTTTCTACGTCGCGTTTTCTCTGTCAATGTAAACTCCAAATCTGAATTCCTTCGAGCGTCGATCGACGTGAATTTCGTGTCGATCGACGTAGATCTTGAGGTGGCATTGATCGACGAAATTCTGGCATTGATCGACGTGGTCTTTCTCCCACGTTTTCCTGGTTTGTTCTGGTTGTACCGACATGGTAGTCGCTCCCTCTTGTTATCCTGTTCCTGAGTTATCTCCTCAAGCACATCTAGCTCCATGACCAGATCCAAAATTTCCCCACCTGCTTCTTCTAGATTTGTCGATGAGAACAGCGAGTGTTGTAGGCAGTTTTCTAGAAAATGCAGCTCACTTTTGAGAGATGAGAAGGGAGAAGAAATCACCGGGTTGAAACAGTTGATCATGTGGCATTCTTCTTGGTAGCTCCCTTCGTTGTGCTTCTGCATGGCCTTATAGATTTAGAATGTGACCGACTCATTGTTAACCCTGAAGGTCAGTTTGCCATCTCGAATGTCGATCAAGGCCCCTCCAGTCTTCAAGAATGGTCGTCCCAGAATCATGGGAATGTTCTGATCTTCCTCCATATCAAGCACCATGAAATCGGTTGGGATAATGAAATCCTTTACCTTCACCAGCACATTTCTACAATGCCTTTCGGGTAGGACACCAAACGATCGATCATCTGGAGTGATATGGTTGTTGGCTTGATATTCCCGATCTCCAACTGCTTGAAGATAGACAGTGGCATCAAATTGATTGATGCTCCAGAATCACAGAGGACTTTTCCGAAAGTCTCCCATCCAATTACGCAAGAGATCGTAAAGGAGCCTGGATCCTCTCTTTTGATTGACATCTTCTTTTGAATTATGACGCTGCATTCTTCGAAGAGATTGACTGTCTCGTGCTCCATGAAGGGTCATTCTTGGGCTACCATGTCTTTTAGGAATTTAATGTATTCGGGCATCTCTCGCAAGGCTTCAACCAATGGAATTTTGATGTGCACCTTCTTCATGTTCTCCAAGAAGCGTGCATACCTTTCGTTCATCTTTATCTTGGCAAACCGCTGCGGAAATGGCAGAGGGGGTCTTTTTGGAGGCAAACTGGGCACTGGCGTCGATTGACGTGGATCAGCGTCGATCGACGGACCCTTTTGAGCTGCGTCGATTAACGTAGATCCCGCGTCGATCGACGGGGTTGTGTCTGCAATGGCTCCTTCGTCCTGCTCGACTTCTTTGTCCTCCCGGGTGTCTTCCCCTGCCTGCTTTGGCCCTTTATACAATTTTCCCCCTCTCAGAGTTATGGCATTCACTTGGTTCCTCTGATTCTAATTCTTGGGGTTAACCTGATCCACTTTAGTGTTCACGCCTGAGATTTCCTGCTCTAGTTTGGCTACCTTATTAGTGGACCCTTGCATGAATTTAGCCAAAATTTCCTTGAGATTTGGCTTCATCTTCTCCACCACTGCTCCATCTTGCACTTCAAATCCAGGTGGTGAATGTTCCGCGGCTTGAGGGTTCACGTAGGAAAACCCAGGGTGGTTCCTCGCGTGATTATAGGTGTAGGGCTGGTTGTGCTATTGATTGTGTTGTTGATATCCTCCGCGGTAGTTATTTTGATAACCACCACTTTGGATGAAGTTTACCTCGGCACCATCCCCCTCAGGTGAAGCTTGTACTGGCTCAATTGCAGCAACTGTTTTCTCCTGCTTCAGTGCAGCGAACTCTTCCTTTAGCTTTTTTAGCTCGGTTGCCAAATCAGGTTGTTCGGCAACTTTCTCGACCGCTTTCACAGGCCGATGTCGACTTGAGGACCACCGTTGAGTGTTGTTAGCCATCTCTTGGAAGAATTCCATGGCTTTCTTTCCACTTTTCGTCATGATGGTGTCTCCCAATGTGGTGTCCACCAACTCAACGGTTTTCTCATTGAGTCCCTCGTAGAATGCTTCAGCCTGTTCTCCTGGCGGAAAGCCATGTCCTGGGCAAGATCTCAGTAGCTCCTTGAATCGCTCCCATGCCTCGTTGAAGCTCTTATCACGTCTTTGAGCGAATCTGATGATTTCCTTCCTTCTTTGTCTGATGACGTTTGGAGGGAAGAAATTTTCCAGGAATTCATTCCTTAGCTCCGTCCATGTACTGATGCTTCCTTTATCGAGTGCAGTAAACCAGGATTGTGCCTTATCCCTCAGAGAGAATGCGAACAGACGCATTCGGATGGCACTTTTACTGACTCCTCCGATCTTAACAGTGTTGCAGAGCATAAGAAACTTATCAAGATGTACATAAGGATCTCTAGTAGCTCTTCCTCCGAATTGATTCTGCTGCACCATCTGCACCAATCTGGTTTTCAGCTCAAAGTTGTTGGCGTTTATGCCAACTCTGAAGTCAATCTCCTTGAATCGAGGTTTGTATCGGTTCTGCATAGCCTCCTCTTCTTCCTCGTCGTCAGATTCATCCGGCTGATCCTGGTCATCATCTTATCCATCATCAGGATTGTCTTCGAATAGTGGACAGCGGCGGGGCCATTGGTTATCCCTGTCGAGGTTCAGCTGTAGGAGTTGGGCTCTCATCTCTTGGACTTCGTGGAGAAGCACAACTTGTTCCTCTGCAGTCAGCATTGGTGGAGGTGGTTGATCAATTGGCGGTGGCACGTTCGGCTGTGGCACATGGTTCGGCGGCGGTACGTTGTCTGCCATTATTTGTTCGGTCAAACTTTCTTGGGCACGCGTATCCCTACGGATCTTTCTACACGTGGCTTCAATGTCCGGGTGATAATAAAGCGGGTCCTTTCCTTTAGCTCTCGTACTCATGCACTACCTGTACAGCAAAAGGGGTACTGAGGTAAACGGAAAATAAACCGAAACAGACTAAACGAAAACTGAAATTCTGAAAAAAAACAAGCGGCGTCGACCGACGGTGAATTGGCATCGATCGACGCGGACACGATCACTGCGTCGATCGACGACAATTTGGCGTCGATCGACGTAAACAACAAAACTTCACAAAAATTCAAATAAAGATACAAAAATTACAACCTAAATCAATATTCCGAACACATAATTAATAGTAAGAATATTTCTATTCTATCCCCGGCAATGGCGCCAAAATTTGATCACCAAATTATTTAACTAGTGAGTTAGCAAAGCTAATAATATAGTGGCAAATAAAATTATCGAATCCCAGGGAAAGAAGTAACGAAAAACCTTAAATACTAAATCAAAACTTCTCAAAATACTGGTTAGGAAAAATCAAATTTTGGTTTTGTTTATTTCGAAAATCTTAATGCTTCCGGGGATATCTACCTATCAAGTATGACATGTATGAATAAATTGATTAATTCCCAATTTAATTCCTCTTCGTAGTGAAACATCAGAAAAAAATATTATGAACTTCTTTGTTGGACAATTCATAAAGTATATTAATTAATTACCTATCTCCGCTCGGTCTCAAGATGAATTAATTAACTCCATAATTCTATGGATCTATTCCTATAATTTATCTCCTTCAGTTACGACAAGAAATCAAATTATATTGTGAGAATCTCTTTCCATTGAAAATCATTACAGTTACGTCTCAAATTCTCAACTAAGTAATCCTAAGTTGTGGCCAACATACTCAAGATTAAGGATAAGCACAGATTTCAAAAACTACGATGGGAAAGGAAAAATAATTCAATTAATCAAATATGAATACATTGATAGTTCGAAACCCTAGAATCTGAAGAGAGATTTAGCTACACATATTCATGAATAAAATCATAGAGATGAAGAAAAACATGAATTGCATAAAGACTTGTGTGTAGATGTCTTCCCACAAAACCAGTCTTAAAACATAAACCTAAAAAGCTCTTGGAAATCTCTAAAATTTCAACTCTAAAATCTCTTAATTGCTATACTGATTTCCACCCTTAATTTCGAATTTTTCATGGCCTTTTATAATAGTGAAAGATGTATCAAACACTATCTAGGATTAGATATGTCTCTATCTTCAAATCAGGATCAGATTTGGAAAACCCGTCGCTGCGTCGATCGACGGCCTGGAAGAACCCGCGTCGATCAACGGAAATTGGGCATCAATCGATGGGCCTTGAAAAACACTTCGTCGATCTCACTTCAACCTCTTCGTCGATCGTCCACTGAATCTCCCTCGTCGATCGACGTGCCCTTGGCATCGATCGACGTGGCCCTGGAACATCGAGCAATTACTGCTTCTTCCCATTTTTCTGACTAAAAACCTGCATAATCCACCAATCACGACATTACAAGCACAAAAGCCAATTCATGCACAAAAATACGCATAAAACAATCTAAACATCACTCAATTAGCCAAAGAACAACTAGATAAGTTGGTAAAAATACTAACTTATCACATTGCGAATGTATTTTATGTAGAGTTGGATGAGAACACCCCTGAAGGGAAGATGCTGAGCAAAGAATTTAGCAGATGGAAATTCTTTGATTATGTTATGCATCAACTCTGCTTCGAGGAGCGAATGCTGGTAATCACAACCAAAGGCCTCAATCACTGGAGAAAGGAGGAGAGATGGGCGAACGATTGGATTGATCAAGTGGCCGGCACTAAACAATTCTCAGACAAGCAAGTCCTAGCCAGGCTTCAGGCTATTCGCTCCCATCGGTTGTTCTCAACCTCTCAATCCTTGCCAAAGTCTAGCTTTGCTCCTGATGGCTATTTAGATTCTAAGATTGAACTATCCAAGCTACAGGCGAAAGCTGCTACTGAGTATCGCAGACGCCAGGCTGAGTATGATGCTCTAAAGAATGAGAGGTTGATGGCTTGGATGGCTGAGGCCAGAGAACAAGAAGAGCGAGAAAAGTGCCGTGAGCTGAGCAGGGAGGAGACCATGATTGTACTCTTCATGAAAGATAATATCCTGCAAGTTGCCAGAGCTGCGCGCGCTGCTCAGTGAGAGGAAGCTCAAGCTGCTGAGCTTGCAAAGGCCCTGGAGGAGATCTGGAACGTAGAAGTGGCCGAGCAGCTAGCAGATGAAGCTCAATACTTGAAGGCATATGCCGATGAAGCAAGCACTGCTGAACTTGCTGAGGCTGAAGCAAAGGCTTGGAAAGCAGATGAAGAAGAGCGCATCGCTGAGGAGGCCGAGTACTTGACAACTCAAGGAGAAGTTGATGTTCACATGGAGGATGCTGAATCTCTTACTAGAGGAGAATTGGTGCTGCCAACTTCTTCATTTGATGTGCTCCCCATAAGTTCTCATAACTTCCATTCCTATGTTGATCACGTTGTTCATTTTGCCCTTCAACATGCTCTCCCAACCACTATTCCCCTTGCCATACATGATCGAGTGGCTATGGAAGCTGCTAATATAAGGAAGGAAGTGGAGGCAGTGAGGAGTGAAGTCTCTGAAGTACGAGCAGAAGTGGCAGAAGTGAAAAGTGATGTGTCTGGAGTAAAGCAGAGCATGGACGTGATGAAGGAAGAAGTCGCTGATTCTCAGCAGAAGCTGGTGCAAAGCGTTCAATCCTTCTCCTCCACCTATTTGGCTGCGATCAAAGAGGGGGAAGAAAGGAGACTCGCTAAAGCTGAGAAGAGGAAGCGAGAAGAAGAAGAAGAAAGAAGATTAGCTGAAGAAGAGCTTAAAAAGAAGGAGATGGAACTCAAATTGAAGAGAATTGAGATGGAGAAAGAGAGACTTGCAAAAAAGCAAGAAAGGGAGACTACTGATCGTGAGGCCAACAAAGAATTATTTGACAAGTTCATGCAGATGGCGATGAGTAAATTTGATGATCTTGACAAAAAGCCTGCTCCTGACTCTTGAGTTGAATGCTAGCAAGTTCTCTGTAATCTTTTTGTAATCTTTTTCAGTTTCTGTACTTGTAAAATCTCATTCATGAATGAAACTGAATCAGATTTAGACAATTTCTCATTGTCCACTTCTGATGTTTTTGCGTGTCTTAGTTGATATACACTATTTGTGTATTCAATGAAATTGCATGTGGTTGTGGATGCTGAGTTATTGGTGTGTGATTGGTGGTAAAATGCTTGCTGACTTGAATTGGATGCTAGATTCTAGCATATTGCTAAGAAGCATTTTACTTATGTTTTAATTGAGAATATTTTCCAGCATTTATTGAGGGGGAATTTATTTAAAACCAATCCTGCTAAGAACTAAGTTTGTTAAATGCTGAGTTAGATTGCTAGATTAGTCCTGATACTTAGAGTTTCTTGTACACTCAGAAATTTTTCCTCTTAGGTTCAGCAATTGATAGTAAACTTTGATCGCACCAAAAAGGGGGAAATTGTTAGGAAAATATTCCTTGATTTATATTGTAAATCTCCCTTAGGATCAAATAGTAAAAGTTTTGTCGAATCAAAGCTTAGTTAGTTTGGCCGATCATTGCTGAATTCTAGCATAGTCTAGAAACTCTTTTGTAATGTCATGTTTAGGAAGTGTATCGAGTTGTGATAGATTAGGAGTGCTTGAAGATTACTGAAGGATTCAGCAAATGGTACAAAGAAAATCAGATTCCAAGAAACTTTGGAAACGCTAGAGTCGCCAGCAGACAGGATGACAGCTAAGGAGATAGCAGACATGTGCTAAGAAGAATGATTGCTAAAGTGCTAGCAATCATATGCTGAAAGGAGAGACTGCTAGGAATATTTACTCAGCAGTCATCAGTAAAGATCTAGCAGAATGCTAAAGGAGTTAGTACTCACTGTTTACTCAGGAGATTGCTAGAAGCTATAGCAATCAAGAAACGAGATACCAATTGATAGCAGAATGCTGAAGGAGTTAGCATTCGCTAGTGCTTAGCAGATTGCTAGAAGAGCTCAGCAATCAAAAGGCTTAGCAGAATGTTCCCAGCATTCTCCGATAGAATGCTAAGCAAAGGAACACCTAGCAAACACTTGCTAAAGACGCCCATACTGACAAAAGTACAATCAAGGACGATAAGCTTTATCGAAGTAGGTAATAAAGCACTGTACACGCCGGAAAGGACGAAAAATCAAGTAACTCTTTTGGACATGGAGGACCGTTGTGTCTAAAGGGTCTGGAGATTCAAAGTTTGAATCTCTAGATATAAAAGAGAAGTCCAAACAGAGAGAAGAACCACTGCTCGGTTGCTCACACTCGCAAAGACACTTAGTGAAAGAGATACCTTTTACAAAGCAAAGAAATCTTTACAAACGAACAAAAGCAAAAAGAGAGTAGTCAGTTGAGAGCTTCTTAAAGAGAAGAATTCAAAGATCTCAACAACCGTAGCGTCCCCCTCTTGAATATCTGACACTACATTGAAGAAATTCCTTGACTTTGCTCAAGAATCTAATCATTGGGATAACTTCAATCCTAGAAAGCATCCAACGTCACATCTCTGAAAAGATATTGACTCCCACGGGCTGTTGCCAATCCCCAGAACGTTCGGAAGGAACTATAAAGCTTCCACTGCAGTAAAGGCAAGTTTTACGAAGGTGCACCCTTAACTTAGCCGTAGCTACCGACCGAGAAGATCCAAGTAACGGAGGATAGTCTTGTAGTGACTGGCTCGAAAGCTCACCACCTGCTACAGGAGATAGGCGATTCCTTGTACTTGATAATATCTTTTTAGTGAAAGTCTCAGTGTTCGACTGAGGAGTGGATGTAGATCTTTTAGGATCGAACCACTATAAATATTGTGTGTTCTTACTGTTTTATTGTTTCCACTGTTTGATTTAACACCTAGCAACCTCAATTTGCTAGAGTATATCTCGAAAACAATCATAACACTTACCTCGAGCTAAGTATTTGTGAAAGAAAAACTAAGAGCAAGTTACTTTATTCATTCCGCTGCATTTGCTAAGTAGCTTTAGGCCGCTTATCACGACTCTGATCAGGGACCAACACTATGCCTATGATGATTCCTAGAATGCTCCTATTGATTATGCATAAGGAGGTTTATGTGGAATACTTGGATTGTAGAAACCTGAAAAACGAGTGCGCAGAGATTTGATCTTGATCTCTTTTTTCGCACACAAAGATTAATTCCTAACAGATAAAAGGAAATAAATCTATGAAAATTAAAGAATAATTTTCGAAAATAAGAAGGAGAGAGAATAATGAAGACAATCCTCCTGATCTGATCTTCTGATCTGTATCCCAACTCAATCCGAATATCTGGTGAAGATTCCCTTCGGATTCCTTGCCCGGTTTAGAAGCAGAATTTCCTCCTCATTTCTTAGATCTTAGTCGATCACCACGGCTCCCAAAATATGGTTTGTTGTGTGCAACATATGATCTTGTGGTATGTTGAGATCTGAGAAACTGAGGCCTATTTATGGGAAAATAATGGACTTCTATTGGGCCTGAGTTTTCATAGGCCAGACCAGGGACCGGAATGCAAATAGCAAATAAGGTCTATCAATTAATTAATTCCCATATTCAACCCAGAATATAATTAATTAATTAATATTGATTCATTCCACCAGAGAATCAATACTGTCCTACCTATTTGCGACCACGTTTTGAGGTACGGGTTGCATGGGCTCGGTATATCCCCACATTTAAGGTTACAGACATTCGTTAATTAATTTAAACTCTGACAAGCTATTTAATTAATTAACATCTTATATTCCTGAGTCAATCCAATCAAATCTTTTCACTTATTCTTGAACTTAATCAGCCTACAGGACTTTAACATAACGAACCTTTTGAGCTACTCAGGGAATGTCACCATCATATACTGGATGTGGTTACCTAGTTCCAGTACCAGACAGTCATACACAGAATGCTATCACCCAAGATACAGATATACAGGCTCAACTAGAGCCTTTCCCTGCAACTCAAAGTGATACACAATCTGCATATGCTTTTGTACCTTCTTATAGGCTTAGGATCTCATCAAGTCATAGAGATATAGATTCTTTTAATGTCAGATAAAAGAATCGATCTCAACTTAGGTCTTTATCAATGTGTGCCCCACGCCAGCATACCAAGTCATCCAAGATAAGATGTTTATTACCGCGTATGCTGCAGCCTACACCGACAGTTTATCCTGAAACTGTCTCAGATGTGATAACTATTTATATCTCGCTAGGTCAAACAATCCATACGATCTTCCGTGATCTACTGCACGCCGTATGATCTCCCTATCGACGAGATAAGAGGATAATTGTGTTTACGACACATGTTTGTTAACAGGAGATGAACATAAAATATTTATGATTCCCAGTATATTAACCAATCGACCTAATACATAATATACCAATCATAATGCTTTCAGTATATAAATACATCACCTTGTTGTCCCAGCTGCCGCTGCCGACTCTCCGCCACCATGCCTCAGCAGGCCCCGCCGCGACTCCCACCATCCTAGCATCCATTGTCAGTCACACAAGCTCGCGATGCAGCCGCTACTGTGCTAGGGTTTGACTATTGTTGCACTTGCAGTCTGTCGTGCGCATTCGGCCGCTGTCGACCAACACCATCGTCGCCACTTACGCAACGACGATGGAGATAAAGGATGGAGGAGATGTGAATGGCGGCAAAGGCGTGACCCAGCTGTGCACAGCACAAACCCTAGGGTTTGCTGCATGCTGCCGCCACCTTCCACCGTCGTCGCTTGCAGCCTGCAGCAAACCGCCACTCTCCGCGCGCCGCCTACGTATGGCCACTACTCTCCGAGACCATCACCACCACTGCTGGATGTCGGGGATCTACGCGTGCGATGAGGGAGGCAACCAAACCGCACGTAGTTCAAACCCTAGGGTTTACAGCACGACGCCGTCGTCGCCACCACACTCCGCTGCTAGTCGTCTCTGCATGCTCTGGTGGGTGGTTGCCATAGTGTTGATGGAACTGTCCATATTCTTCATTCTTGGCCTTGTTTTTAATTTCACACATTGAAATAAAAAATGCAAAAAATAGATCTAGATATATCATAGATTTTTCTTATCAATCTAACCACAGATTTTCCTGTGGTGACAAAAAATCCAAAAAAAAATGAGAAGGCCACGAGAAAAAAAATATCCATGACAATTAAAATTCATCAACATGCATCAAATTTATTTAATCATAATTTATTTAGGATAGAGCCTAAGAACTTAAACCTGACTTTGATAACCATTGCAGGATTCGAGTCTACAATAGGCAACTTGAGTTATCATTATTATTTACTTTACCAAGGATTGTTCTTTGGATATAAAAAAAATAAATACAAATTAAGTAAAACAGACATACCAATGCATGCTCCTACAAAAATAATTGCAGTAGATGGATTTAGGAATACCTCAACTCCAACAAATTGAGTGACAGCGGTAGATTGAGTTAAATGGTGTTCCTACATATCCAATCTTCTGATATGTTCTCTTGCACCTTGGAAATCCGGTGACGATACGCTACCATGTTGAGTAAAAAAACCAGAGAAGTCGATCACTTTCTCCTTATTGATCAGCCGCCGCCCTCTCTCTCTCTCTGTGTGTCTCTTTTCTTTAATCTATACCGTGTACTGAATAATGAACTGAATTGTATATAGATATGATAGAGAGAAGGGTTTTGTATAGTATTAGGATTTCTAAACCCTAATACTAATGGGCTCATAGCAGTTTAAAGGCCAGACCAGGGATCAAATATGTTGGTCCCGAAATATCAGAGTCGTCGTGTTGATAACTTAACACGAAATGCAGCGGAATAGTTTTTAATATCTCTTGCACTTATCGTTGTTTTCCAAAAGTTAGTTAGCTCAAGTTATGTCTTAAGTTTGTGTTCAGATATACTCTAGCAACTCTGTTGCTAGGTTTCAAAATAATCTTGGAACAGTAATATAATAAAACAGTAAATGAACACGAGATTTTATAGTGGTTCGATCCAAATAGATCTACGTCCACTCCTTAGCCGAAATGCTAAGAATTTCACTAGAAAAGTATACAATTAGTACAAGGATTCGCCAAAACTTGCAGTAGGCGGTGAACTTTCGAACCGGCCACAGCACAGCTATCCTCCGATACTTTGCACTTTTCCGAACACAGCTCTGGCCAAGTCAAGGGCACACCTTCGTAAAACTTGTCCTTCGCTAATGATGCTATTATAGTTTGCACCTGAACTCAATAAGTATGTGGCTAACGCCCGTCAGAGTCAATCTCTTTCAAGAATGACTGTTGGATACTCCTAGTAAGGAAATTATCCCAATGATTGAAGATTCTTAATGGAACTTCAAGAATCTTCAAGGATGAGTGTCAGATATTCAATGAGAGGACTCTCTCGGTTGTTGAGAGCTTTGAATGTGCTTTTTATCACGAGCTCTCAACTGACTACTTTTCACTTGTTCGCTTTGTCAAAGGAATCTCATACTTGTGTAGTTTGCGAATGTAGGTAGTGATTGAAGCAGCTGTACTCTCGACTTTCAGACCTGTCTTTTATAGATGGAGATTCAAACTTTGAATCTCCATATCCGTTAGACCCAACGGCTCCTTGATCCTAGAGTGTTTATTTTATGACAGTCGCTTTTGTCTTTGACTTGTACTTCCTTAACTACTTTGGGAAGTTCTCGTCCTTTGTGTGAGCTTTTTGTCAGAGTCGCAGTCCAGCTTCAAATTTGATTCTTTTGCTTTGCTAAGCTAGAGACTGCTAACAGTATATTCCTTGTGATCCTTTGACTTCCGTTGCTTGCTATTCTTTATTCATTTCTGAAAGGTCCGAATGCTAACGCCTTAGCATTCTGTCCAGTGAGCTTTCAGCCATTTGCTAGTGATTCTTTGTTGGCTTGCTTCTCAAGCAGTTTGTAAGTTGAATGCTGATATCATCTGCTTTGTGTCTGCTAGGGATTCTTCTCAGGACACTAGTCTATTACAACTCAATGTCTAACTTATACAGGACTTTACAAAGTATGCTAGACTCTCTAGATTTCGGCAAATGATCGACCAACTAAATAAGGTTTGATCCAACAAAACCTTTTACAAAACAAATCCTAAAGGAGATTTTAGGGATAATTCCCAACAATTTCCCCCTTTTTGGTGCGATCAAAGCTCACTATCATTTGCTGACCATAAGTGGAAGAATGTCTGTGTTTTACAGGTCTAAGCTATTCTATCAATCTGACACAGAGTTTTTCCAACTAGGTTCAAGCAACAAAAATGATTGAAATCAAATTCCCCCTCAACAGGTGCTGGGGAATATTTCTCGATTAAATATGAGTAAATGTTTGCAACAAAGCAGTATGCTAGAAATTCTAGCACTCATCAAATCAGCAAGCATTCATCAAACAAAATATAGTCTTCATGTCCACATGCAAATTTGTTGAGTACACCAGAAGTGTAGGTCAACTAGAGCACACCAGTAAAAATTCAGAGGTGGACAAAGAGATTTTGTCTAAGTCTGATCCAATTTTATATATGATATTGCAAGTTTAAGTACAAATTGGATTCAGAAAGTACGAAATGATGAAAAGATTTAACCTTTACGTTCATGAGTCGGGTGCTGGCTTGTCTTTTTCACTGTCCGCTGAATTGTTCTTCTGGATATCAGCAAACTTCTCCATGGTGAATTTCATGAAGTTCTCAAGAAGAGCTGCTCCTGTTTCTCTTTCAGCAGCCTCACGCTCCAGTTCTTTAGCCAGCTTCTCCTGCTCCATAGCAATCTTTTGTAGTTGAAGCTCATGTTCTTTTCTTTGCAATTCTAATTTAGCTTCATGTTCCTTTCTTTGCAATTCTAATTGAGCTTCTAGCTCTTTTCGTCTTGACTCCTCCTTCGCTTCTTCTTCTTTTCTCCTTATCTCTTCTTTTCTTGCGGCTAACTCCTCCTCATATTTCTTTCTTCTTTCCTGGTCAGCCTTTCTTCTTTCTGGTCAGCCTTTCTTCTTTCTTCCCCCTCTTTGATTACAGCCAAAAAGTTTGTACCATAGGCCACAACTGTATCTTTTAGGGTAGTCCGGGTGTCTGCCAAATCCTTTTGAACGACCTCAAGACTTGTCCTATTCTCAGAAATAGCCAACTTGTTTTCTGCGATCTCTGATTGTACATGAGATACATCTCCCCGTATCTCATCAACTTCTCTTCTCAGAAGAGTGGTAGCTGCTTCTACTCTTCCATCAATGGCTGTTTGCAAATAAGAGTTAAAGGCTTCAGCTATTTCCGCAGTCAATGGAAAGGGTATCTTATGGGAGTGGCATTGAAGGAAGTAGTCGTAACGAGTTCTTGACTCGTTGGAATAGACGATTGTTGTGTGTGACTAGTACTCGCAGCAACATACTCCTGATAGCATAATTCCTCATGCATTATCCGATTAGCAGCATCCAGAATTTGTGCGGTCTCCTGGACAATCTGAGCTTCAGCTTTCTGAGCTTCCTTCACTATGTCATGAATATCAATGTTCAGGAACTTAGCCAACTGCTTATCTCGGTAATCAAATTCCAGAGCAGCACGCTCAGTGGCCTGTGCCGCTACTCGAGCTTTGAGTTTCTCGGCCTGTTGAATTTTATACTCCATCTGTCGTTTCCTGTAAGCGACAGCAGCTCTTGCTTGACGCTTAGACAGTTCAACTCTAGCATCAGAGTATCCATCGGGTACGAAGGTGGATTTAGGTAGCCCCGCAGTCTTTGAGAGAAAATGGTGTTCTCGGATGGCTTGAAGTCGACACATCACTTGTTTATCTGAGAACTGTTTCATCCCCGAAACTTGATCAATCCAATCAAAACACCAGCGTTCCTCACGTCTCCAGAAGTTTAAGCCCTTAGCAGCAAAAACCAGTGCTTTCTCTTCAAAACAGAGTTGATGCATAATATAGTCACACTTCTTCCATCGTCGGAATTCTTCTGCTAACAAGCGTCCTTCCGGTGTTGATTCATCCAATTCTGTATGGAATAAATCAGCAATGGCCCTTTCTATTTCAGAATGCATGAACAATTTGATCTCTTCAGCCATAGGAGTGAGATCTGAGTTGGGCTTTTCTTCAGGGTAGACCGTTGCACACCATTGACCAATTCTTCGTAGATGATAACGTGGTCCAGGCAGCCCATTGAGAGGCACTCGGAGAGGAGTGTCTGATCCAGATGGTACCTTCCTCAGGTATTTGGCATTAAAAATCTCCTCAGATTCTCCATCAGAGTCAGAAACTCAAGATTCAACATCAGTGAGCAGAGAATCGTTCTCCTCTACAGGCGAATGTAAATCATGAAGAAGTGAATCGACCTGTTCTTCAGCATCTCTTCCTTTACTCGACTCTGCATCAGTGAAGGCTCCAGACCTCCATAATTGTGAGAATGCTTTATCTGATAGGCCTTCTTCTGCTAGGTTTATCTGCGATTCAGAGGAGGTATTGAAAATGATTTCCTCTTCTGAAGTAGCTTTCCCTTTTCCTCGTTTTGTGGCCTCGTCTGCTAGGCGTTGCAGTTCATCAGCAGGAGTTTCATCATCATTCATCATGGTGATATCTGCTGGAATGTCTGTCGTGTCCTCGTCCTCTGCTGGAGTTGGAATTCCTTAAGCAATATTCACCAATGCTGGTGTGTGTTCCTCGTGTACTGCATCTCCTATGGTGCTTTCCTTTTGCTTGATAGGCTGTGCTTCCAATTGGGTCTGCTTAGCAGCGCGCTTCTGGGCCATCAATTCTTCAGCAGCAGATTTGACTCGTTCAAAGTTCCTGTCTCTGCCTTCCAATGTTATATTACTGATGAATTTTTGGTAATCTCTTTTCTCGAGTTCTTTCAGAGTAGCTATTCGCTTTTTCTTTGCTTTCCTTGTTTCCGAACTGTGCTCTTCAACAATTCTGAGAGACTTAGGAATGTAATCTGGATCAGCGGTGTCCTGAGTAACATTCTCTGTAGAGTCCTTTTCTGCTGTATCAGTTCCTTCAGCAGCTTTAGCAGTCTTGCTTTCTGCTTCTGCTTTCTCTAATGCTTCCTTATCAATAAGTAATTCCACTATGAAAAATAAGCTAAAGTTTATCATGTTACTGAATTATACTATGTTGTCTGATTATATCAATTAAAAATACCCTACATCGCTAACATTGTAACAATTTTGATGAATCATACATTAATTTTAATTCAGTATATACCATATATATATATATATATATATAGAGTAGTGATCATATGAGAATAGTTTTTAGTATGAGAAATAAGAATAAATCTTAGCCTTTGATTTTGTGTTTTCAACGCTCATGATCTATTTTACTCCGTGCGCAGTTTTCCTCGATTATCCTGCAGTTTTGCAAAATTAAGGTTATTTTTGTAATTTTAGCTTTTTTTTAAATCTGAAATAGTATCTCATTAGATTTTTTATTCCTTTCTTCGCGCGATTTGATTTCTTCTTCCTTCTTTGTTCGAATTGATTTATATTTCTTTTGTCGATCATATTTTTTTTCTTTGTTTCTGGATTTCGCATTCGTATTCGGTCTCGACGTTGTTAATTATGCATGAACATAGTTTAAAAAAATTTATTTTATTCAGATCGACGTTCATTTTTTCTATTATATTGTGCATCTTTAGTGTTAACTTTGTGCATTTTTGTATCTTACATGTTCATTTATTCCAAAGTGTGTTAATAAGATGAAGCATTTTAAGGGCATAGTTTTAAGAACTGTTGATGTTGGTATTGAGTTTTATAGAGACTACGCTCGTGTTGTTGCTTTGAAGAAGAAGATGTTTAATTTTTTTTAATTCGTATTTATTTAAAAATGAAGTAAATCAGGCTAAAAATGAAGTAAATTGGGCTAAAAATGAAGTAAATCGGGCTTAAAATGCAGGTTGCTGTTTGTGTTTGAGTATTTTTACAGTTTTAGCCTTTAAAGACTAAAACTGCACGATATTGGGGCAAAAATGCCGCGTTTTTCAATATGCTGAGAATGAATCCTGTTCGTCGATTTGATGAGATGGACGCGCGAGATTTATTCTTATTTCTCATAGTAACTCCTATTCTCACCTGATCACTACCCTATATATATATATATATATATATATATATATATATATATAGGAGGGATCATGTAAAAAAAAATCCTCATGTGAGAAAAAAAAATGAATCATATCCATCAAATCTAAAAAAATCAATGGTTGATATTGAATCAAGCAATAACTAAAATGCAATCAATCAACAAAATAATCAAGCAACAACTAAAGCACAATCAAGCAACATTGCAATCAAGCAACGACCTGAATACAATCAAGCAATGCCGTGATTGCAATCAAGCATCTTTCTCACTTTCTCACGTTAAGAGTTTTCTCACTGGATCCGCTCCCTATATATATATATATAAAATGTCATGCATGACTTAAGGCATGATTCATAAAAAATTTAACACCGTTAACGATTGAGAGTATTTTTATAAATAGTAGATGATATTTTTAATTGACTAAATAATACATTAAAGTATAATTTAATAAAGAATAAATAATAAATATTTTTCTACCATTACTTTACTATATTTCTCATAATTTTCCCTAATACTTATAATTTTCATTTTCATTGGACAAGTAGACAAAAACCCATTCAAACTATTTTTCATTTTGGAAAGGTTAAAATAAAAGACTTTAAAAATGTCATATGAAAAAAAAAAGAAGAAAGAAAATATTTTTAAGAGCACCACTACACAAGGGGTGAGACGGAAGAGAGGGGATAAGAATGAATGGCAAAATTGGTAGCGGTAGGTGTAGAAAAATATGGGGCTCAGTGATGTAAACCCTCACTCGCCCGTGGGAGACTATTGATACTTTTAAAGCTGAAGGGAGTTGCGTGAGGTAATTAATGTGAGTGTGTGTCTTTTGATTTTCCTCCTTTGGTCAATGTTGTAAAACTTGCTAGGTGGTTTTTGGACGTCGAAGGGGGCCTAGCGCCTAGACGGGGAGAAGGCGGGGTCTAGGCGACTTTAGATAATTGAACTATTTTTATTTTTTTTCTTTTATTTTAAATATTCAAGCATTTTAACAAAATAAAACATAATTAATATGTACCAAACATCCTAAATAAATGTAGGACACATTCAATACTTGAGGTTATCATTTTATTTTCATTCAAGCACACAACAGACAAATTAGTAATTTAAACTTCAATTTACGTACATTCTTTATATTGTTATAGACTAATGTAAGAAAGAAAAAAAAAAGTAAACAAAGGGGTGAGGCAAGACAAAACGGTGTTGGCACGCCCATGACGAGGGCGGGAAGTGTTCTTATGAAATTTAGTGTTGGGGTTTTGAGGAGGTACACGAGTGTCCGATTTTGAAAAAAAAAGGAAAAAAATTAGATTTTTTATATAATTACCATCCAACCTCCGCCCAGGCTGAGTACTCTCGCCGCCCAAGCCGAGTACTCCCTCCGCCGAGTCCGCCTAGACTGAGTACTCACCGAGTACTTACCGACTAAGAAAAAACCGCCCAGAAGGACCGAGTAAGGGTTATTCGGTCGGCAAGGGCCGCCCAGCGCCTAGGCGGCGAGTACCCGGCCGCCCAGGCTGAGTTTTACAATAGAGCTTTTGGTTGCACATTTACGGTTCATTATATGATTATAATGTTTCTTGGTCCATTATATTTGTAATCACAAATCGTTTATACTTGTCGTCTTCAATGGAAATTATCTTTCCTTTTAGTCTGCTTAAATTTGTGTGAAGAGATTCATTAGGATTATTACCCTAATTTCATGCTTCAGTGTTTTTCTTCTTCCTCTGCAAAGGAAACTTATGGTTTACTATTTGAATGTGCGTGTGTTTGATGGTTATGGCCCTAAATTAACAGATGAAAAGCTATAATTTTAAAAAAACATTGTGTACAATTTATGTGGTGGGTTCATTGGAACTGCAAGAAAGTTGTTGGGAATTATGTTGTAATTCTCCCTTAGATCAAAATTGTAAAAGGTTTTGTTGAATAAAAGCCTTAGTAGTTTGGTCGATCATTGCTGAAGTCTAGCATAGTCAAGCAACTCATGTGTAATGTCATGTATAGGAAAAATATCGAGTTGTAATAGATTAGAATGTTAGAAGTATTCTCAGCAGATGGTAGCTGCTAGAGAAGTCAGCAGCAGAGAGACTGCTAAGGAGTTAGCAGTCAAGTGCTAAGAAGAGTGATTGCTAAGGTACTAGCAATCATATGCTGAAAAGAAGAGACTGTTGGGATTGTATACTGAAAGCATATATGATTAAGTGTTTTGTACACTGGTCTTCATATATGTTGCCGCAACAATACTCGCTGTCTGATAGAACAAACATACAACGAACCATAATATCCTATTATCTCGCCTATAGGGATGATCATATGGTGTGTAGTAGATCACAGAGGATCATGTGAATCGTTTGACCTAGCGAGATATAAAATGTATCACAGCTGAGACGGTCCCTGGATAGGCTGTCGGTCTAAGCTGC
>JAPKLW010000562.1:320794-336871 GCA_026898455.1 Plectranthus barbatus | reverse complement strand
GATTAATTAATAAAGAGGGCCCACTTTATTATTTGCATCTGATCCCTAGTCTGGCCCATTAATTGCTCACAGCCCATTAGGGTTAGGGTTTCTCAAAAACCCTAACACTATAAATAGGCCTTCTCTCCATCAGATCAAAAGGTTGTGAAAACTAGGGTTTTTCAGTATAATTGAGAGAGAACGGCGGTGGCTGATCCGGTGGGAGGAAACTGATCGATTCCTCCAGATCTCGGATTCAACTTGGTAGATAATCCTCACCAGATTTCCAAGGAGCAAGGGAACAGATCAGAAGATCAGATCTGTAGGAACAACTGTTCATCGCCGGAGTTCAGATTCAGATCCAAATCTATTTCATCGTTATTGGCTCCGATCTAGATCTGTAGATCAAACGGTGAAATTAGGTATTCTCTAAATCCATCCTCTGCAATTAATATTGTAGGAGCATGCATAGGATCGCATGATTTATTTAATTGAAATTTGTTCCTAGTACCCTAAGAACGATCCTTGGCAAGTATTTAATTAATGGCAACTCGCGTTGTCCATCGTAGACTCAAACCCTACAGAGACTGCTAAGGAGATAGCAGACAAATGCTAGAAGGAAGATTGCTAAAGTAAAGGAGAGACTGTTAGGAGTATTTACTCAGCAGTCAGCAGTAAAGATCTAGCAGAATGCTAAAAGAGTTAGCATTCACTATTCGCTTAGGAGATTGCTAGAAGCTATAGCAATCAGGAAACAAGATATCAAGTGATAGCAGAATGCTGAATGAGTCAGCATTCGCTAGTACTTAGCAGATTGCTAAAAGAGCTCAACAACCAAAAGACTTAGCAGACTGCTAGAAGAGCTCAGCAATCAAAAGGCTTAGCAGAGTATTCCCAGCATTCTCCGATAAAATGCGAAGCAAGGGGATACTCTGCTAACACTTGCTAAAGAAGCCCGTTCTGACAGAAGGTACAACAAAGGACGAAAGCCTTACCCGAAGTAGGTAAAAAGGCACTGTACCACACCAGAAAGGAAGAAAAAACAAGTAACTCTTTTGGACGAAGAAGACCATTGTGTCTAACGGGTATGGAGATTCAAAGTTTGAATCTCCAGGTATAAAAGAGAAGTCCAACAGAGAGAGACAACTACTACTCGAACTACTCACTCTCCTACCACAGTTGCAAATCGAAAGATACCTTTGATAAGCGAAAAGCAAAAGAGAGTAGTCAGTTGAGAGCCCACAAAAGAGAAGAATCTTAAAAGCTCTCAACAGCAAGTGTCGAACATTGAATATCTGACACTGCATTTAAGAGATTCCTTGACTTCGTTCAAGGATCAATCATTGGGATACCTTCCATCCTAGAAAGCATCCAGCAGTCACATCTCTAAAAAGAGATTGACTCTCACGGGCTGTTGCCGAAAAACCCAGGAAAGTTCAGGAGAGAACTATAAAACCTCCATTACAGTAAGGCAAGTTTTACGAAGGTCCCGCCCTTGACTTAACCGGAGCTGCCGACCGAAGAGATCGAAGTAACGGAGGATAACTTTGTAGTGGCCTGCTCGAAAGCTCACCGCCTGCTGCAAGTGTTCGGCGATTCCTTGTACTTCAAATATCTCTTTAGTGAAATTCTCAGTGATACGGCTGAGGAGTGGACGTAGATCTTGTAGATCGAACCACTATAAATCTTGTGTTCTTATTAATTGTTTTATTGTTTCTGTTCATCGATTTAAAACCTAGCAACCTCAAGTTGCTAGAGTATACCTCTGAAATAATTGTAACTTAATACCAACCTCGAGCTAAATATTTTGAAAAGATCTAAGTGCAAGATAAACTTATTATTCCGCTGCATTTGCTAAGTAGCCTTCGGGTACTTATCACGACTCTGATCAGGGACCAAAAAAAGTTTACATATTTATTTATCTTGTTGGAAAAGAATACGAAGTAGCTCATTTATATGTGGTCGATCGACTTTTGTCATCAAAATCTTTGTCTTGCTTTTGTGCTGGCCATATTGGCTCATCACTTGTTGATCTTGAGGTGAAACGAAAATTGTGAGTTTAACATGCAGAGTGATGGGTTAAGGTTAAAATTCGAGCTTACATGAATAATGATGATTCACTTCTCAAAGTTTTATACAATTCAGATTGGCTGGCTCTGCATGCCTTAGATTACAAATCATCTTTAATATCATACTCTGAGCTTGATTTTATTATTGCTCTCTTTTATTAGTTTGTTTTAAGGTCAATTGCACATTCAGCAATTAGGCAAGTCCTACTTAATTTACATTTCAGTTTGTTCCGTGGAAGTTGGATTCTCTTGAAAGATTTGTGAATGACGTGATAATGGAGAGTTGTGAAAGATTTATTAGCATTTGGGTTAAGGTTAAGTTTTGTGCTCAAATTGGGTGTAAGACATTCTTGATGCTGCAAACTACAGTGCGTTAATCACAAGGTTTTGTATAGAAAGTAAAAATGTAAATGTAATCGTCGGATGCAGTATTTATAAGAAGCTAACATATATAAGGCATGGCACATACTTGTGAGCATCGTTTGTTGAACAATTCTCTGCAGCCAACATTCTTTTTAACTAGCAATAATTTATGCAAGTGAGGGGGATGCAGTCTTTGAAGTACAGAGTATTTGTATTGTTACTCAGCTTCCAAAAATTTAAAGAATGCCTAATAAATAGTACAACATAGACATCTCCGAAATTTCTGATAAAAAACTGGAAACATTCTTTTAGATTGTTATGGAATTGTTCATCTTTTCTGGAAGTTGAGTGTCTTGATGGCAAACGTAAAGATCAAGATAAAAACGATGACGAACAGGAGAAGCGTTGATGCCACCATCCCAAGCATACTGTGTTTGAACCCGAAGTAACTTTTCAAGAATTCTTTAACTGTTTCCCCTGAATTCATCGGCTCTTCAATATCCCAGAACTGGGTGACGATGATGCCGTACAAGCTGTAAGCCGTAGGACTTAGCCAGTAGTACCATCTCAACCATATAGGGATTTTCTGTTTGTTTATTACACAAGTAGTTAGTTTTTTATTCAGACAAATGGAAGCTACTGTTGGAACTTACTGGTCGGGGGACGATGAATCCTGAGAAGAGATTCCACAGCCCATAAAAGAAAGAAGAGCAGATGCTGGCTACACCAAGATTAGGAGTGACAGCTACAGTCATCATGCCGTACAGGACAAAGAACAACAATGTAATGAACAAGAAATATAAGAACCAAAGGAACTTTTCAGCTTTCCAATCGAATCCTATCATTGCATAGATAATGAGGCCATATGCAAGAGATTGAGCCAAGACATATGGGATTTCGATGAAAAGCTGCAAGAAGAAAAAAAGTGTTAACTTTGAGGTATATGTGGAGAGAGATAAATGCTCATGACAATACTCACTTGTGAGAGTGCATATGGTAGAGGCGAATACATTCCAGCTGCTCTCTCTCTGTAAAAGACTGTTCGTTCAACGGACACCACAGGTTGCACGGTTGAGCCATATTGAAATCCCAAGAAGCTGACAACAGAGAACATAGATCCCATGGCATTGAAAAGGTCTTGTTGTTCATACCTGCACTTCAAGTAAAATATTGAGGGAAACCAAAAATAATGTTTGAAGTTCATTCGGTGATCTTACGTTTTCGAGCCCAGATCCCAAAAGATTGTCCCAAAGATGATGGCTATGAAGACCGTGAAGGAAAATCTGACAGCTGTGTATGGAGTGTTCCTCCAGTACGACCAATGTTGTTTCCAAAAACAAGCAATGCATTGGGTGAGGAAAGGCTGAGAGTATTCTGTGGGAAAATATAAATCTTTAGTGCCTGGCCGTGGAACGCTTAGTTCCTTGATCAAGGCTTTGTTCCTCCTGCAATTTGTGTAAATGTGTGGTCATTAGCTTGTCATTGATGATACATTCATATGTTATGGAGTTGTACCAACATGTATAGTTCTGATTTCTTGTAAAGATCTGCAAAATCAACTCCCAGAACCACTTCTTGTGCTGAGCTAGTGACTTCCAGCATCCAGGTGGCTGGATTGTAACCTTCTTTAATCTTTGGCACTCCTTGTATTGATTCAAAGTAGTTGATCAAATGGGTGGAGTTGTGGCCCAATGGTCCAACATATATTTCTTCTCCACCCCTCTTCAACAAAAACAGCTGCCAAGAAACATAGTATGCTGTTGCAACTTATCTGGAAAAAAAAAATTATATTTACTAGTATTTCATTCAGTGCACCTCATCAAATGCTTCAAATATGTCAATGCTTGGCTGATGGATAGTGCATACAACGGTTCTTCCTGTGTCCACAGTGTTTCTGATTGTTCTCATCACAATTGCAGCAGCTCTTGCATCAAGCCCTGATGTTGGCTCATCCATAAATATGATTGAAGGATTGGCAACAAGCTCAACTGCGATTGTGAGTCGTTTTCGCTGCTCAGTTGAGAGACCGTTAACCCCTGGCAACCCAACCAGTGCTCCTCTCAGTGAGGTAAGTTCCACGAGCTCCATCACCTCCTCAATGAACATCTGTTAGTATCAGTAGAAGTAGCAGAAAAAAGGTGATATTAGAGAAAAGGAAGTAATATACAAGGAATTGTCACTGTAACTTCACACCTTTCTAGTTTTAGCATCAACTTCTTCAGGCAACCGCAACCAAGCTGAGTAAGTGAGGGACTCATGGACAGTAACATTTGGAGAATGGATGTCATTCTGTTCACAATATCCAGAAACCCTGGCAAATGTCTGTTGATTCTTCGGATAACCGGAGATTTTGATACTTCCTTCAATATATCCACCTGTTTTCCTTCCAGCTAATACGTCCATCAAAGTTGTTTTCCCAGCTCCACTAACACCCATCAAAGCTGTAAGAACACCTGGCCTGAATGCTCCATTCACTTCCTTCAATAGCACCAATTTGTCTTCTGTTGCTCCTAAATCTTTCATTTCCTAACAGAATGAATGATGGATTGTTTTGAATGATCTCTTTACTTCAAGAAAACATGGTTTTTTTCGTAACAACTTAACACATACTGATGGCATGTCAACTGAATATCTGACTTCATCGAATGTAATGGAATGTGGCTCAAATGGTAGAATCATTCCCCTGTTCTGGTTCTCATTGCCTTCAATGGATAAGGATCTGCTTGCTTGTTCACTTGCACCAGCCTGATTCTCTTCTGCTTCTTCATCGTCTGGTAATACAGCCTGCTTCTTATCATATGCTGCAGCATTTATATTGCCTATTAGTAAGCTTTGAATGTGAGGAAACTACTCAACTATTATAGACTAGAAAAAAACTCACAATTTAGGTATGTAAGGCAGATGATGTAGCAGGAGTTGAATAGAAATGTGAAACCAAGGGAAGCCGCTGCTCCTATCCAATACCAGTAAGAACCAGGAAAGAAACCGCGCGATTCCATGACAATGACACCCAATTTGGTTCCATTTATTAACTACAAGATCATAGACAGTATCAAGATTAGTTTTATAATCAAATGCTGATTATCTAAAACCCATGGTTAGCTTACTTTATTCCAACTGTGTCCTGTGAATTCATTTACAAGAATTGCATTCTGAGCATACATTAGTGGTGAAGACCAGTAGCCCCATAACCACCATTTCTTAACATCATCTGCAGATCCAATCATATGAATGTGATGACACAAGTTCAGAATGTGAGAGAAAGTACAAGAATAGGTGATCTTTGTCTCGTACTTCGTGACAGGGCAAAGCCACCTAACGCGAAAAGCATGAGCAGCACGAACAAGCCAAATGTGTTTGCTACAATCATATTCCTGCCTGCTGATGCAATGAATCTGAACAATGCTGATGCCGATTGGTTGACAAGTATGAGCAACAGGATCTGTTTAAAAAGCCTGTAATAATAAATAGTTAAATAGTTAGATTTAAAGGGATGAGATGTCAGTAAATGCCTCTATTAGTGTAGTGATGATAATACCTTGCCACATTAGGATCAAGTCCAATTTCATAGTAAGTGAGAGATGTCCACACCAACACTTCAACAAAGGTGAATGGGATATTGAGGACCCATTTGGGGAGACCATATGCCCATGGCGGGAAAAAAAGCATATCCCTTTGTTTGTAGAACACTGGAAGCCTTCTGATTGTTAATGATATCTCAGACATTCCATTGAACATCACCATAACGACCGTGAAAAATAGAGCACCAACATATATGCCTCCATGGGCTATATCATCTTTGTGCATTTCAGTTCGGAAGAATATTGCCATGCTGATGATTGCCATGAAAGATAGCTGAAAATAGATTTCAGTTTTAGCAACATGATATAGTCCATGAAATTGCTACATTCTAGCTTGCAAATACTTGCCTGGAAGAGCTTGAACCCATACACAAAAGAGTCTCTCTTCATCAGCAAGAATTCTCTTTGAGCACAGGCTTTTAGGAGTTCTTTCTTCCCAAGGCCATACTTTTTTGTTGTTAATGCTGCAGGATGGTTTTTGCTCTTATCATATGGAACTGCAAGCTCATCACTGATTCTTCGACCAATAGCGGATGACTGAAATGCTGCTGCAAATTCAGAAACTGTAATGAATCGGTATGGCTCATCCCCATGTGCCCAATATTGTTGCTGATCCTTTTTTGACGTTACCTGCATGTCACTCAGATTCATCATTGGATTACAGATGATTCAATGAAAATAAGTGTGTGTGTGTGTGTGTTACTGCTCTTACTTCTTGCAAAAAATCGGCCACCCCTTTTCTTTCTGGGCATTTGAAACCCATGGATTCAAAAAACTCGAGCACATTTTCTCTAGGGCCATGATAGACAACCATTCCCTCAGACAAGAGTAAAATGTCATCAAATAGGTTATATGTCTCGGGTGCTGGCTGCAGGAGTGAGATGAAAGCAGTTCCTTCCATAATGTGAATTATTTGTCGAAGCGTATTGATGATTTGATAAGTTGTGGAACTATCGAGTCCAGTTGATATTTCATCCATGAAGAGTGCATTGCATGGTCCAACAAGCATTTCTCCTGAAATTTTTCATACCAAATAGCTTTATTTTTCTGTGCAAGTCCTTCATACATGTTATTTCAGATTAGTGCATCAGTATGTTTTTTTACCTGTCGTGACACGCTTTCTCTGCCCTCCAGAAATCCCCCTCAACATATCATTCCCAACTAATGTATCAGCACAAATGTCTAGCCCAAGAACCTTTAGAATATAATCTGTAATAATATTTGCTTCATCCCCTTCAGTAGCAACTGCCTACATTATTTAAACAAAAGATAAAGATTTATTTTACAATTCTAGATGCTTGTATTTTGGATTTGTTCACACACATGCATATCAATATACGTGCATTTTAATTGAAACATGGATTACTCTCATTGCACTGTTGAGGGTGGATTACTTATATCTAAATGACAATATTTGCATATAACCAGCCATATGTACTGTACAATTTCTTTACCTTCATGTATACATCAATATTAGGATCTGGTTTAATGTTTGCTGCTTTCTCTCTTCTTGACAATTCTGTCAGCATATCTGTCCAAAGTCACATGTAACATGAATAACAGTTGGTATTTGAATCAAAACTCCAATCTTGAAAGTTTCAGAGGAGTAGAGTTGTGATGCAGTGATTTCACAAACCATATCGTGAGCCAACCCCCTGGCATCGGGCCGAAAATGCCAAGGTTTCTTTAACAGTCAGTTCTCCTATATGAAGATCATGCTGGCTGATGTATGCTGCAGTTTTTTGGGGTACAAACTCGTGCATCTCATGTCCATTGTAAGTCACCCTTCCAGAAACCTAGTGAAAATATATTTATTGTTGGCAATTACGAACATGCTGGATATAAAATATTTATCAAAATTCTTGATTTACCTTTAGATCTTCTTCAAGCCTTCCAGCCAAAGCCAACAACAAAGTGGTCTTCCCTGAACCTGGAGGGCCTAAAAGCAAGGTCAACCTGCTGGGCTTGATGATCCCACTCACATCCTTAAGGATAGTGAATGGTTTCTTCCTGTTGGGAAGTATACCAAGAAAGTTCAAAACTCCCTGTTCAAGAATACGAGTTGTGTTAGATTAACTAGAAGAAGTAAATAAAGAAAATGAGTTCAACATTTTGAACTTGATCTTGATATTTACCTCTACCAAGTTTATGTGGAAGTTGACAAAAGTAGGGAGAGCCCTACTTGCTTTGTAAGCTTCTGCATCAATATTTAGATTCTCATATCTCACTTCAATGGTTGGCAACTCAATCCCCACTCTGCAAAACATGCAGATCCCACTCATCATTTCACAAACTACAAACTAAGAAAATAATAATAATAATAATAATAATAAAAATCTTACCTATCAATTCTGCTCCTCAGCCTTTGTAAGAACTTCTCATTATCTTCTTCCACATTTTTAATCAGTCCCTCCACCAATTTCTTCTTCTCCTCATATCCAAGATCATGAACGTCCACTTCTTGTGCTCCCCTTGATCCCACGAGGATCCCTCTCCTGAGACGATCGAAAGTTGGTAACTTTTCAAGGACAGCCCATTTCAAGGCCTGTTCGTCATCTTCACTTCGGGAACGATTGAATGCATCATCGTCTCTATTCCTCCATATGCTTGAGCTATTGCTGCTTGCTCTTAAGCTTCTGCTCTCCATCCCACCACGATTATTTCTTTCCAACCAACAACAATATCACCCTATTTTCTTTATTTACTATCTATATCTATATATGTGTGTGTTTATATACGTCTGCATGTTTATGATAAACATCATGGCATCTTCTCAACTTTTATATGAGATCCCTTTGACTTTGGAAAAATCTCAATGGTTTTTATTTTTCATTTTTTTTTTCCGAAAATGCTTTTCATTAATTCATAATAAATGCCTATTTGGTAGACCATTTGACAACTTAAATGTTTTCGGCCTCCAAACCTCTCTACTGTTGCACGCAACCAAATAAAAAAGACAACATGTTTTTACCTAGAAAATCAACCACACACGCAAAATAGGAAATCTAGAAACATGGCTTTTCCCAAAGCTTACTCTTGTCAGAATTTTTTTTTTTGGATTTCTTTTTGTGCTATTAAAAAGTATATGGATTTGCACGTATACAATGATTCTATGAAGAAAGGGATAGGCTTTTTTTGTTGTGACTTTTGTATTTTGATTAAATAAGTAATTTTCATATAGGTATAACATATTTGTTGTGGTTAACTTGCGATATCACGTAGTTAAATAATACTCCCTCCGTCTCGATTTACTTGTCCCGAATTTAAATAGCACAATAACCAATATTTGAAGTAATAAGGGATTTAATGGTGTATTAGTGGGTGGAATGTTTATTTAATTTATTTATTCTTTAAAAAGGGCAAAATGGAAAGAGAGATAAAAGTGTTAATTAAAATAATTTTGATTAATTTTTTTAATTTTGAGTTAATTATTTACTATTTTGGGAAATGAGACAAGTAAATTGGGACGAACCAAAATGGAAAGTGAGACAAGTAAATCGGGATGAAGGGAGTATTTGAGAAGAATAAAAGAGGTAGCATACTTATTTTATACCTATATTATTTAGTTTTCGAGATTTCAATTTTCAAATTTATATACCTTAAAATTGAATACACTCATCATCCACGCAAAATTTCATCAAAATTTACAATTAGAAGTAAATATTAAAGTTGATAGCCTGCTGTGACCGCCATAATTAATAGCTATTAATTTTAGTATTGCATAATTGATGACGGAATCGAAGAGGTGTGAGCAGCGCCAAATCTTGTAAAAAAGTCATAACTAGCATTGAAAGTTTTTGTTGTTCCCCATCATAAAAGCAGCGATTAAGTATTTTGTCCTTAATTAGTTGTGAATTTGAGTATAATAAGAAATTTCTCCTAGTAATTTAAATTGTGTAACACTCTATCCCAAAGAAAATAAAGATCTTATAATATGAATTGACTATTTTAAGCTTTTATTATTTTGCAACGAAAAATATTTGATTTGGCTTGTTTCCCAATTTAATCAAAATTAATACAGGATTGTTGATGAATGATGCGGCTAAATGAGTATTACTTCTTGGTGAGTAGTAACATCAATGGATATATTCTTTGTTCATAATAAAAATTGGTGATTTGTTGTTTTGCAAATCATCATGGTTATGGCATGCTTTAGCAAAATGTTTTGGACTGTTCCACGATGTATGAAAATACATAAGTCAAGTCCAATAAAAGAAGATCAGAAAATCTTGTATTTGACGACTACGTACATTAGAAGATCTTTCATTTATGAAAAATGTTTTTTTTTTCCCTCAAATTTTGCAAGGAAGAATAAATTTTCCTTTCAAATATAGCATTACAAGTGATAACGAGCCGAACCAATTTGAGTATGACTATAAATAAGTTTGACTCGGTTCGATCGAGATAATTTTTTTAGTTTTTAATAGAAAAACTTAAATTACTTATTTTAAATAATAAGTTTAGGAATAAAATTTTTAATTATATCTATGTATGTGAGCCTAGCTCGAACCAAACTTAACTCTGACTAGATTTATACTCAAATTTGGTAAGGCTCGTGAGTGATAAACACTAAAAATGAATGCTCCATTTCAATGCGAATCAATGAAATGCGAATCAAGTAATAATATCAATACAGGTTATTATCTCGTTTCGCCCAATGGATTACTATCTAATTGTGTGGAATCTTATAGCTAGGAAAAACAATAGTCGTTGAGTTATATCCTACAATCTAGGCTTGAATGTAAACTAAACTAAGAACAAAATTGAAAGCAATAGCCATAAAACATCATTCAACAAATTGTAAATGAAAACAATACTTCAAATTCTTCAAAGCTAGGTAGAACAAGGTTCACAAATACTCAATAGAGATAGAATGGATGTTGATAAGATGGGATGTGCTCCAATTAGGTTGAACTTAGATGCAAACTCAATTTAATCCTTAAATGGATGGACAATTTACACTATTCTAGTCAATCCCCTATCACGACGAATTGACCGTAAATGACGTTAGAAACCTCAAACCGCTACGTTATTGGCTTCTAACTCACTCCCTATGGCTCGTAAACTCTCATCCTATGCCCTTCCTCCGCACAGGGATTGGATCGAGGTACACATGAAAACATGTTAATCACGACGCTCCGATCCGCGTGTTGGCTGCAATATTCACGTCAACTATCACCTAAGTTGGCTTTTACCTACACCTAGGTGAATATGATTGAGCTCTAGCATGATTCAATCGCATAAAGGGAGGTAAACATGCACAATTCACCCTAATCATCACACATTTTAATTCCAATCAACATCCAAAAGAAGTTTAGAACATCATACCTATCAATTGGATCATTACAATGTTGAATTGAAAACAATTTCATTACAATTGATAGATCAAAAGAAATTTCTTCCCAATTTGAGTATCTTGATCTCGATCTACCCTTGGACTCTTCAAATCTTCACCAAGTGAGGTTGAATTAGCTCTTAACGTCTTGGATTAGGTTTGGAAAAAGGTTGAGGATTGAATTGTAGAGAGAATTTCTCCAATTTTCGTGTAAAAGTGACAAAAGTTCTCATAAAATCTGAAATTCCCCCTTTTATAACGAGCTGGCAGAGCTTTGGATCGCCCGGGACGAGATCGGATCGCCCGAGATGACTTGAAATAGAGAAACCACCAAAGCAGCCCGCAACGGATCGACCGGGATCAGAATGGCTCGACCGAGATTTGTCTCTGAAATGGCAGATCGGTCGAGCCTCTATAGGATCACCCGGGATATGCTTCTGTTCTGCCCAGATCGGCCGAGCCTCTGCAGGATCGGTTTAGAGTGGCCTCTGTTCTACCCAGATCGGTCGATCCAGAAATGGATCGATCGAGATTCTTCTTTGAAATCTATCTTGCTGCTTCTCCTGCTCCTCTCGGTCGATCCTCACACCCTTTGACTCTCGGATCGGATGATTTTCCTCCAAAACTTAGCCAAAAATGCTGAATTATGCCCAAAACTTATCCTACACCATCCAAAACACACAAAACGTGAAAACACAACAAAAACAAGCCAAAACCATATGATATGGGAGTAAAATGAACGCAAACATGCATGCACAAACATCAAAATATATGTCATTTTACACACATATCAGTGAGTCCATGGAGTCGAGTATCATGAAGCTCGAACTCGATTCGATAAGTAGTCGATTTTTATTTTTTTTAAATTGATCTTGAATAACTGGTTAGAAGGCTAGACTCATGCTCACCCCTATATCAATTTCATGCCCACAAATTGCGCGGATTAACAGTTAATCTATTATTTTGTATGATGTCAAAATATACTTATATGATTCTATGTATTTTATACTCTTAAGTCTTCATTAATGTATTTAATTTATATCCATCAATGTAATATTTTTAGAGTAATTATATTATAAGTTATTATATAACATTCAATTGCATAGTCAAATTTAATATAAATAACAGAAAATTTATAAAAATGGAATTCTAAAAATTTATTTTACCTGAATCTAATTTTTGTGAATATTTTTAATGGTTGTGCAAATTAAATAATTAATAAAAAATAATTTTATATTATATTCAACGTATACAAAAATATAACTTAATTTTTAATACATATAAATTATTCTATATATCGATGTCGTACGAAAATCCAACAATAATAAAAAGGAATAAAGCAACCAAAAATTTACAAAATTAGTACTCTAATACATAAAACTAATCTAACTTAAATGCTACGAAGAACATATATTGACATTTTTAAATATATTCAAATGAAAAATGAAATTGGTGGATGTCAAATATTCAAAAGAAAGTGATTTTATTGCAATTTGATGAATTTCTTATAATTAATTATTGTTTATATATGTTGAGGTTCGATTTGTGATTTTTTCGGGACCCTTGGAACTTACACAAGAGCGACAATAAAATGATTAAGGAACAGTAAAGAAAAGTAACTTGATTCTGGAAAAACAAGACAACCGTTGAATTACAAAGTGTTAGTGCTAATATGGGAAAAAAATCATGGTCAAAATGACCTAACAACTCCTCTTTTATAGCTCAAGAGGGGTTGTTACAACCCTAGGAATTTTAGGGGGTAGTTCCGGCTTTCTCGGCGGTTGTAGCGGATGACGATGACCGTGTCCTTTTCGGAGGTCGTTCAACTAGGGTTCATCAACGGTCTTCCGGGTTGTTCGCAATGGAATCCTTATCTGATCGGATGTCTCCCCCTATTGGTGATGCAAAAAATTGGGGGAAGTTCCAATTTTTGCGGAGTAGTTGGATTCGGATTTTCGGCGGTCTTCCGAGTTTTGCGCGGATTGGGACCTTGACTCCTTGATCTTTTAGGTGGGTTGTGAAATATGGGTCCTTAGCTCCAAGTCATGCTTCCCGGGACCTTGCCCTTACTTGCAGCTCATGGCCTGGGACCTTGGCTGAGGCTCGTGGTCTTATAGGTGGTCCTTCACAAGTCAATCTACCTTTCGGCTGGAGGCTCCGTGTGTTGGGCTTTTTGTATTTCGACCTTGATTAACTATAGTGGGCTTGGACTGATTTAGCCCAATCAAATTTGGGCCCAACAATAGCCCCTTCGGGCTTGGGGTTGATCGTCAGGGAGGCCCCAAGGTCGAACAGTTGGGTGTAACCTGTCACAACGCAAGTGCTCAAAGTGCGGAAGTTTCAAGCTCCTTTGAAGGAGGCATCGGGAGCCCTGGAGTGATCCTCATAAGGTCCTTATCTCCTATGAAAGGTCAACCTCCTCGTGGATGAGTTTGATAGGTGTAGGGGCCATCTTGTGGACTCCTATACGGTGCTCGAGTCGTGAGTTCATAACCACGACATAGGAGGGGGGACATCCCGTAAGATATCCTGAAATTTATGGGAGTCAAGCTCTCATGTACAGCACTTTGTGCGTCCCCGTGGGGAACTCATGCGTGGGGTTTTTATTTACTAATTCATAGGACCTTAAGGTCATACGCGTGGATCGGACCTTAAGTTTGTGTGTGGATCGTGTCTTCCCGGGTCGTGATTAGTCGAGTTGCGGATCCGGGCAGCTTTGAAAATTGTTTGTGGGAGCTGGGAGCGATTTTGTTGCTAGTGGCCGGTATAATCGTAAATACGTGAGAAACGAAGGGCAGTTATGGATGGTTTGTTGGAATATGAATCGTCGCCGATTTTCTACATTCATAGGCATTCTCAACCACTATCACAATCGATGCACACAAAATTCAATGGATTCTAATCTTGCATTCTTGCTAGGGTTATCTCATAGCTACGCAAATCTACTCACAAATTCACAATTTATTCAAAAAAAATTTTACTAGGCACAAAATTAAACCAACTAAAAGCATTAAACAAAAAAGAAAGAAATAATTTCAACTCCTAGTCCTCCTCCACCCAAACTTATTCAATCGAAAGAGGGAATAAGTTTGAAAATCATACTAGGAGTGAAACTGTACCTCAATGTTGGTCTCAGCTCGAATAACAGAAACTATGGCTGCTAGCACTCTGTGTCGGTCGATAGGGGGCCTGTCAATCAACACAGAGCCTTTTTGTCTACCAAAATATTGGGTTGAAGTGTGCTCCATCGATCGCCTCTTTTTCAATCGACACCCCTGTGTGTCGATCAATACAGAGCTCCAATTTTTTTAGTGGGAACAAAAACAACACACGAAAATTAGAGAAAAAAAGAAATAAAACAAGTAAAACAATGGGTTACCTCCCATTCAGTGTCTTAGTTATTGTCGTGGCTCGATGATACTAATCCTCACACAGGTGGTCGGGTTCAGACTTGCCACCCCCTTGCATCGATCATGTAGACCATCCGATCACGAACAACAGTGGTGAGCTCGGAAGAGGATGGTGTAATTGACAATTTTGCCACCCTATTTCTTCACTCCCATTCGATCTCGGGAGCCTCATCATCATCATCTTCTTCATCTGTAGTGGTAGAGATTGTGTTGCAGGCTGCTTCCTTCTAACTTTTATCGATCACAAAGGTGATTGTATCATTGTTCTCTCGGGGTGTAATCTCTCCACCTTGACAGTCAATTAAGGCTCCATGCGTCCTCAAGAATTCTCTCCCAAGTATAAAGGGCATCCCATGCTCGCCCTCCACTTCCAACATAACAAATTCAGCAGGGAAAATTAAATTGAGCAATCTGCCATTTGGAGAGTGATTGTGGTTGGCCTCATCTCGCCAATCTGCAACTTCTTGTACACTGAGTAAGGCATCAAATTGATACTGGCTCCAGTATCGTAGAGGACATTCCTGAACTCTTTCCCCCCAATCTTGATCAAAATAGAGAAGTATCGCAGATCGAACCTCTTCATGGGAACCTGTTTCTGAAAAAGAAGACTACACTGTTGGGATTGTATACTGAAAGCATATATGATTAAGTGTTTTGTACACTGTTCTTCATATATGTGTTGCCACAACAATGCTCACTGTCTGATAAAACAAACATACAACGAACCATAATATCCTATTATCTCGCCTAAAGGGATGATCATATGGTGTGTAGGAGATCACAGAGGATCATATGAGTCATTTGACCTAGCGAGATATAAACAGTATCACAGCTGAGACGGCCCCTGGATAGGCTGTCGGTCTAAGCTGCGGCACATCGGTTCATAAGTGGGCTTATCCTAGCTACTTGATGTGTCGGTACATGGTTATGTATTGATGGGATCAACAGTGGGATGTGCCATTCTCATTGACATAAGAATGAGCCAGATCCCTAACATACTTCCTATGATCTTAAACCTAACTGAAGGATAAGGGGCACACACAGATTGACCACACTTTGATTTACTAGAGTGGCGAGTCTTACATGTACTCTAATACTTGTATTTTGGGTGTTGGAAATTTGTGTGTGGCCTGCTTAGTCTGGACGTTTAGGTAAGCATATCCGTTTCAGGATGGTGACATTCCCTGAGGAGCTCACAAGGTTCATTATGCTAAACCCTGCAGGTTGAATTATTTAATTCAAGCATAAGTGAAAAGGAGTGAGTGGTATTACTCAGGAAATAAGAGATTAATTAATTGTGGCTGATTGTCATAAGCCAAATTAATTAATGAATGTCTAAA
>JAPKLW010000562.1:245310-310794 GCA_026898455.1 Plectranthus barbatus | reverse complement strand
GGACTCAGCCAGCATGGACCGGACTGCTTCTTTCAGCGTCCTGTTCCTACGTTCTGCCAGTCCATTTTGCTGCGGTTGCCTTGGTGTAGATCTCTCATGCTTGATCCCGGCCTCCGCGCAAAAATCCATCAGCGGACCGTTGCAGAATTCAGTCCCATTGTCCGAACGAATTCGCTTCACTACTGCTTCGCGTTGCTTCTGCGCTTGGATGATCAACTCAGGAAGAATCACCTTCACCTCATCCTTTGTCCTAAGCAACTTGACCCATGTATAGCGCGAGTAGTCATCAACTACTACCAGCGAATATCGCCTTCCTCCAATGGTTTGCGGCGTTACTGGTCCAAACAGGTCCATATGTAACAGCTCGAGTACCTGACTGGTACTGGGGTAGACTGGCGACTAGTTCTTGAAGGACTTCTTGGTTTGCTTGCCTTGCTGGCATGCCTTGCAAATTCCTTCCTTCTTGAACCCGCCCTTGGGAAGACCATCTACAAGATCATGCTTGGTTAGATAGTTAATAGTTTTGAAATTCAAATGACTTAACCTTTTGTGCCACAGCCAGTTAGTCTCCATGGAGCTGGTGGCTACAAAGCATGTATCAGTCTTCCCGCTTTGCCAGTCAACGACATAAAGGCCTCCTTTCCTGACACCTCTCAGCTTGGTCTCACCAGAATCTTCATTCTTGATCTGGCACCCAGACTTGTCAAACACAATGGTATAACCATTGTCGCACAGCTGACTGATGCTCAGGAGGTTGTGCTTCAGGTTGGTGACAAGGGATACATTCACAATTCTGACATCATCCTTCTCGATGCAGCCCTTGCTAATAACTCTGCCCTTGGAGTTATCACCAAAAATGACTGGAGGTCCTCTGACCTTGGTGAGCTCAGAAAACAGGAACTCCTCACCAGTCATATGAGCGGAGCAACCACTATCAATGATCCACTCGCTCGACCTCTGAAGCTGACTTGCATGACCTAGTTCCTGCAAGAAAAATAGAATCATTTAGGTCCCCGATCATCAGCGGGTCCTGCAGGGTTAGATCTCTGGATCATTCCTTTCGGAATCCAGACTTGTGTGATCTTCAGCTTGGTGTTACCCTTGCTGTCATCACCTGTGGCCTTTCCCTTCCTTCTAAAATAATGCATGGTTTTGGAAGGTGTGGCTGTGTGTGCAGATCCTCTGGAGGTATTCTTCCTCCAAGAGTGTCGGAAATTTCTTTCCGACTGATCGTGTTGCCTTGGTGGTCTCTGAAATTGAGGGCCACGATGATTAGCCTTCCCAGCCCTTGAGAAAAGGTTTTGATTGGGCTCAGGCCTCCGATAGGTATTCCTCCTATCGGGAAATGTCCTTCTCTCAGTGTTCCGCTGAGATTTGGATCCCTTGTAAGTATGCTGGCAACTGGCATACTTGTAAGGTTGTGCGTGGAATCTCTGGACAGCTGGTGCTGGCTGTCGGATTCCACTGGCAGCTGACGCTGACTTCCTTGCCTTTGAATATTTCGGCTTAGTCTGCGTCCTGGGGTGAACTGGCGTCCTGTCAGCAGAGGACCTTGCCAGTTGAGGTTCTTGTCGTGATGACTCACCTCTATATCTGGGCTTACGGTTCCTATGCTGATTAGTCATTCGGGACTGACTGGTATTACCAGCTGGTGCTGATGCATTTACCAGTTTGCCCTTACCCTTATGAGTACTGATTTGTTCGGGTTGATTTATGCTCAATTCTTTTGTAAATCCCAACCCGGACTTATCAGAAGGCTTTCTCCAATGACTTAGAGCTGCTTCTAAGTCTTTTGAGCCTTTATTTAGAAAATTGATTCTATTTTCTTGCTCCAAAACGAGATTGTGAAAATTATCTCGCTCAGTTTTTGTAATTTGAAAGTTTTGGAGCAGCTCAAAATGAGTCTTTTTCAGACTTGCTAGCTCTTCGCTGATGGACCTCGATTTTTCAATCTCACTGGTCAAAACAGTAATTTGACCTTTCAGCGAAGCATTTTCACCAGCCAAAACATTTTTTATTTCATAAAATTTTAAAAATTCATGCTGAAGAACATCTAAAGTGACGTCTTCTGAGTCGGAGCAATGCGACTCAGAATCGTCTATGATTTGTACTGGCATGATATGCAATTGAGGAACTGATTGTACCTCATTATCAGCAGCGAGTGCCAGTTCTTCCTCATTGTCAGCATTTTCTTCAGCTAGCTCTTCTCCGAGAGCTGCCATAAATGCCAGGAGAGCTTCCTCTTCCAACTCTCCATCTGACTCATACTCCCCGTCATCATGGTCGGGTATGTCAGGCACCTCAGTCCTTGTCAGCATGGCTTTGGCAACAGCCTTGGAAGCACGCTCTTCAAAGAGCTTCTTCAGCCTTTCCCTCTCAGTTTTGTCCACCTGTGGACATTCGAACTTTAAGTGATCAGGGGATTGGCACTGAAAACAGGCACGAGGAGCTCTCTTGACAAATTTTCCGTCAGATGAGCTAGAAGAAACTCCCTGTTTTGACTTGGCTTTTTCCAGAAGAATAGCCAGTCTTTTCATCTGTTGCTCTAGTTCAGCGATAGAGCTCTCGCCGCCTTTGGAATGAGATCCTGATGCGGACTGGATCTCCTTCGGCTGGTTGTGCTGTGCAGCGGGTCTCTCAGCATGGAAGGGCTTCTTGTGCTTCCACTTGAAGTCCTTTTTGACGAAGTACGCCTCGTCCTGAGCTTTAATGCTGGAAGACTCAACATTCCTGATGGCCTCATTCTTGTTCACCATCTGGATGTCCCACTCGTGTGCCTGCAACTGAGCAAACAACTCCTTGGGAGTCATCTTGGACAGGTCCTTTTCCTTCAGAGCTGTCGTCTTCACGAACCAATCTTCTTTAGGCATCTTGGACAGGATCTTCGAGTTAAGATCAGCATTGTCGTACTCTCTGCCCAGAGACTTCAGCTCGCTGACAATGGCGTTGAATCTCGCCTCCATCTCCTTGATGGTTTCTCCAGTCAGCATCTGGAAGGACTCATATTTGTCCACTGCAACCTGCAATTTGTTGCGTTTCATTTGGTCAGTTTCTTGACATAAACTATCAAGATAATCCCATACTCCCTTGGCATTATCAAACTGGAGGGCTTCTTCCATCAGCGACTCTGGAAGAGAAGCCAGGATTAACTCGTGAGCAATGGAATCCAACTGATTCCTCTTCCTGTCCTCAGAAGTCCATTCGTCTTGGGGCTTTGGGATCACAGCAGCTGTACGATCTCCTAGCTGGTGCTGAATCTTGGTTATCTCAATCGGCCCTGTCTCCAGCACATCTTTCATCTCTGGATGGATGCTCTTAAGAGAGATGAGCGACCTCTTCCGCCATATATCATACTTCACAGACTTGTAGTCGAGTAGCTTCGGATTATTCATCTTGATGTACCTGAGCTAATCAAACAGACAAACAAAAAGAGAGAGCGCAAGGAAACGCGGATCACGGTCCTAAGCGACTCAGATACGAACGGTCTTTAAGAACCGTCCGCTCTGATACCACTTGTTGGTCCCGGTTTATCAGGGTATAACTTGGCAGCGGAAAATGTGTTAGTTCGTTTCTTGCACTCTGCTGGTTACTCAGCTGACTGGGACCTTGTCAGCTGGTAAGTCAACTGGCACTATGAGTACTCAGCTGACTGGCGACTGGCTGGTCAGCTGGTAGCTCAAGACTTAGAATATTTTAGGCCTAGTTTGCACAGTTATCAGTTTTCAGATATACACCAGCACTTGAGTGCTGGGTTTCAAATACAAATTTAAATACTGAAAGCAGATAAAGACAAAAGGATTTTTATAGTGGTTCGATCAACTGATCTACGTCCACTCTCCAGTCGACTCACTGGAAATTCACTATAAGAGCAATCAGGTACAAAGTTCCTACGATCTATCTCCAGCTGGCAGATGCCTCGTCTACCAGTCCACTGGATCAACCGCTCCCGGTCCTTGTCCTTCTTCAGCTCTCGTCAGATGGATGGAGTGCGAGCACGTCACTTCAACCTCCTCCTCTGACTGGTTGGGTGTTGAGTTCTCCCAAGAACGTAAATCCTCTACGGCAAACTGCCCGTAATAACTCAAGAGCTGGCTGGCTCTAGAGCTGCTATGTTCTTCCTCAGAAAGAGAAAGAACACCAAGTGAGGTCTAAACTTACAAGCAGGAAGCTTGAAAGTCTCGTGTTTGAAAGATATCAACACACGGAAAAGCTTTAAAGAAAGCCTCGAAAGATGCTTGCTTGCTTGCAATGAATGTTTGTTCTTTCGGTAGTTGGAGAGTATTGAATGTTCAGGATGCAAGCGTGTAAGCCAGTGTGCAAGCGTCTTAAATGTTGGTAGCTCCGACCTATTTATAGACGCAGGATCCCATTCAAATTTCTAGCCGTTTGGACACATCCGGAATGGGTCTCTGTCCTCGGATGTACTTCAAGGGCGGCAGGTAGGAATTTCAGGAAAACGCCATACCTGTGTCTGCTTTTTCTGACACAGACCTCTTTGTGTCAGAACGGCATTATTTCGTCAGTACGAGGAATCGCAACTGGTGTCTTGAACTGATAGACTTTAAGGTATCCTCCCTTAAAGTCATACTTTGTCAGTATATTCCTCAGACGAATCTTCTTTTTGTCTCTAAGATACTGGGAGAGTGAATCTTGAATTCTGCTGGTAACATCCGACTGGTAGATCATTCTGGTGATCTTGTGCTGGCAGTCTCTGCTGGTGACTTAGCGCTTGCACAATCTTAGTCTACCAATTTGTCTGGATGTTAACTCTTGGAATCTCCCATGACTGGTGGCTTCACCGCTGGTGAATAGTGTCAGCCAGAACACGTATTCTGCTGGTAGGATTTGTCAGCCTCCTGCTGGTGAAATCCTTCCAACTGGTGAACAGTAACCAGTCAATAGCTCTACTCCATGCTGATGAACAGTGTCAGCATGAGTCTTTGTCAGTCGCTTTTGCTGGTGAGACTTCTCTCAACTGGTAAGCATATCTCATGCTGGTGAACAGTAGCCAGCATGAGTCTTGATCAGCTACGACTTACAACTCAAAAGACCTAAACAGGACTTTACATTTGAGAACTAGAGCTATCTAGAGACAACACTGACGCTGGTTGGACTTAGGATTTGATCCACCAAAACACTTAAACACCAAATCAAGGATCTAAGCTATCAGCTGGGGAAGGGAAACTTAGATAATTTTCCCAACAAGTATTCGACTCGTGAGCTCGTGAGCAGGCTCGTTAGCTAAAATCAGTAAGAAATATAAAATAATTACTTTTATAAAAATAATATTTTCATGATTTAAGAGTAACAATAATGATAAATCTATCTTATAATGAAAAATATTTAGAATATGAGCATGAATATGATATTTTTTTTTGGAATAAATAACATTTTCTTCAAAATAGTAATGAAAATCTTAAATATATTCTAAATTTAGAAAGTTCGTTTAGGCTCGATAAAAGCTCGATAATGTTCGTGAACATCAAAGTATTCGATTAAAAAGCTCGAAGCTCGACTCGAAACTAAACGAGTCAAACTTGAGCACGACACTACTCGACTCGACTCGGTTCGATTACACCCCTAGTTGCAGGCCGGCGGCGGCGCGCGGGCTCGCCTGTCGCGTGCGCGTGTACACGGTCTGTGCAGCCTCTTTCCCGTTCGACCTATTTTTCCTCCGGTGTGCGAGAAGGTTGGTAGTGGATCTACGCACGGTTGCAAATGGCGAGTGATGGTGGCGTTTCTGCGAGGTGGCGGAGCAGCAAGGCTGCACGCTGGTTGTGCGCGGCGGCAACGCAGCAGGGCCGTGCGCAGTCGTGCATGGCAGCGTGAAGCAGCAGCGAGCGTGAGCTCGAGTTTCAGACGCGGCTGTGGCAACTCCACGGCGCGGCAGGTTTGCTGGCGACGGGGGCTGAACCGGGTGATGGCTGGTGCGAACTTTGGCCGTGGGTGGCGGCCGGAAAGGCGGCGCCGGCGGGATTTCTGGGTGTTGGTGGCTGATGCAAGTGAAACTAGGGTTTCCAAACCCTAGGGTTTGCAGCCCGGGCCGTGGCTCGAGCCCGTCGGCCCGGAGGCAGCCCGCAAGTCTGAAAATTAGGGTTTGGCTGCTGTTTAGGCCAGAAACCCTAATTTGAAGCCCAAATGTTGTTTATTCAATTCAAATCAGATTTCAGGTCAAACGGAGGCCCAGTTTGAAGATCTGTATTGGAATTAAATCTTGTAATAGATTTAATTTATTTTCATGTAATTGCATCTGAGGGGCCACGAGAAATTTTATTTGTTTATTTAATTATTTCTCGTACTGATGTGATTTATTATGTGCGCACTCGTAAATAATAGGAAGCATGATTATTTGCTTTAATTATTTACTGTTATAAGCATGTTGCGATTTTGAGCATGTCTTATGTGATTTATTTTATGTTTTAAATTGTGTCTATAAATTCCAGGATCATATTAATTTATGATGGAATTTCGGGTATGACATAATTTATGGTAACATAAAATAATGTGTGCGCATGAAACCTTTAGAATTAAAAATACTAAGCTGGATTTTGGTTCTTTTCTAACCAAAATCATTAGACCTCCACAAATACGACCTCTCATTAGAAGTAAGGCATTTCGAAGCGTAAACATCTGCTGAAGCAGCTTGCGTTAGAAATAAATTACAAGTTCTAATGCGATGAGGTTTCTAAATAAAACATTTAGTTTAAGATGAGAAGTGGGAGCCTCTAAGCAAACGTCTGCTGAAGCGGCTTGCATTGAGACAACTTTCACTGGTCTCTAAGATTAAACTAAATGAGATAACAAAGGATGTTAAGGGCAGGACGCATGGGTCGAGTACGTATGTCGAATCGCCTTTTAATATCTGGAGTTAGGCTTGTGGTTACTTTGGCTTAGATGTTGCCTGGAGTATAACTCATGAATGATGTCCCTGCTCCGGATAGGTGAACATGGTCTTAAGATCTCCAATATTAGTTTCTTTTGCTTAAGATACCTGGCATGTTATGAAATTAAAGGATCATTTTGGTCTGGTTGAGCGTTTGCTGTAAACGTCTGCTGAAGCAGCTTGCAGTAAATTAGTTGGGCAATTGGAGGAAGCAAATTGCATTGTTTCATCTAAAGGTTCTATGCATATTTGTTTCAATTGTTCGTAGTATGTTCTTACTTTAATTCGCTCATTTGTTTTTAGATATGTCTATTATTGCATCGCTCATCAATTCAATCGTACACAATTCTTTGACTGGTCCGAATTTTCCTGGATGAAAAAATGACATTGTCAAGCTCTTGGATTCATTTGGACATTTGTTTGTTCTGCAAACTCCCTGTCCGAGTTCGCCTACTGATACATCTTTCGATGAGGAGCGTGTACAGTATCACATGTGGATGTGATCGAATGGCATGGCCAGACAATATTTCTTGGCTGGTATGTCAGATGCACTGCGTCCTCGTTATAGTGATGTATAGCTTGCGCGTGACATTATGCGACGTCTTGACATAGCATATGGCGGACTCGATGGACATGCTAGATCCAGTCTTATCAAGCGTATTGTAAGACAGAAAATGGATCAGAACTGTTCGGTGCGTGGACATTTGGAATCACTCATCCAGCTCGTAGATGAGTACACATTAATGGGTGGTCAAATTGACAATGATGTCAAAATTGACTTGATACTCAACACGTTACCGAAGTTATTTGATGACTTTAGAATTTCTGTTGAGAAAAACAAGAGTGAGTATACTGTTCACAGTCTGCTCAAGGATCTTGTATCAATAGAAGCTTCTTCAGTCTTTTCTGTGAGTCACTCTGATTTGCTTCCGAGTCGAAAGAGTGATGTCAAAGAAAAGAGGAATGAAGGAAGCAGTGGGAGTAGTCTTTCCTTATCAGTTCATTCCAGATCTCTTGATAAAAGTTCTTCTAAATCGCGTCGTAATGACATGAAGAAGAAGAATGGTAAAGGAGAGAACAAAGGAAAGAAAGATAACAAGAAGGACAAATGTTTCAAGTGTGGCAAGAAGGGTCACTGGAAAGTAAATTGTCCAAGTTTGGTAACTAAGGGACAAGGTACGTCATCTTTTGCATTGCTTGTTGACACATGTTTAGTATCGGTTTTCTACCCTTTAGTGGGTAGTGGTAACTGAGTTCACTAATCGTGTTTGCTACACTTTGCAGGGAATCAAGCTTAAGGCTTGAAGATGGCGGGATTACCATCTCCAAGATTGATGCTGGAAGTTGCTGCTTCAGCTGATGGAGATTTTACTTTGAGTTTATGTTAAAAACTCTGTTTTAATTCAAGTTTCTGAAGAGATGTTGTTTTTGGTTTTGATAAACATATTTTTAATCCATTGGATTATCAGTTATTCGATAGAGTTTTTCTATCATAATGAATAACAGTATTTTCTATTATGGATGATTGTCTCTTCATTACTTGATTACATAAACTATCAGTGTTCTAAGGTATAATTTAAAGAATCTCTATAGAGATAGGTTACATCAGTCTAAGTAGTTTTAAGTAATTCATGGAATTATGGATTCAATCCAGGTATTCCTAGAAATGATACTTAAGACAACTACTTAGAGGTATAAGATGGTAACTAGGCCTTTTGTTAGGCGATTGTATCTCTATAGGTTATTTCGTGTTTGCTCTAGTTTGCTGGTTTGAGTCTACTTCCGCAGTTGCCTTAACAGGCATTGATACTGTAATCATTTAAGATTTGGATATGTTTATCTAGTTCACTACAAGTCTTAGTCTCTTGCTTTAATCAAGAGCGTTCAAGACTGAGGTAGAGAATAAGTTAAACAAGACCGTAAAAATATTATGGTTCATTCATAATGGTGTATCTTAATTGATGGGTTTTACAGTATCTGGCAGAGCAAAGGGATTGCATCCCAGTTAACTACACCTATTATCCCTCGATTGGGATAGTGTAGGTAAAACGAAATAAGATTCTTTAAAAGTTTATAAGTTATGCCAGCTTTGCCAAATTTTTGTTTTGGGAAGAGCGCCAAAAGCAGTTGAGTGTTTGCTTATCTAGTGTCTTCTAAATCAGTTTCAAATACCCTAGCAGACCTTGACTCTGTCAAAAGGGCAATGATGGGTAATTCGGCTGTTAAGCTGATATATGAATCTGATTGTTATGGAAGAAAGGTTTAAGCTAGTACTGCTTTGTGGGCTATTCTAGGTAAACGAAAAAGATGGTTGCTTTGTATATCCTAGTTACAAGCAAGTTGTATGGGATGAAACCATGAATCCAAATGTGAGTTTGTTCTCTAACGTTTTAGAGAAGACAATTCAAATCCATCAGGAAATACCCCGTGGCAAATTGAGCATACCTTGGAAGGTATGGTACCAATTGCACGGTCACCTGTGTAAGGTGATAAACCACAAATTAATGCACCATTAACTGACAACGTAAAAGGAGCATCGTTGCAGTGGGAGGTTGCCTTAACATGCTTAATGGTACTGGTTCGTGGAAACAGTCTCTGATTACTGCTATTTCTAACAGATTAATTATAATAACAGCGGCAAATAAATTTGTAAACCCTAAGGTTATCGATCCAGGGGAATTGTATGGGGAAACTATCCTATCTACTAGCTATGATCCTAAGATTCATTGTTTGAGGAATTCAAAATCAGGGTTTTGTTTGGAAAATAAAGATAACAATACTTGAAAATTAAAGGAGTTTTGGAAAGCAAAATAAAGCACACAGATTCTAGGGAAGAACTCTTATTATGGATGACATGTAGGAATCAATTAATTTAACAGGTGGAATACGGCAATGATGTTATACCTCCTTGTTTGGCAAATATAACCTAGATTACTAATTAGTGACTCATCTCCGCTCGGTCTCAAAGTACACCAAACTAGTCAATCCGATAAGCAAATCAGTTCAATTCCTACATCTAGTACATCTGTTTGGATAGTGTAGATCGTATCATGTATTCCAATTCCCACTATTAATATTCACCTCTCGGTCCTTCTATCAATAGCTAGACATCTAAATTAATCGTCACCTCTCGGTCCTTGAATTAATCTAGAATTATAGAATAAACACAGGAATCATGAACCTAATTAATTAATCCTAACATGCATCCATAATATTATTCAAACCCTAGAACCCGCTAGGGTTTCTAGCCACTCATCATAGATAGAAATCCAAAAGAAAACATATTAAATTGCATAAAAGTAAAGAACTTACAAGAAAATAAAAGGATTTCGTGTTTCCCAAGTCTCCAAACTCTAAAAACTGAATACTATAATGATTGATATGATAAGGAATTGAAAAGTCAAATTTACATAGGTATTTATAGTGGTGGATGTGTATCCTATCAAATCTAGGGCTAAAGATATGAATAAATCCGAATTTAATCAGATTTTTGCTCCAGCAGACACCTCCGCATCGATCGCTTCTGATTCACGTCGATCGACGAGCCTCCTTGGTCTTCGTCGATCGCTTCTGATTGGCGTCTGTCGACGCAGCTTCTTGCCCCTCCTGCGCGGTCTCACGGTTTTGGCCATAACTTTCTCCTCCGAACTCCGATTGACCCGATTCCAGTTGCGTTGGAAAGCTAACTCAAAGCATCATCCATTGCCATGTGCCAATAGCTCGAATTCCTCTTGTGGACGAAATCGTCACTGCTACTCTTACACGTCACTGCTTCCGGAACGGATTCTCGTGAATTTAGGCCTAAAACCCTACAAAAACACCAAAACGCGCATAATACCACCTAATATAGACTAATGCACATAATATATATATAAACTCAATAAAACTACATATAATAGTAGAAAATAATATAGATAAGCGAGTAAAATAATGAGCTTATCAAACCCCCCAAACTTGAACGTTTGATTGTCCTCAATCAATAGGTAAGAAAGAAATCAAAAGATCATGCGATTAAAGTGCAATGCCTCACAAGATTCATCACAGTCAAGAATCAAAAATCTACTACACACAAGCAATTTGAAAGAGACGGAAAATTCATCAACAGTGGAAGAACTCACAGGAAGTGTATCGCTCAACTCTCAAGTGTTTAAGGTATAGATGAAAGCACTCAAAAACATGTATGAAGAAATTTCTACCATAGGCTTGCAAATTTTCTAATATCTCCACTGCTAGAATGTGCACACAAGTCTAGAATCAAATAGGACTTTCATAAGGTTGTAATGTAGGCTTTTGTGAGGGGTAGGAAAATATGGCCAAGTGACTAAAATCAATCAAGTTGTACTTCCTCAATCAATCCAAACCACCATCTAAGTTCATTCACCCTTCTCCTCAAATATATCAACAAATACACAACCTCTTTTTTTCTAGCTCATTTTTGAATCTCTTATGCTCTTTACATAATTTTGTATTCTTTTCTTTTCAGAGAGCTTATGAGAATTCTAATTATTTCTTTGAGCTTCTTTTTCACACATCTTTTCACCACTAATTTATATTTTCTTATCTCCATATGACAATCATTCCACCCATATACCACAACTCAAGACATGAGCGAAACCAATACTTCTTCTTAATCTCATAGACAAGGAAAGAAAAATTTTGTATAGGCTCAAAAGTGGCTAACTAGGGAAAATTCAATGTGAAGGGACAGTGTTTAGGGAATTGGGCTATCAAAGATGGCCTAAGATCATTTTCTAAACTCGTGCACACTATGCAGTCTCAACACAGAAAATAGGCAAGTTCTAGAGAAATAAAAACACACATGTGAATCTCACATCAAACGAAATAAAGGCTCAATTTTCTCACACAAGGGTTCAAAATTTTCTTCCACAATCAATTTCAAATCAGCTCAATCAGCAAGCAAGTATAAGTGTCAAATCAATCCTATCATGCAGTATTCTACATTCATAGGCATCTAACCACAATCACAATCAATTCAACTCAACCCTCAATCAATTCTAATCTCACAATCTCATTCGGGTTATTTCAAAACTCAAAAATTTTCCCACAAAATAGAATAAAATTTTAAAATTAAAGGCAAAAATTTAAATACGGAAAGCATAATAAATAAAAGATAGAACGTTCCATCTCTTGTCCACATCCCCCCAAACTTATTTCCAACTCGAAGAGTGGAATAAGTTTGAAAATCAGACAAAAGAGGGAACGATACCTGGTAGTGGATCTCAGACATCCACTTTTTATCCCCCGGAGTCTTCAGATATTGCACGGCGTGAATTGTTGCGGCTGGCACTTCTCATCGATCGACTTGAAGCCATCTTGCGACCCTTGCTGTGGATCGAAGAGTATCACGCTGGGCTGCTCGGCGTCGATCGATGCCAGGCTGCATCGATCGATGTCGAGTCGAATTTAAATTTTTTTTTTAATACTGCAAAACAACTATATAAAAAAATAAAAGCAGAAATTCGAAATAAATAAATAAAAAAAATGAAAATTGAAAGGAAAATACTGAAAGGGTTGGGTTACCTCCCAACAAGTGCTTGATTTAACGTCGCAGCTCGACGATACCTTAAATCACTGCCAAGGAGGTCGGGTCCAGACTCGCCGACCTTTGGCATCCACCATGTAGACATTCCGGTCTTTAATAATGGTGGTGACCGCAGAAAAAGGTGGCGCAGTTGACACTGCTACCCTTTCGTTTCCTCGCTCCCACTCAATGGCAGCGGCTTCTTCCTCTTCAGATTCATCTCCTTCGTCAGTAGTGGAGATTCGATTGCACTCCGTCTTTTTCTTGTTCTTGTCGATCACAAAGGTGATCCTTGCGTCATTCGCTCGGAGTGTGATCTCGCCGCCTCGACAGTCAATGAGAGCGGCGCTAGTGTCGAGAAACTCACGCCCCAAGATCATGGGCATATTCTCATCCTCCTTCATGTCGTGCACCACGAAATCTGCAGGAAAAATGAGATGGCCCACGCGAATGAGCACATCCTCTAGTATACCTTTCGGGCGGGACACAGACCGGTCCGCCATCTGCAGGGTGATTGTCGTGGGCCTCATCTCTCTGATGTTGAGACGTTTGTAGATGGAGTACAGCATCAGGCTGATACTGGCCCCAGTATCGCAAAGTACTCTCTCAAACGTGTGTCCCCCAATCTCAACCGGAATAGAGAAGCATCCAGGATCGTTTCTCTTGATGGGCTCCTGCTTTTGAAGTAGCAGGCTGCACTGCTCGTGGATCTTCACCGTCTCGTTCTCCACGAACTGCTTCTTTCCACTCATCAGTTTTCGGAGGTATTTCATGTACCCCGGGATTTCCTTCAGTGCTTCGATCAGCGGGATGTTGATGCTGACCTTCTTTAGATTCTCCACAAATCTGGAGAATTTCTCGTCCTCTTTCTGCTTTGCAAACTGCTGTGGGAAAGGCAAATGAGGGAGCTGATCTCCAGACTGTTTCAACTTCGTCCCTGGAGCAGACTTTGACGTCGATCAACGTAGGGTAGCGTCGATCGACGGGCCTCTGTCTTCTGCGTCGATCGACGAGGCAGGTCCGTCGATCGATGTGGATTCATCTCCCGCACAGTTTTGCTCCTTTTCGCCTCCAGAATCGTCTGTAGCCATCTCGTGACCCTTGTAGCTCGTCCCAGACCTCAGCGTAATGGCTTTGACTGGCTTTTCCTTTGCGGGGTTCACCTCTATCATACTTGGCAACTGTCCAGGCTTGTGTTGATTGCCGAGTGTGGTGGCAATCTGGCTCAATTGTGTGTCCATCATCTGAAGATGTTTCGTCATCAGCTGCATGTGGTTGGAAATTCCCTTTACCTCGGTTTCTACTTTCCCAAACCGGTTATCCGAGCTCTTGATGAATTTCTCGAGCGTCTCCTCTAGCACGAATTTCTTCCTTTCCACGATCTCTCCTCCAGTACCTGCATCAAAACCAGGCGGAGGGTGTTCTGCAGCAGAAGGGTTAGCATAAGAAAAACCAGGGTGTGATCGCCCATGGTTGTACTAATACCCTTGATTGCCTCAGTAGTTATTGTGATAACCACCGCCTATGTAGTTCACCTCCGTACCGGCAGTTCCAGACGAACTGCTTGCGCCTCGAATGATGTAGTCGGCTTCCACCGGAACAATAGCCATGCTTGGCTCTGCAGCAGGTGCAGCTTGTGATGTGCCCAATTTTTCAATCTCCTCCCGGAGCTTTTTCACCTCAGCGACCACGTCGAATTCTGGCTTTGTCTCGACTGCTTTGACTGGTAGCTGCCTATCAGTTGGCCATTGGTGGCTATTCAGCGCCATATCAGCCAGCAACCTCATACTCTCTGCACCACTCTTCTTCATCAGTATTCCTCCGGCAGATGCATCAACCAGCTCCTTCATGTGAGGGTTCAGTCCCTCATAAAAATGACACACTTGCATCTCCAGATCGATGCCATGTCCAGGACAGAGTCGTAGGAGCTCTTTGTATCTCTTCCAGGCCTCGTAGAGTGACTCATCATACATCTGCTTGAAAGTAGTAATGGCAGCTTTCCTCTTCAGCAGCTGGCTCGGTGGGAAGTAGTTGGTGAGGAACTCTGCTCGAAGCTCCTCCCATGTCCCGATTTGACTCTTATCCAGTCCAGCAAACCAAGACCGTGCCTCTTCTCTGAGTGAGAACGAGAACAGTCTCATCCTGATCACATCTTGGGTTACTCCATTCTACTTCACAGTGTTACACACCTCAATGAATTGGTTGAGGTGGGTATATGGGTCTTCTACAGCTCTTCCCCCAAACTGGTTTTGCTGCACCATCTGAATAAGGCTTGTGCGCAGCTTGAAGTTGTTGGCATCAATGCCAATTCAAAATCCGGCCTCTGCTTGCTGTGGAAGAAATCGATCCAAGATGGACCTTTGCGGAACCACAATCTGCCTATTGTTCAACTCTGCCAGTCTTGCAGCTTGCTCCGCCTGAGCAGCCTGGGCTGCTTGAAGTTGTACTCTCAGCTGCTGCACTTCATTCACAAATTGCCTCTGCTCCTCGGGAGTCATATTTTGCAGAGGTGCTTCAGGATTCTCAGCCATCTCTCGTTGTTTTTCTTTTCCTTTCTTATTGATTTTCCTGCAGGTTGCTTCGATTTCAGGGACAAAGGCTTCGAGTGTTTTTCCTTTGGCTCGCGTGTTCATGCACTTGCGCAGGAAAAAGGTAAAATATTAGTTCAGCGTCGATCGACGTAAGGTGTCCGTCGATCGACGCAAAAAGATGATCGACGTCGATCAACGCTAAGGGGCGTCGATCGACGTGGAATTCTGAAACGAAAACTCACACACGCACACGTACAGAAAAATAAAACTCAATCCAGCAAATCCTAGAACGAACTAGTAACAAGATAAAATCTAACAATTCCCCGGCAACGGCGCCAATTTGATCACTGCTATTTCTAACAGATTAATTATAATAACAGCGGCAAATAAATTTGTAAACCCTAAGGTTATCGATCCAGGGGAATTGTATGGGGAAACTATCCTATCTACTAGCTATGATCCTAAGATTCATTGTTTGAGGAATTCAAAATCAGGGTTTTGTTTGGAAAATAAAGATAACAATACTTGAAAATTAAAGGAGTTTTGGAAAGCAAAATAAAGCACACAAATTCTAGGGAAGAACTCTTATTATGGATGACATGTAGGAATCAATTAATTTAACAGGTGGAATACTGCAATGATGTTATACCTCCTTGTTTGGCAAATATAACCTAGATTACTAATTAGTGACTCATCTCCGCTCGGTCTCAAAGTACACCAAACTAGTCAATCCGATAAGCAAATCAGTTCAATTCCTACATCTAGTACATCTGTTAGGATAGTGTAGATCGTATCATGTATTCCTATTCCCACTATTAATATTCACCTCTCGGTCCTTCTATCAATAGCTAGACATCTAAATTAATCGTCACCTCTCGGTCCTTGAATTAATCTAGAATTATAGAATAAACACAGGAATCATGAACCTAATTAATTAATCCTAACATGCATCCATAATATTCAAACCCTAGAACCCGCTAGGGTTTCTAGCCACTCATCGTAGATAGAAATCCAAAAAAAACATATTAAATTGCATAAAAGTAAAGAACTTACAAGAAAATAAAAGGGTTCCGTGTTTCCCAAGTCTCCAAACTCTAAAAACTGAATACTATAATGATTGATATGATAAGGAATTGAAAAGTCGAATTTACATAGGTATTTATAGTGGTGGATGTGTATCCTATCAAATCTAGGGCTAAAGATATGAATAAATCCGAATTTAATCAGATTTTCGCTCCAGCAGACACCTCCGCGTCGATCGCTTCTGATTCACGTCGATCGACGAGCCTCCTTGGTCTTCGTCGATCGCTTCTGATTGGCGTCTGTCGACGCAGCTTCTCGCCCCTCCTGCGCGGTCTCACGGTTTTGGCCATAACTTTCTCCTCCGAACTCCGATTGACCCGATTCCAGTTGCGTTGGAAAGCTAACTCAAAGCATCATCCATTGCCATGTGCCAATAGCTCAATTCCTCTTGTGGACGAAATCGTCACTGCTACTCATACACGTCACTGCTTCCGGAACGGATTCTCGTGAATTTAGGCCTAAAACCCTACAAAAACACCAAAACGCGCATAATACCACCTAATATAGACTCATGCACATAATATATATATAAACTCAATAAAACTACATAAAATAGTAGAAAATAATATAGATAAGCGAGTAAAATAATGAGCTTATCAGTCTCTGGACTTGTTCCCAGCTTAACGAACAATATCGTACTTATCCCTTAAAGTGCAACGAAGTTGTTAAGACAAAAGATGCAGTTTAATGATGTCAAGTCATAGGTTCAGAAATGAATCAGTAAAGGTTATGGTTGTGTATCAGGATCAGTGATTGCCAAATAGCTTACCAGCTATAAGCATCTGATTGATATACAAGAAAAGTGCTCGAATGGTAACCTAGTCTATTCGAGAGTCTAGGTTAGTGAGTAAGGTATGTTTCACAACAAGACCTTCTCACTGGTTGCAATTATTAAACCCATTCGAATTCTTTAAACCATAACAGCACATATGAATCTAAATATCTGGAAGATAGATGACGTCATCCGTATTTTATAAACGGGTACCTTGATAAAAGGAGACGACATCTGTATGCGACAATCAGATAAGTTATGTGCAGCATCATGTCTCGAAGCCAAGGTAGTTCAAGTATGAACTTAAAGGAGCTTCAAAGTCATGAAACAAACATTTCGATATTGTCTATCGAGAATGAGAGTTTCATGTATTAGTTATGTGTCAGCGAAAGCGTGGTTTTCCTTGCGCATTATGCAGATATTATTTTCACATTCAGAAACGGTGTGGGGATATTATCAGACATAAAGGATGGTTATCCGTACAGTTTCAGAAGTAGGACTTATGAGATTTTGGAACACCTTTTGAATTAAAGTCTTGTGTTGTCACAAGAAAAAGGATGTTCAGGTATCTCACGTCGCTTAAATTGATTCTGTGATGAGTCGTTCATAGCAAGAAAGATTGTTGTCTTTCTATATTGCAGATGAATGAGTTCAGATATCTGTAATGCTATAAGCATGTTAGACAGACATCAGTTCAACTCAGGAAAGGCACATCGGCTTACAAGTGTGCTATGTGAGTTGAATGGCATCGGATATCCAGGAGGATCATAAGGAAAGGAAATCGACCTCTAACTATGTGTTGGCCTTGGAGGAGGAGTTATCGGAATCTAACACAGAAATGTGTTGCGGATTCCGGTATGAAGGCTGAGTTTTTTTGACAGCTTCATTAGCTTCGCAAGAAGCAGTATAACTCCGGTGTTATCCTCTAGAGGTGTGTGTTCTGAGTTTGCCTCATAAGGTCACATGCAATTGTGATCATGTTGGTGCAATGACAAAATCAAGGGAACCCAAGACTCACAAGGTGGTGAAACACATAGGATGTGTAGTATCACATCATACGAGAAATCGTGACAAGAGGTGACGTGAATGGAGTGGGAGTGATTGACAGTATAGAAACACTTAATACTTTGATAAAGCAATGGTATTATGCTTTAAGTATAAGTGGGAGATTGTTGGGATTGTATAATGAAAGCATATATGATTAAGTTTTTGTACACTGTTCTTCATATATGTGTTGCCACAACAATGCTTGTTGTCTGATAAAACAAACATACAACGAACCATAATATCCTATTATCTCGCCTATAGGGATGATCATATGGTGTGTAGGAGATCACAGAGGATCATATGAGTCGTTTGACCTAGCGAGATATAAACAGTATCACAGCTGAGACGGTCCCTGGATAGGCTGTCGGTCTAAGATGCGGCACATCGGTTCATAAGTGGGCTTATCCTAGCTACTTGATGTGTCGGTACATGGTTATGTATTGATGGGATCAACAGTGGGATGTGCCATTCTCAATGACATACGAATGAGCCAGATCCCTAACATACTTCCTATGATCTTAAACCTAACTGAAGGATAAGGGGCACACACAGATTGACCACACTTTGATTTACTAGAGTGGCGAGTCTTACATGTACTCTAATACTTGTATTTTGGGTGTTGGCAATTTGTGTGTGGCCTGCTTAGTCTGGACGTTTAGGTAAGCATATCCGTTTCAGGATGGTGACATTCCCTGAGGAGCTCACAAGGTTCATTATGCTAAACCCTGCAGGTTGAATTATTTAATTCAAGCATAAGTGAAAAGGAGTGAGTGGTATTACTCAGGAAATAAGAGATTAATTAATTGTGGCTGATTGTCATAAGCCAAATTAATTAATGAATGTCTAAAACCTTAAATATGTGGATCGTGTTAGTTTGGTGCAACCCGTTCCTAATAACGTGGTAATAAAGGGGCGAGTCAGCATTGTTACCGTGGTGAAGGTTAAAACAATGTTTTATTAATTAATTATGTTCTGGGTTGAACAAGGAATGATTAATTAATAAAGAGGGCCCACTTTATTATTTGCATCTGATCCCTAGTCTGGCCCATTAATTGCTCACAACCCATTAGGGTTAGGGTTTCTCAAAACCCTAACACTATATATAGGCCTTCTCTCTATCAGATCATTCAGTTGTGAAAACTAGGGTTTTTCAGTATAATTGAGAGAGAGTGGCGGCGGCTATCTGTGGGAGGAATTGATCGATTCCTCCAGATCTCGGATTCAACTTGGTAGATAATCCTCACCAGATTTCCAAGGAGCAAGGGAACATATCAGAAGATCAGATCTGTAGGAACCACTGTCCATCGCCGGTGTTCTATCTCAGATCTAAGGTTATTTCATCGTTGTTGGCTCCGATCTAGATCTGTAGATCAAACAGTGAAATCAGGTATTCTCTAATCCATCCTCTGCAATTAATTTTGTAGGAGCATGCATAGGTTCGCATGGTTTATTTAATTGAAATTTATTCCTGGTATCCTAAGAACGATCCTTGGCAAGAAATTCATAATGGCAACTCGTGTTGTCCATCGTGGACTCAAACCCTACATACATTGCTCATGAATAGAAATAGTTTGATCTTCAATTACCAATTTTCTCACTCATCAGCTTTCTCAAGTACTTCATGTAGCCGGGAATCTCGCGAAGAGCCAAGATCAATGGAATATTGATGTTGACCTTCTTGAGATTCTTTATGAATCGAGCAAATTTTGAATCCTCCTTCTTTGCAAATCTCTGAGGAAAGGGCATTGGAGGAATGAGATCACCTTTGTTTTTCAACTTTTCAGCTCCAGACAGCTTCTGTGTTGGTCGAGATTGCTACAAATTGACTGCAGCTCAAGGACCTGCATGTCGATCGACAGGGGCTATGTCGGTCGACACAGCTACATCGCCCCTATTGATCGAGCCGCCTCTGTGTCGATTGCTGCTTCAGAACCCCTGTGTCGACCAATAGGGGTGGTGTCGATTGACACAGCTGCATCTCCCCTATTGGTCGATTTTTCCTCTTTGTCGCTCGCCCTGCCTCCCTATCGACCGACACAGACTCTGTGTCGGTTGAAACAGAGGTATCTCCTGCGGGATTTTCATCCTCTTTGCTCCCAAATTCATCCTCGGGCATGCTAGGACCACTGTACCTTGTACCAGACCTCAAAGATATGGCATTCACCTATTTCTCCTTGTCTAGATTGATCTCTATAGTGTTGGGGAGTTGGCCGGGCTTGTGTTGATTGCTCAAGGTGGTGGCAATCTGACTCAATTGTGTGTCGAGCATCTTTAGGTGCTTCGTTATATGTTGCATGTGAGCTGCCATACCCTTCACCACGGTCTCCACTTTGCCAAACTTTTTGTCTGAGCTTTTGAAGAATTTCTCCAAGACTTCCTCGAGCACAAACTTCTTCTTCTCCACAATCTCTCCACCGGCACCAACATTGATCCCCGGTGGAGGATATTCAACTGCAGAAGGGTTAGAATAAGAAAAACCAGGATGGTTTTTAGCATTGTAGTTGTACCCATGATTGTTGGCTCGGTAGTTGTTATTATTGTAACCTCCATTAGCATAGTTCACTTCAGCAGTATTAGAGGTGCTCGAACTGCTTCCTCGGTAGATGTAATCGGCCTCAATAGGAATGATGGTCATACTTGGATCTGCCACTGCTGCTACCGAAGCTCTACTGGCCTCCAACTTTGTGAACTCTTCACGGAGCTTCTTAACTTCTGCTACCACATCAATTTCTGGAGTGGTTGTCACTGCCTTGACTGCTTTCTGCCTTTCAGTTGGCCATTGATGGCTATTCATGGCCATGTCTGCAAGTAGCCACATGCCTTCTTCTCCACTTTTCTTCATGAGGATGCCTCCAGATGAAGCATACACCAACTCCTTCATGTGAGGGGCCAGTCCCTCATAAAAATGGCACACCTGCATCTCAAAATCAATACCATGGCTGGGTCACATCCTCAAGAGCTCCTTGTATCTCTTCCAAGCTTCATAGAGGGTCTTGTCATACTCTGAATGAAGTGGGTGGTGGCAAACTTCCTTTTGAGAATGACATTGGGAGCAAAATAATTTGTTTGTAACTCTGCTCACAGCTGCTCCCATGTGCCAATGCTGCTTTTGTCGAGGCTGGTAAATCAAGAACGAGCTTCATCTTTGAGTGAGAATGACAAGAGACGCATCCTGATGGTGTCTTGAGGCACTCCATTATGCTTCACCATATCGCACACCTCGATGAATTGATTGAGTGGGCGTACGGGTCTTCAACCGCCTTCCCTGCTAATTGGTTTTATTGAACCATCTGGATTAGCCCTACTCACAGCTCAAGGTTGTTAGCATTGATGCCTACTTGGAAGCCTGGCTCCTCTCGTTGTGGTAGGAAGCGATGCAAGATGGATCTCTTCGGAATTATCACCTCTCTGTTGTTGTTTCTCCCCTGTCCAATTCTGCCAGTTTGGCAGCTTGTTCTGCTTGGGTTAGCTGTGCGGCCAGGAGTTGTGCCCTAAACTTTTGGACTTCATCCACGAATTGCCTCTGCTCCTCGAGAGTCATGTTTTACATTGGTGCTTCTGGTGGGTTGTTCTTCATCTCAACTGCCTTTTCTTTTTCTTTCTCCTTTGCTTTGCTTTTGTTTCTCCTACAGGTGGCTTCTATTTTTGAATCGAAGGCTTCAAGACTCTTACCCCGTGCTCTTCTGTTCATGCACCTTAAAAGAAGAAAAACCGCAGAGAATTAGTCTATGTGTCGATCGGCAGGAGGGTTGTCGATCGACACGAGCACTGCTTCTATGTAGATTGATAGAGGCTCTATCGATCGAAGTAGAAGCAAAAAGTACACACAAACGCACGCGAACAGGAAATTAAAACTCAAGCCAAAAAAATCAAAACAATCCAATAACAAAATAAAATCTGACTATCCCAGCAACGACGCCAATTTGATCGTTGTTAAAATTAAACAGATTAATTATAGTATAGTGATCAAATAAATTTATAAACACTCTAAGGTGGTCGAAACTACTGGGACAATACAACGGCAATATTTCATGTATTGGATGTAGTTTATCAATCTTTTGTTTGAGTGAAACCAAATTTGAGAAGGGTTTTGTTTTTTAAAAGGCTTTTGAATAAAATTCAATAATAAAAAGCACAGATTCTAGGAAAATCAACCAATCCAACTAACATGCATAATCAATCAATCCAAACCCAAAAATAATCATTAAGGTTGGAAATCTGATATTTTGGAATTAATTCCTTGGTTGGGCACTTAAAACATTGATTATTAACTAGTAATTATCTCCTCTCGGCCTCAAAAATACAAGTTAATCAATCTCGATAAAGATACACATTAAAAACCCTACAACTGATTCTTCCATTTAAGACAGAAACCAATTGTACCAAAATTCTATTTTCCTATTATTAACTATCTCCTCTCGGTCTCAAATTAACAACTATAAACCTAATTTAATTTTCATTTATTGATCCTTCTATTGAAAATAGATTTTAGATTTAAAATCATAGAATTTGAACCAATTAATAAGGGTTTGGATTTAATCAAATTAAAACATGCTTAAGAAGGATGGTGAAAACCCTAGAACCTGTTTCTAGCCTAACGTATTGAAAGCACAGATTGCCAAAAACAAAAAGGAACTTACTTCATTCATATTGAAAATAAGAATCTTAGACCTTCAATGTTTTGAATCCAAAACAACAATTAAAATAAAGAGTACTGGGAAATATAAATTGTTTAAATGTTGAATATTAAAGTAAGAATAAACTAGAAATTGAACATTATTTTCGAGCTTAATATGTCCTATTTATAAGGGAGGAAATTGAATCTTTAAAAGGTAACGGGTCTTGAAAATGTAATTCTCCAATTTGGGCAAAAATCTCCAACTGTGCCTTCTGTGTCGATCGACATGGCACATGTCGATCGACACGGCCACCAAGTCGACATGCTCCTCTGTCCTTCTCCTCGATCAAAATCCAGTCCTTGTGTCGATCGACACACACGCCAATCTCCATCCTTCATGTCGCCCGATCATCCTTCATCTCCGACTTCCTCTTCGTCCTTTGTGTTAGTCGACTCATTCTCTATCAATCGATACAGACGCATTATGGCGGATTTTCTTCTCTTTTGATCAATACTTTAACAATTCATCTCTTTTACACCCAAAAACCTACAAAACTGAGCACGATAAGCGTAATATCCCCTATAAAAAGATCATGCTCGATTATTAACTAAAAACTAATGCAAATAAATTAAACAAGTAAGAAAACAATGTGATAAGTGAGGACAAGGTTCTGGAGCGCCCCCGCTCGGGTTCCTACAACTTCCGCTTCCCAGGAAGGAGAACTTTCAGCGCCAAAACTCATGGTTGGAGCTTGTTCCACAGCTATTTCCTGCAAAACAAATTAGAATTTTTGTTCCAAGAGTCCCAAAGTGGGTACCAAATTATTGAGGTTCGATTTGTGATTATATTGGGACCCTTAGAACTTACATAAAAGTGATAATAAGATGATTGAGGAACGGTAAAGAAAAGTAACTTGATTCCGCAAAAACAAGACAATCGTTGAATTACAAAGTGTTTAGTGCTAGTATGGGAAAAAATCGTGGTCAAAATGACATAGAAGCTCCTATTTTATAGCTCAAGAGGGGCTGTTACAACCCTAGGGATTTTAGCAGGTAGTTCCAGCTTTCTCGGCGGTTGTTGCAGATGACGACGACCGCGTCCTTTTCGGAGGTCGTTCAGCTAGGGTTCATCAACCGTCTTCCGGGTTCGCGACGGGATCCTTATCTAATCAGATGTCTCCCCTGCTGGCGACGCGATGAACTTGGGAAAAATTCCAATTTTCGCGGAGTTGTTGGATTCGAATTTCCGGCGGTCTTCCGAATTTTGCGCGGATTGGGACCTTGACTCCTTGATCTTTTAGGTGGGTCGAGAACTATGGGTCCTTAGCTCCAAGTCGTGCTTCCTAGGACCTTGACCTTACTTGCAACTCATCGTCTGGGACCTTGGCTAAGGCTTGTGGTCTTGTAGGTGGTCCTTCACAAGTTGCTCGACCTTTGGGCTGGAGGCTCCGCAAGTTGGGCTTTTCGTATTTGGACCTTGATTAACTGTAGTAAGCTTGGATTGATTAAGCCTAATCAAATTTGGACCCAATAATATACATTATAGTATAATATTAGTGATAAAATAAAGTTAAAAAGAAAAATAACATTTATGGTGGAGTGATTGATTTGGGGAAAAAATAATATTATTGTAATTTTGTAGAACTTTTTATTTTATATAGTATATATAGATTGTATTTTTTATAATAATTATCAATAAATGAATAAAATAGTTTAGAAATACTATTGGTATGATTATTTTTAAAGGAAAATGGCATTTTGATAAGCAATGAGAACTTTTATATTATAATATATAGGATAGAGTTGGCTAGGGTGTGTTCCAAAATTCAAAACAATGTTCTAGCAATTGTGATATAAACAAAGAGATTGAGTTGGTTAATCGTCACGTTATCCTGTGAGAGAGAGAGAGAGAGCTAGGCTATGACTGTAGCTTAAGTTGAACTCATCAATTGCGTCATTATTTGATTGATGTTGTGTGAATTTTCTTACACAGAATCTCGTGATCGAGAAAAAAAAAATTTAATTGCGACATTAGGTAAATTAAAAGAGTAAATACGTGTACCTTTGACTAAATGATAGAGATAAATAAGGAAAAATATTGTGAAGGCATATATTTATTTAAACATATATATTTAGATATTTTGAGACAACTCGAAAAAATTCACAAACAAAATGTTCATTACTATACCTCGAATGAAGGGATAGGAAAAAATTGGTTTGGATTATTATATAATGTTCAAGCGTATTTATATATTTATAAAATGATTTTATAAGGAAATAAGTGATGCTAATATATATGATTGTTCGAGGTTTTGTTAATGTTAAAAAAGTATTTAGTCCTCGTGTTTGGCCATCCAGACTCAAACAGTTTGAACATTTAAAACTAAATCGAAAACTGAAATGTTCGATCAAATTTGATTAAATATGTAAACCTCCAAATATTCTAAAATAAAACTCAACTCGAGTATAAGTTAATTAATTAATCAATTTAAATACACCATTCATGTAGCAGTCATATAACTATAGGTAGAGGTAGTTGTTAAATATTGCTTTTGCACAATAATAAATAGTAACTGAAATTATTAAAGTAATACAATTCCAATGTTAGAGATCACTTCTAGTGTAATAACTTAATGCTTCGAATTTAATTGCAATAACGCTGCAACATTTTAAATGATTAGTATATAACACTCGCGCAGCAAAAATCATATTTCATTATAATTATTTATATAATAATATTTATATAAAGAATATGTTAAATAGATAAAATAATACCATTAATATTCTGCCCGATCAAATGATTCAAAATTTTAAGGAATGGAGAAAATTGTCTCCTTATCTAAAAAAAAATGTCTTAATAAAAGACATTGATGAAGTAATATTCTTCACAGATTTTCAATCATTTGGATCCTTAAATGGATATCAGAATTCGGTTATACTGAATCAGGAATTCCTTGTCTTAAAAGACGATATTTTTCCAAATATTGGAAAAAAAATGAGGAAAATGGATCCTAGTACAAAAAAATGCTATGGTGATGATACCATACAATTGATCAATGACACCATTTGCAATTACAAGAAGATCAATGAAGCTGAAGAGATCTCAGAATCCTCATCTGGACAATCTAACTTATCTAGAAAGCAGCTAATAGCCAAATATATGGACGAATTAAAGAGGAAATTAGATGAAGAAGACTCCATGGAAATTAATGATGATTTCCAGGAAGCTCAAGACCCAAATGAGATGGAAGATATTGACATTGATAAATTGGTCAATGAAATGGCAAAGCTGTGAAGAAAGGAAAGAAATCTTCATCAAGCTCATCAACAAGCTTAATTTGAGAAAAGATTCTCCGACAAAGGTGTGACAACAATAAAGTGTCTTTTAACTAGAAATAGTATTACATTAATAATGTCTTTATAGCCTTTTTAAATTTTGAAAAATGTATTCAATATAATTGAAACATGTGTCCAATGTTTGTTTGTAAGTGATGGATTTAAAATCCTCACTTAGTTGTAATATATAGAGTTTGGTGTCCGAGGCCTATAAATAGAAGCCTCGATGTCCAAGGGAACACACACTTGTATTTACAAGCTTCCCTTTTGTAAAAACCCTCTCTAAGCCCTTCTCTCTTGTAATAAATATTTCTTAAAAGTTTGGCTACAAAACTGTAGGTTATTTAAATTTCTGCATTTAATTTCTGTATTTAATATTTTATATGTTCGTATGATTGGCCTTATAGACTAAATCTATGTGTTAATCTATATCCAACTCTATCGGCAAAATGGATTTTATATTTTTACATCCTTGCACATAATCCTATAAATGAATTAATTCTTGAAGGTTTAGGGTTTGTAACTGGCCTAAAATAAGGATAATCTCTGATGGCTATTCTCAACAAGTTGGCCTGCAGGACAGTTGATGTAAGACTCGAAAATGGTTGTTCGTTGGTTGGTAGCCTGATCGGATAAACCTTAGAGTAGGTTGCCGGTTAACATCCCTTGTAAAAAAATTCTTTAGGATGTATTCTGATATAGGATGCCTGTGATCCTGGCTGTGAATTGTATCAGAGCCATGTGAATGATAGAGGAGGTTATAGATTAACACAGTTTTTGCCTTTATGGAACAAGAACATATTAAATTAATTGAAATTACTCAGAGGGAAATTACCCCAGTTTTTACAAATATTTGGGATAATGAATTCCAAGAAATTATTGGATCTGAAAATTGGAATCGACTTTTTGAAAGAAAAATGTGGTTAGAAATATATCAGGTAAATATACCTCAAATAATAAAAGGTAGATATTTATCTAGAAGGAATAATAACACTGCTCATAACAGTAAAAACACTATTAATAATAGTAAAAATAAAAAAGTTAAATAATGTTAAACAATATTATTAGGAAAAGAGAGACTATTAAAAATAGTCAAGTAGAAGAATATGATATTCCAAAAAAATTTAGATCAATTAAGCAGATGGACTATCCCTAGGATAGAGCCACGCCTAATTTATAAGTTAGGAGTGTTTGAAAAATTTGGACTTATGCAAGTAGTTAAAACTACAAAAGAATCAATTACTTTAGATAAAGATCAAATGATCTTAAAATTATTAAGTGAGGATGATCTAAAACCTTATAGGAAAGAACATAGATTTATTCATATAGGATTAATTCAGGTTGAATTTAAACCTTTAACTCTAGATAATCTTCCAGAAAGCTTTATAGCAGTCTTAAGAGACGGAAGAAATTTAAATTATAAAAAATCTTTAATGGGTGTTGTTAGATCTACCCTGGCCAAAGGACCAGTTTATTTTGATGTTTACACAAATTTACAGTTATCTTTATCTGATAAAAATATTTTAGATGCTATAACATTAAATGTTAAAACTAATGGTTATAATTATAAACCAGAAACAGAAGTAATATGTGTCTGTTATAGAATTTATTATAAACCATTATTTACTTTAAACCCTAATTGTAAAAGAGTAGATAAAATGAATAATGAAACAGTTTTAATAGAAACTAATTTTAGCAAGGCTAAAATAACAACTAGAAGACCTATAAAATGGGATGAAATAGAACTCCCAGAAAATTGGCAAATAAAAGAAGCAGTTCCCCCTAAACCTATGGAACAATCAAATTTAATTGATGTTTATCAAGGACAAGATGGACTTGTAAAATTAAAATTTGAAAATTAAAGAATGTTGCTAGGAAGCTCTAGTACGAGATCTTATATATCTCCTTTTGAATATCAGGTAGAATTTCCTCCAACAGTCCCTTCTAGGGCTAGTACTTCTTGTATAAAAGAAGAAAATACTGAACTCTCTGAAGAGGAAGAAAGAATAATGATGAATAAAAGAAATATTGTTAGACCAATAAATACTGTTACTTGTAATATAAGTGAGGCGGAAATTACACCGTCAGAAATGGAATTTGGTTTTTAATGATGAATCAAAAAATAGATTTTAGTCCTGGCTCTTATGCAAGAAGCATAATAAATAAAGAATTTATGGATCCCAAATGGGAAGATTTTAGGAAATGGTTTCATGAAAACTTTACAGAAAATGAAAAAATAAATTATAGAAATGAATTTTATGAATTATGCCAAAGTCAAAATAATTTAATACCTTTTGTACCTTGGTTTACTCAAACCCATATTATGAATTATATTTCAACTAAGGAAAGAAAATATAATATTATTGGTGGAAAAGTTTTGACTGCAAAATATCCACCACAACAATCTTTTTCAATAAAAAAGATGATGTAACAATAAATTTTATGCCCTTTACAAAATTAATAGAGGATGATAATTACCAACTATTTGCAAAAATATTAATGTTGTTTATGAACAACAAAATTATACAAATTTGTTTCTTAATGTAATGAGAGAACAAATTGACTCTCAAAGTAATAGAGTGGAAAAAGTCTTAGAAGCTATGAAAAATATTCAACCTATCATTGAAAAAGAAAATACAAAGATTGATACTGGTATTGCTAGTATTTTTCCTCCACCAGAAATTAAAGATTTCAAAATAAGACCTCATAAGGAATTAGAAAAACTTCTTGAAGAAAAATTTAGTAAATTAAGTATCTCTACTCTTGATGAAGAGTTTAAGAAAGATTTTATTGAAAGTCAAAATTATGGACAAGCATTGGAAAACCAATGGAATAAAATAACTAAATGGGCTGATAAACCTACTACGAGTAAATACTATTATAAAAGACCTACTCCTGTCTATATGGTTCATGAAGAATCTGATAATATAATCAGTAACAACTATAGTGAAAATAGAGTCTATGAATGGAACATAGATACTATGGCTCAAGGCCAAAATACTAAAATGATAGAAAGAATGTTAATATACTCAACTATGGTCATACAAAATGGTAATACTGATAGTAATGCTTCTTTAATGATTATAACAGGTTTTACAGGACAACTTAAAGGTTGGTGGGATAATTATTTATCTACTGACAATAAAAATTTAATCTTAAATAGCGTTAAATGGAAAATAATAAAACAGTAGGAAATGTTGTTTGTACCCTTGTTCTTACTATATTAGAACATTTTGCCGGAAGGTTTAGCAATAATTATGAGAGTACTAGAACTCTTTTACAAAATCTTAGGTGTAAGACACTTACAGATTTTAGGTGGTATAAAGATTTATTTTTAACAAGAGTAATGGAACTCCCAGAGTGTAATAGTTCTCATTGGAAGTCTAAATTTATTGATGGACTCCCAAGCTTATTTGCTGAAAGAATCAGAAAAATTCTTAGAGGAAATTATAATTCCATACCATATGATAGTTATTCTTATGGAAAATTAATTACAACTTGTATACAAGAAGGTTTATCTCTTTGTAATGAGATTAAGCTAAATCAACAAATTAAAAGACAAAATTTAGATGAAAGACAACAATTAGGTCAATTCTGTAGCCAATTTGGCATGGATGACATTAGAACTTCAAAAGAAACAAATAGATATAAATCTAAGAATAAACATAAGAGAACTCCAAAATATTTGGAAAGGAAAAAGAAAAGAAGAGAAGAATTTCTGGAGAAAAAGAAATTTAGAAGGAAGAATTTAGTTTGTAATAAATGTGGAAAAATTGGTCTCTTAGCAAAGACTTGTTGGGTCAAAAAGAATATTAATAGTCTTAACATCTCTGAAGAAGATAAGACACAAGTATGGAATTTAATAAAAAATTCACCCAGTAATACTAATACTGAAGAATCATCTTTAGATTCTTCTGATGAAGAAAAAATTAATATCTTAGAAAATAAAAGTCTCAATTCTAGTGAAGATAGTAGTTCTGATGAAGAATGTGAACCTTGTAATACAGGAAAATCATGTATAAAAAAGAGAGATAATAACAAAGATGAATTATATAGAATTCTTTCTCAATTTGAAGAACAAACAATAAATGTATTAACCTCAAATAATATTGTTGAAATATTAAAATTAATTAAAGACCCTATACTTAGGTCAACCTTAATTGATGAATTTAAAATAGAAATGGCTAGTACTTCTAAAAGTACAGAAGAAAATATAAATAATCCACAATTACCTTACAAAATGATTGAAGTAGAAAAAATCTTACACAATAAAGATAAAATAGAAGGACATATCTCCTTGGAAGATCTCCAACAAGAAGTAAAGAATCTAAAAATTGAGATTAAAGATTTAAGAAATACTAATAGTATTTATGATAGAAGAATTTCAAATTTAGAAATCAATGATAAAAAGCAAAAGATGCAGATTCAAGAAAATGATGAAACTCTTCAATATGATGAAAGATTTTTAGCAACTTTGGAAGTTGTTACTTCACAGAAATGGTACACAGAAATTACTCTACTCATAGATAATTATTATACAAAAGATTTTACTGCTTTAATAGACAGTGGTGCAGATTTAAATGTTATACAGGAAGGATTAATACCTACTAGGTATTTTGAAAAAACCTCAAATTCGTTATGGCATGCAGGAGGAGGTAAACTCCAGATAAATTATAAATTGCCAAAAGCTTTTATTTGCATAGATAATATCTGCATTCCTAATAGCTTTATTCTTGCTAAAAATATTTCAAACCAAGTTATATTAGGAACACCATTCTTAAATGAACTCTATCCTATTAAAAAGATAGATAAAGATGGAATTATTGGAACTTATAATAATAATTAAATTATTCTTAAATTTAATAAAGAACCTTTTTCAAAGATCTTAAATAATATTTATGATAATATTATTCAGAAACAAAATCAATTGAATTTCTTAAAACAAGAAATTAATATAATTACAATAGATGATCAATTGAAGAATCCTAAGCTTCAAGAAAAAATCAAATTATTAGATAATAATTTCTATTTAGAAATTTGTAATGAACTTCCAAATGCTTTTTGGAACAGGAAGAAACATATTGTTTCTCTTCCATATGAAGAAGATTTTAAAGAAGAAAATATTCCGACTAAGGCTAGACCTTGTCAAATGAATTCTGAATATTTAGAATTATGTAAAAAAGAAATTAAATTTCTGTTAGACAAAAGACTTATTAGTCCTTCACAGTCTGCTTGGTCATGTACAACTTTCTATGTTAATAAACACACTGAAATAGAAAGAGGAAAACCAAGATTGGTAATAAATTATAAACCTTTAAATAAAGTTTTAAAATGGATTAGACATCCAATTCCTAATAAAAAGGATCTACTTGATCGATTATATGATAGTATTATATTTTCCAAATTTGACTTAAAGTTAGGATATTGGCAAATACAAGTTGATAAAAATGACAGATATAAAACTGCTTTTAATGTACCTATAGGTCATTATGAGTGGAATGTTATGCCTTTTGGTCTGAAGAACGCACATTCTGAATTTCAGAAAATCATGAATGACATCTTTACTCCTTATAGTGAGTTTATTATAGTTTATATAGATGACATTAATATTCTCAAAAAATATTGAAATGCATTTTAAGCATTTAGAAATTTTTAAGAAACTTATTATTCAAAATGGTTTAGTAATCTCAAAACCAAAAATGGTTTTATTTAAGACTACAATTAATTTTCTTGGTCATTATATTGAAAAAGGAAATATAATTCTTATTAACAGAAGTATTGAATTTGCAGATAAATTTCCTGATGAAATTACTGATAAAACCCAACTTCAAAGATTTTTAGGAAGTCTTAATTATATTGCTCCATATTTTAAAGACTTGGCAAAGTATACAGCAATCTTATATGATAGGCTAAAGAAACAGCCTAAACCTTGGTCTAAAGATCATACTAACACTGTAAAAATAATTAAAGAAAAGGTAAAAGCTCTTCCTTGCCTTATGTTAAGTAATCCTAATTGGAAGAAAATTATAGAAACAGATGCTTCTAACATAGGATATGGTGGTATTTTAACCCAAGTAAATCCAGAAACTAAACAAAACTATTTGGTTAGATTTTATTCTGGGAAATGGAATAATGCACAAAAAAATTATGCTACTACAGCTAAAGAGGTACTTGCAATAGTCAAATGTGTTTTAAAATTTTAAGATTATATAATCAGCATTTTATTATTAAAACAGACTGTAATGCTGCAAGATTTATGTTTAATAAAGATTTTAAACATGATGTGTCTAAACAAATGTTTGCAAGATGGCAAGCACACTTAGCCCCTTTTGACTTTGATATTATATACAAAAAAGGAGAAGATAATAGTCTTCCTGATTTCTTAACGCGTGAATATTTATCATGCTTTCAGGAATGAGTATTTCAGGTCGTGGAAACTCCTCTTATAGAGGAAGAGGAGGCAGGGGATATTCCCCTCAAATTTTAGCAAGTTTTGGTCAAAGGAAGCTTATAGCATCCTCTCAGGATAAAGAATATCAAGAATTTTTAGAATATAAAAAACAAAAAGAAAAAGAAAACTCATCGAACACATCTTATGCTAGTATTTTAGAAAAAGAAGATGAAAATGATATTATCACAAATTATATTGAGAATGAGAAAACAGAAATTATATTTCTGCTCAATAATAATGATACAAAATGGAAAAATAATCCTTGGATGATAATGGAGAGATACATGGGTCATACCCTAGATACATCTCCCGCTTATAAACCAAGAACTTACTATGAAGCAATTTTAAAGGATAATAAATATTGTGAAATAAGTCACTTCAAGCCAAATGATAGGGTAGAAGTTTTTAATTTCAGTAAAATAATAATAAAAAAAATTATATCTATTGAAGAATGGGGAATATCTCCATCCGCAGAAAAAGAAGTTACTAGTGAAATTAACAATGTAACTTTGAAATATAATTATTGGGATTATATCAATGCTTTCCATAAAATATTCTTTTATGAGAATCCCAAAAAAAAGCATTCTTGGTTCATAAAAAATTGCTCAAAGGTTTATAACCAAGAGATACCAAATTGGTTTTTTAATTAATGGAATACTTTTGGTACTACCATTAATATTCTGCCCGATCAAATGATTCAAAATTTTAAGTGAAGATGATCTAAAACCTTATAGGAAAGAACATATATATATATATATATATATATACATAAACATATAATAATATAATACAGTGCGTACATTTTGAATTATTTATTTATGTACATTATACAATATTGATAATATGTAATGAAAATCATCCACTTAAATCTAGTCAAATCATTATATATTTAGAATTCTTTCACTTAACAATTATAAATAAAGTAATAAGTTCAATTAAAAATAGCAAATACAACTAAATCTTTTCATATGGTTTTGTATATATTAGTATTGTATCCCACGCGATGCGTGGGAACTTTAATTATTTGTATTGAAATAAAATTTATTTATTTTATTTAAACTAAAATAATATTAATTTTTAATATATATTAACTATATATGAATATAATGACATATAATATATAATAATTCATTATTTATAACATGTATAAGCTGGGACGAATACATATTCGAAGGATTGTGAGAGCTCGACCACATCTCATTGGGTTGTGCCTTATTATTATTTTTTATTATAACTAAAAAAAGGTTTTCATCTTCCCCGGTACTCTAACCATATATTGTATCCGCCTCTGTACATAATAAGAATAGAATATATTATAAATTATTTTTTTAAAATATATTAAAAACTATTCATATTATAAAAATATTATTCAAACTATCTATTTTGCTTAAAAAATATGCTCCAATGTATATATTCCCATAAAATTATATATTTCTTCTCGAATATTTCAACTTTATGATTTCTTTTAATATTTTAATTATTTTATTTAATAATAAATAATGATAATATTTTTGACTCATTTTCTTAATATTCAAATGATTTATTCCCTTAATTATATAAATATATTTATAAATGGATAAAATTCATTTCCTTAATTAATACAAATCATACACTCAATCTGATTGATTGAGCTGATAATAATTTGTAATTATTTTTTTATGTAAAAGATTTTAAAATATTTTTTTCCTTCAAATAGTATTTTAAATTGGCAATTTCATTAACTTTCTTAACTAAGTGGGAACTTTCTATAATCATGCACGAATTCTATGAGAAAATAAATAAAAATTTCATTTAATAAACTTTTATTACATTTTTTATTAGTTTTGATGATTAATTAATTTAAGAAAAGAAAATCATTATACTAATTGATCATGTATGATCAATTGTTATTATATTTGTCACTACTTTGCGATTTTATTTAATATTTTTAGTTATTATTTTATCTAATATTAAATAACACAATTTTTTTAATTTTATTTCAAATAATCAATAGTTAAATAAAATTAAAACTAAACATGTTATAATTTATATAAGGCTTACCATTACCTAGTCATATGAAGCTCCAAAAAAAAAAAAAAATAAGTCTAAACATTTGAAATATTAATTAGAAAATTGATATTAAGCACTCAAATGTTTTAATTCATTTATAACACTCTCAACATACATAATTTATTCAAGTTTGATGGATTGTATTATAATTCAACCAAAACTCTTTATATTTGATTTATGATTTTTTTTAATAGAACTATAAAATTAGTTTAATGTGGCAGTACAATGAAGGTGATAATAATAATTAAAATTTATCCCACCACTAATGTCATACTGCTATATCGACGAATTGACATATTAGTGAAACTAATCTTATGAATAACATAGTTGAATAAAAACTCAAGAAACAAAATAAAAGTGCTAAAATGTAGAGTTTTTATATAACAATAGTTCTTCTCCATAGCACGATAAAAAATAAAATATGATGAATAATAAAATGCAAATTACAATTGGTGTACTCATCTCGCATTCAAATGTGACACTTTGCACAAATATGCATCCTCTTGTTTTTTGGTCTTCCTCCTTACAAAATACTCGATGCATCATTTGAATCTCAATTTGAATCTAAATAATATGATTTACAATAGTACAAAGGAAGGAGGGAAAAAAACTAAACTAAACAAAGAAGCATAATTAGATTTTTCACTTGAGAGAAAATATAGAACTTATGAAATTGTAAAGAGAGGAATCATATTTATAGGCGAATAAAACAATAGAAGGTCCAAAGTTTGATCATATTTTCCATGATTTAATGATTGTGATTAATTTGATTACCAATTTTAAAATTGAAATTGCTTCCTTAAATAAAAAATTATGCATTCAATTATTGTTGACCAAATCAATTATAATATTCTAATTGATATTTTGAGTTGATAACTTAAATTAATTAACTAAAACTTCTAAACCTAGTAAATTAACGGATTAATAATCTTAATTTTTTGTATAGTTCTCTTTCCTATTTTAATATTTATCATTTAAAGCAAAATAGAAATGAAATATATTAGGGCTTGTTTTAATATAATTAAAATTTGATTGAATTTATATATAAAATATTTTAGGATTAATTCCATACAAATATGCGTGTTTTTAAGAATTCGTAATTATTATTATTTAAATTAATAATACTTAAGAAAAGATTATATTAATCCAATTATATCATTATATGTTCTCCTAAATTACATCATTTTTTCACTAATTAGTGAATTTAAATCAAATTGTTTATTAAATTTTTCAATAAATTTTATATTTAAGTTTATCAATAAAATATTGAGTAATTTTCATAAAAATAAATAAATCTTTAATATATAATTGATAGATCCAATCTTAAATATCAACTATTTCCAAGAATACCATAACTTAATTTTGAATTATATTATGTATGATTATGGAATATTTAACTTATTAATTAACGAACTAATTAATTTAATTAATGAACATTTAATTCAACTATATTTTACATATAAGGAATTTGGTATTGTTTTAATATATATAGATAGATTATTAGAAATTGTAGAGGGCAACCCTAACTTAATTTGGGAAAAAGGAAATAAAACTGCAGCTCCAAATTTCGGAAAAGCCCTAATTCCTAGTTTTCAAGCATTTGAAAAATGATCAAATGGAAACTTGTTAATGGAATTATTTAATTAACCAAAAGTCAATCACAATTATTGATCATTCTATTCAGAGATATATACTAGTTCACAATTTTCTTTTAATCTTTCTCAGTTTTTTTTAATCAGAGATATATACTAGTTGCTGCGCATCATATTAATTTTTGTTAATTTTTTTATTGTGGAATAAATTAGAAATTTTTTATACGTAACTTCATTAGATTTTTTTGTGATAAAAAGTTTCAACTTTTCTTTATTTTTAGTCCCTCTAACATTTTCACAACCAACTGATGAAGGGGCTATTCCATGAAAATATCATATCACTATATTATTGAAAAGGAAAAATTCCGGTTAGTGCCTCCATTTAGATATGCCACAAAATATGATATTGAGCATAATACAAATCATATATAAATACCTTTTAATTTATTAAAATAATATAAAATATATTTAAAATATTCTAATTAAGGCAAAAACTTGCGTTAGGCAAGCCTAAACGGTTTAGGCGGGTTTTATTCCACCCAAATGGGTTGGCCCATCCCAAATAGGGTTTATTAATCCCAATTAGGGTATATTATATGGGTTTGGGCTTGGGTTAATGGATAAAACTCGCCTAAATCGTTTAGGCCTGCCTAACCCAAGACCTTCCCTCTAATTAATTATATAATTTTATAGGAACTTCTAAACTGTCAATTTGTTAGTCCTCTTCTCTCAAGTTGATCAGCCCTTTTGACTATTAGTTGTCAGATGTGATCTTCATCTCATTACTGTCAGTTGCTTGTGATTAGTTATTGTTAAACTTTATCTTCTCTCATATAGTTCTTCAAGCTTGCTGCTCTTGTTAAAATTTAAACTATTACAATTTCAGAATTTATACAATGATTAATTACATGCTAAGATCAGTAATAATCTAGCCACTTCTACACAAATGGATACTTGAATAATGATTTTCAACAATTATAAAAATTATACATAATCAATAACAAAAGTACAACTTGAAATTGATTGCATTAATCTAAATTCCATACCACCCAAATATCTCTATTGTAGTTCGAATTCGAACTGATGATCTAATGAATAAAGAAAAAACACTTAAATTTATTTGTACAAATAAAATTATAAAAAATTATCCTAACATCTAATTAAAACAATCCCTATAAATTTATATGAATATTTATGACCCTAATCTTGTGTTAACAATTGATAGACGTTCACGCAACCTGTTTTCTTCGTTGTGTTAACAAATAAAATTGTAAAAAAATTATCCTAACATCTAATTAAACAATCCCCATAAATCTTTATGATTTGGACATAAATGGCACAAATCTTGTGATAACAACTGATAAACACTCACGCAACATGTTTTCTTCATTGTGTTAACAAATAAAATTATAAAAAACTTATCCTAACATGTAATTGAAACAATCCCTTTAAATTTATATGAATGGACATTAATGGCACTATTCTTGTGTTAACAACCGATAAACATTCACGCAACATAGTTTCTTCATTGTGTTAACAAATAAAATTATAAAAAAATTATTCTAACATAGAGTTAAAACAATCCCTATAAATTTATATGAATTAGAAATTAATGCCCGTAGTCATGAGTTAAAAATTGATAATTGTTGGTCCCGATTTATCAGAGTATAATATAAATGTGTTGCGAAAAATTTTAAGTTCAGTTCGGTATCTTGCACTTATCCAAGGTGAGAGTGACGTGTCAGCTTGATATGCTCAAAACTCTTAGGTACTTGAAGTTACTTTAACATAACAATCAATATTCAGTATATACTCCTACACTTGAGTGTTGTGTTTCAAAATGCAATAAGGCTATACTGACTAAAAATTAAATAAAGCAGTAAACGACAAACAGGTTTATAGTGGTTCGGACTAAACCGTCCTACATCCACTCTTCAGACACTTGGTCTGATAATCCACTAAGCTTAGAATATTTACAAGTGCTCCTACGATCAATTGCTTGTCGGTGAATGCCCTGTCCACCGATCCACAAGCGCACTCGCCTGGTCCTTGCTTGGTTCCTTGCTTCGCAACTCCTCAGGGTGTGGGCGCACCAATTGGCCTCCTTGTAGCCGGAATACGGTGTTTACAGGTCCCCCGAGAACTCTCTTCTGCGGTAGGTCTCCCGCAAGAGTCAGAGTACAAGATGTAGTTGACGGTTGTAGTTTTTCTTGGAGAGAAAAACTACCAAATGGTAACTCAAGAATACAAAGATTCCGAGTCTCATGTTCACTTGGTGACTCACAGAAAATTGAATAGCCTCGAAAGTAAGCTCAGCCTGTTAAGCTTAAAACTTTCGGTGAGAGATTGATATGTGCATAAAATGACCTATATTTTGATGTGTGAGCGTGCATGTTTGTGGCCATTTTACTCTCATATCATATGTTTTTGTTATTCTTTTGTTGTGTTTTCGTGTTTTTGTGATTTGGATGGTGTAGGTTGAGTTTTGAGCATAAAGCAGCATTTTCGGCTTAGTTTTGGAGGAAAATCGCCCGAGCTAGGAATCAAAGGAAGCCAGGCTCGACCGAGCAAAGCAATCCTGTCTTCAGAGGGCAGGCTCGGCCGAGCTGAGCCTGGCTCGGTCGAGCCACGACGGACAGAGGACTCGCTTGGCCGGTTCAGCTGTGCTCGGCCAAACCACAGCTTCAGAGAGCTCGCTCGGTCGAGCCAATCTGGCTCGGCCGAGCGAGAACGTATCTTGGTGGTTATTTCAGTTTCTGAGCTATCCCGGGTGGTCCTACCTTGGCCCAGGAGATCCGAGGCTCTGTTTGCTCGTTCATAAAAGGGGAAATTCCGAGTTATTATAGAACTTTTGCCCAAATTTCAAATAACCGTCTGAGAAATTCTCTCCTAATCCATCTTCCATTCACTTCCCATCCACATTCAAGGAGATCAAGGACACATTCCTCCACATTTGTAGAAGATCAAGGAAGACCAAGGGGTAGATTGAGTACAAGGAATACAATTGAGGAAGATCTACATTTGACCTTTCAATTTGTAATGGATTCTCTTACTCTTTCTATTGTATTGAACGAATTAGAAGGTATGAGGAACTAAACCTTTTTGTGAGTGTTGTTTGGATGGATAATGTGTGAAATCTAGATTGAATATTGATTGTTTACTTTCATTTGAGAGCTTGAATTGCACTAGATCTTAATCCTTACCACCTAGGTGTAGGTAATAGCCAACGTAGGTGGTATTTGATGTGAACACTGCTGCCAATACGCGGGTGGAATCGTCGCAAATAGTGTAGATTCATATGATTCTAGATCCAATCCCTATGCAGAGATAGGTCATAGGGCAATAATCTACGTTCTAGAAGGAGTGGTCTAGGATTCGATAACGTGATTGTTTGAGAGTTCTGGTATCATCAACAATTAGCTCGCCGTGACAAGGGGTTAATTAATTGAGGGTGGATTGGTCAATCTCTTAGGGATTAAATAGGGTTTACAACATGATTTGATCTAAATCGAACACATTGGATATTCACACAACACTCACTCTTATCTCATTGTTGCACTTGATACTTTATCTACCTAATTTGAGAGAATTGTTTGATTGGATCATTGGATTTATATTTGATCATGATTGGAATTGTTCTTTACTTAATTAATGCTTAGTTTTGTTATGTTTTGTCTAGTTAATTAAACCATTCAACGACTAAAGTTTTGCCTAGCTATAAACTTCTATAAACCATTAAGTGTTACGTTTACACCGCATCAAGTTTTTGGCACCGTTTCCGGGGAGTTCATTTAGTAGGTTGCTAGATATTGGGGGAAAAGTGAAGCTTGTAGGCTAGGTGTTTCTGTTTTTGTTTGTGTGAATAATTTGTTGTTTAAATTTGTTTTTGTTGCTTGGTTTGTGATTTGATCTTGGGATATTTGTAGGTGCTGAAAGATCACGAGGTTAAAAGTTCGGTTGTCCGAAGAGGAAGACAAAATGGAGAATCATCGTGGAGTTAACTCGGAGAGGCTTAATAATCTACAAAGACAAATGGAGGAAATGAAAGCCAAAATGCTGGAGAGACAAAGACCGTGGAGGCCTATCCGAAAAGTGTATGAGGAAATATTTGAATGTAATTACCAGTGGCCGGAAGAGAAAAGAGTTTATCAAAAGGTGAATGTTGTAAAGGAATCTCATGAGAATGATTGGTGGAGGAGTCAAATAGATCTCATGCAAGAAAAACTTAATTTGATGAAAAGATCAAGGAAAGAGCATGAAGCAAAGCAAGAGATGGAGGTGAAGAAAGAAGATGAACCGAAGAATGAAAGAGAAGTAATACTTCAAGTTGATGAGGTAAATGAGGACATCAAGGAGTCGGAACAAATATTTGAATATATGGAGAAGGATGAGAGTGCAAGTATTGTGATAAAACCCGAGGAAATATTAGGAGATGGCAAAGAGGAGGAGGCAACTTAAGAAATTCAACGTGAAGAGATAATGGGTGTTCATCAAGAAGAGCTCATGAAGGAAGGCTTCGAGGAGACGGTGAAGATCATTGAAGGAGTGAAGAAAGGAGAAATTGAGGAGCCTTCACTTGAGGAGATTCAAACAATACCGGTATTGGAACAATTCATAGAAGAGGAAAAACCGACAATAAGCAAAGAGTATGAGAATAGGTTTCAACGGGAAATGTTAACTTGGGAAGTAGGCAAGTTTTAGGAGAGAATGGTAAGTGCATTGGATGAGTGGATCAATGAGTTTCTTGAAGTGGGGAATCGTATAGAAAATGGCTTAAAGATCACTTCAAAGAAGGAGCACTCATTCATGCAAATTGAGTTCGTCAAGACATGCAATCTTCCTTGGAAGGATGAGAGGGGTGAAAGGTGGATTGCCCTTGACAAATTGCTTCCAAGTAAAATCCAAACAAGGGAGAAAGGTGTATTAAAAATCCACAAGATTTTTGATAATGGATGAAAATGGTGAGGTCGTCTAGCTACCGACGTTAAGGAAGCGCTTGTTGGGAGGCAACCCAACCATTTTTCTTTCATTATTTTTAAATTCTTGCCTATATAGTGTTAATAATGTTTCTTGTTTGTTTGATTTTCTTTGTAGGAACGTTGGAAGGATAGGGTGGAGTGATGACGCACCGCCTACCTTTTGACAAACTTAGTCTCACATGACTAAGTTTGGGGGGGATCACCGGTAGTCGGTGCCTTGGTTCATTCTCCTCCTCTATCTCTTTATCATAGTCTATTTTGATTCTTAGCTTATTTTGTTTGAATTAAATTGATATTTGATATGGTTGTATTATGATGATATTTGATTCGCTGTGAATTTGGATGTTGAATGTGGATTTGAATTTTGAGTTTTATGGTTTTAATGCGATGTGTTGATGGAATTATTAGCGAGCTTGCATGATGTGATACTTCCTATTTGGCATGGTTTGTGGTTATGGATTATTGATATGGTTTGTATGGTGGAGCTAGTGGATATGTTCTTATCATTGTTGATTATTGGTTTGTGGATAGTTTAGTGGAAATGAAAGCTTTATTGGTTTGTTTTATGCTCAACAGTTTAGTGGTGTTTGTGTGATTTTGAGTAGGTACAAATAAGGCATGGGAGAAGCGGTTTGATCGTGGCTACCGATGGGTAACGCATTCTATCATTTCTCTTGCCAATTAGTTTCATTGCATGTAGATTGTTTGTAGGTTGTTGTGTGCTTGTGTGTGTGTGATGAACCCAAACGAGGCTTGAGATTTAATCATGATTTACTTAGTGAAGTTTGATGTTTATCTCAACCAATGATAGGGCGGAATCTAGTTTTCAAAGCATGTTTTAAGTTTAACTTTTGAATTGCAGAGTTTTGTGTTTAGTTAATGTATAGGACATGACAAAAAGCTATGAGGTTTGAGCTATGGTATTGTCATATCTTTATCGATTGTGAGTGGCAAGATTGAGAGTACAAAATCTAGAAATTGCATCCGTTCTCTATCTATTGGCATGAGTGAGTAACTAGAAAATGATATTAGGCCATCGATTCTTAGTTCTACCTTTCACACCGGGAGTATAAGGTGATTTTGATCATTAATTTTCCTTTCGTATCTTTGACCCCCGTGATGGTGAATCTTCTTTGGTATGATTAGGATCAAGTTTGGGGGGAATGAGTGTATGAGGGTGAATACGGTGATGAGAGTTGGGTTGGGAATTGATTGGATTTGTGATGTTGAAAATGTTAAGACATGAAAGACATGAAATAAAGGATTGATTTGAATCCTAGAAAATTTGGGCACCAACAAAATTTTTGGTGCAAATGTTTGAAAAGAAAGAAAGGCACCCAGGAAATGAATGAATGATGGTTCTAGAAAATAAAAAAAAAGAAGAAAGAAGAAAAGAGATGAAAGAGAAAAAAAAAGAAATAAAAAAGTGTTGAATAGAATAAGCCTCGAGTTTGAAGTGGTTCGATGAGAACAAGTTTGGGGGATTTTGGTAAATTGAGAAGTTTAGTCACTTTGGCCCAAAACCACCCACCTATTAGTTAACCACGTTATAACCCTCGAAAAGACCTTTTTGATTCTAGAAACTAACTCATTGTAGTATAGTGGTGAGAATGGAAGCATGCCTATGGAAATCAAGCTCGATATCTTGTGATTGAGTGAATCTCATCGTCCCTAAACATGTGAGGGAGTGCTTTCTTTTCATGTATCCATTTTTTATGAGTGGTTCATGTCCTTAGCATTAACTTTGTCACAAAATTAGGTGATAATCTGGTTTTACTTGAACATGCTAAGATCAACTTGATGAGCTATGAGGTACTTTCGGAGGTAGATTAACGACTTTACTTTGTTTTGATTGAGGACAATCAAAGGTTGAAGTTTGGGGGATTATGATATGTGCGTAAAAGGACCTATATTTCGATGTGTGAGCGTGCATGTTTGTGGCTATTTTACTCTCATATCATATATTTTTGTTGTTCCTTTGTTGTGTTTTTGTGTTTAAGTATTTTGGATGGTATAGGTTGAGTTTTGAGCATAAAGCAGCATTTTCGGCTTAGTTTTGGAGGAAAATTGCCCGAGCTAGGAATCAAAGGAAGCCAGGCTCGACCGAGCAGAGCAATCCGGTCTTCAGAGGGTAGGCTCGGCTGAGCTGAGCCTGGCTCGGTCGAGCCACAACGGACAGAGGGCTCGCTCGGCCGGTCCTGCAGTGCTCGGCTGAACCAAAACTTCATAGAGCTCGCTCGGTCAAGCCAATCTGGCTCGGCAGAGCCAGAACGTATCTTGGCAGTTATTTCAATTTCTGAGCTATCCCGGGCGATCCTACCTTGGCCTGGGCGATTCGAGGCTCTGTTTGCTCGTCTATAAAAGGGGGAATTCCAAGTTTTTAGAGAACTTTTGCCCAAATTTCAAATAATCGTCTGAGAATTTCTCTCCTAATCCCTCTTCCATTCACTTCCCATCCACATTCAAGGAGATCAAGGACACATTCCTCCACATTTGTTGAAGATCAAGGAAGACCAAGGGGTAGATTGAGTACAAGGAATACAATTGAGGAAGATCTACATTTGACCTTTCAATTTGTAATGGATTCTCTTACTCTTTCTATTGTATTGAACGAATTAGAAGGTATGAGGAACTAAACCTTTTTGTGAGTGTTGTTTGTATGGATAATGTGTGAACTCTAGATTGAATGTTGATTGTTTACTTTCCTTTGAGAGCTTGAATTGCACTAGATCTTAATCCTTACCACCTAGGTGTAGGTAATAGCCAACGTAGGTGGTATATGATGTGAACACTACAGCCAATACGTGGGTGAAATCATTGCGAATAGTGTAGATTCATAGGATTCTTGATCCAATACTTGTGCGGAGATAGGTCATAGGGCAATAATCTATGTTCTAGAAGGAGTGGTCTAGGATTCGATAACGTGATTGTTTGAGAGTTCTAGTATCATCAACAGTTAGCTCGCCGTGACAAAGGGTTCATTAATTGAGGGTGGATTGCTCAATCTCTTAGGGATTAAATAGGGTTTACAACATGATTTGATCTAAATCAAACACATTGGATATTCACACAACACTCACTCTTATCTCATTGTTGCACTTGATACTTTATCTACCTAATTTGAGAGAATTGTTTGATTGGATCATTGGATTTATATTTGATCATGATTGGAATTGTTCTTTACTTCATTAATGCTTAGTTTTGTTATGTTTTGCCTAGTTAATTTACCTATTCAACGACTAAAGTCTTGTCTTGCTATAAACTTCTATGCAAGTAAATGGTAGTCTATGGGGCGAATTAGAAGAACCTTGGATTGAAAATTTAACTTAATTAAGTGTTACTTTTACGCAGCATCAAAGATTACATATCTTGATTAACTGAGTACTCTTAGATTTCTTCTATAGTCTTGTTTGAATATTTGTGTGGGTAACCTTTTTTCTTCAATGATTTCTCTGTATTTATAAGACCCGTTAGAGAGAAAATGGAAAATGTCCAATCGGGTGTCTCTATTGGTTACAGCGTTCGGCAAGTAGGTGAACTTTTTGCAGGGGGTCTACACCTTTTTTTTTGTCTTTTTCTAACTTTGACAACGACAATTCATCTTTAGTTAGAACGACAATAATTTACCAGTGTGAGGAATCACGGACTGAGCGTCCAAGGTAGCGAAACTTAAAAGTTTCGTTCTTGTGGACTTTAAGACTTCTCCACTCTTTAAAGTCTGTTCTTCTTGCGGTTCCTCTTTTCCTCATATGTTGGGACCTAGACTGGAAAGTCTATGCTTGTGTTGTCATACTTGCAACTCCGTGCTAATGACGTCATCTCTTGAAGTATACTTGGTCCCATGTTGCTTAGTATGGTAAGAGTGATTGCACCATACTATACTGGATTCGTACTGACGAAATCCACACTCCGCTAAACTCTTTTTCTTCCAGACTTGTCATGCGTACTGCGTTCTTCTGGCCTGTTGAGTCTTCCGCACGTACTATATCTTTTGACTAGTCTAGTTTCTAATGTTAGTATCAACTTACAACTCGATAAAAAACCCATACATGACTTTACACTTTGCACCTAAGCTGAAGACTAACTAAGATGACTTTTACAATCTTTGAACCACCAAAACATAAAATAAAAGGAAGGATATATCTATCAAATTTCCTAACAATTTCCCCTTTTTTGGTGTGGTCAAATACATCTTTAACCTGCTAATGAGGAGCGAAGAACTTTAGAGTTTTTACAAGTTTGACATTCATTCTATAAACTCAGAAAGGTTCCCCCTCACATTCAACTTTCTACTTAAGATTTTCTCCTTAAAATTTTGGAGAGATATTGCTCGATTAATATTTCATGTAAGTTTAGAGCAATTAAATCTTAAGTACACAAGAGAGCAAGAAGCCTGCCGATTACACTGGAGTGTGTAATTTCAGCTTATGAAGAACAAAGACCTTTGTTGGACAAAAAGCGATTGTCATCAACAAGTCAGTTTATCCTTTAAATATTTTGATTACAAGTACATGGATAAACTAACTCTAAGAAACCTATACAAAACTATTACAAGTCTATACTAGGTTGCTTCTGGTCTTCATCTTCATCTAGCTACTGCCGGTACTGTTATCCAAGCATAGTACTGCATTGAGGGAAGCAAGTTTGATTTTCTCACTTGCTTTCTACTTCCCTTATGCCGACTCTGAGCAGCTCTCCGTCTGCTTGCGTTGCCATTGGAAGGGACATATCAGGCAGTAGTGGCAAGAAATGCGGGAGGCTCCTTCTCTGGTTTTGCATCCGAGATGAGCACGGAGAACATCCTCCACTATCCTTGTCTTGCCCCTCCGGGCTTCTTTTCTCATTCGACTGCATGGGCTGGTTTCACAGTTTCTATCCCTTTTTGCAGTGAAGAGCTCTCATAGATGTGAGCCTAGAGCAGTCCATCTATTGATACCAAAAAGGTATAAAACAACCAGTAGAGAGAGATTTTCTGAGCGTCTACTACTGCTGTTGGAGCTACTCTGCTCAAGGTTCTGATGCCTTCTGCACCTTCCTTACTTCTTCCCCCTCTTTGACCGCACCCAAAAAGGGTAGATCTGGATATGTCATGCGGCTTCGACTCCTTCTTCATCGAGACCAATTTAAGGGTAGAAAGAATTTTTTTTCGAAGTACAGAAAATGGAAGGTAGGGTTCAATAGCAAAAAGAATGTGTTTTCAAGAATTGGTAGTAGAGAACCCTTTTTATAGCTAGAAGATCATCAAAGAAATATTGAAAATTTTGACGTTCGAGATCATGTACCAAGAAGTCCGATTGGCTTTTAGGACATCGGCAACGGTTGAGGTACCCTATGCCTGCGATGTGCGTTGTGGGATTTGACGTGGCTTTCCTCCTCGAGTCCCGAAAGTGCTGACCTGGTGGGTTGTTGTTGGACCACAAGTTTCTAAGAAGGTTAGGATGTCTGTTGAGAATCCTTTGCATTTAATTGCATTAAATGTTGCATATCGCATACACAATCTGGTAGATCAATAGCCCTGCTTTAAATGTGGTCATCAACATATGTTGTAAGCTCTGTAGGATCTTTGCTCAGTATGCTTGGACCCAAGAAATATGTTCAGCACGGATCTCCATCAGCTTATATTTCAATCTTCAAACAAAGTTAGAGCTTGGACAGAACTTTAATCCGCTTCTCTCCGTCTTCAATAATCTTCACAGATTTAGAGATTGGACTCAATCTTAGTCCATTTCACCATCTTCAACCACTTGATGAACATCATGGTGATCATGTACTTGATATAACCATGACTATTAACTCAAATATATATATATATATAGGGGAGTGATCATATGAGAACGGAAGTTACCATGTGAAAATAAGAACAAATCTCGTCCATCCAAAATATGAAATCAACAGCTCAGATTTAATTTCGTCCGCGTTTCATTATTGTTTGTATTGACCTGCATTATTGTAAAATGAGGGGTAATTTTGTACTTACATGAATTCAATCTTTTTAGAATCTTAATTTAAATCTTGCGATCCTTCTTTCCTTTGCAGTTTGCAATTTACGATCTTCATTCCTTCTGTGATTATATATTTTCTTCACTCATTCTCTCCGTGAAATCTGCTCGCCATCATCTGGATTCGTTATTGTTTGCGTTCGTCATCGTCTGTGTTCGTCATCGTCTGCGTTTGTCATCGTCTGTGTTCGTCATAGCAGTTGTTTTCTGATATGTGTTCGATCATTTGTTATCAAATTATGGTGATAGAATCGAAGTTTCATTGTATAAGTTATTGATGATTTATTTGCATATATTGAATTAGGTTTCATAGATTATTGTTTTCTGTTTGGTGTTTTCACTCTTAATTGTTTTATTTGATGACGTGCATTATATATCGCTATGAATTGCATTATATATTTGTAGTACTTATGTTATATCTAAAAGAGTGACTATTAGTTTACGTACTTTCAAATTTGTTTTATAACTGCATTATATAATGTTATGACTTGCATTATTGTTTTGCAATAGTTGCATTATATGTGAGTCAATTATAATTAGTTTATGGAGGTTCTGTTCCATTATGAGAATTCATTATATAGTGTAAATACATGCATTATATAGTTATGAATCTTGCATTATATATTTGTAGTACTTATGTTATATCTGAAAGAGTGATTATTAGTTTACTTACTTTCGAATTTGTTTTATGTCTGCATTATATAATGTTATGACATGCATTATTGTTTTGTACTAGTTGCATTATATGTGAGTCGGTTATACTTAGTTTATGGAGGTTCTGTTCCGTTATGAGAATTCATCATATAGTGTAAATACATGCATTATATAGTTATGAATCTTGCATTATATGTTATAAGTTTCATATTTAATTCATGATTTTATCTGTACAGATTTGTTTGTTTCAAAGTGTGATAACATAACATTCAAGCAGATGCAGAGGATAGCTGACGTGGTGTGCCTTGTTGATAATGGTGAGATTGTTGAGATTATGGAGGCTCACCATCTCTCACAGACTAAGCATCCCTTGGCCAAAGCCTTCCTTGACTTCAATTAGCTCTTTACATCAACTCAGTATAAGATTGAAAGCTAGCTATGTTGAGATTGATGATTGATGATGATTGAGGATGTTCTATCCCTTGTTTGTTCCACAATGGATTGTATTTCTACTATTGTATTGTATTGTTATTTGTCAATCCTCATTCTTGCAACTTGTGATGTTTCTAGAAGAGGTTCAATGAGTGATTGTAACTTGTTTTAAATTCAGATTTAATTACAATTTTATTCGCAAGCCACAATTTACGTTGCTTTTGCATATTTATTTTTAATTAATTAAAGAAGAAAAAATACATTGAAATTATATTAACATATTTTTTAAGTTCAACATATAATGATAATATTTGTAGTATATAATGATAGTACAAAAACTATATAATGCAGATCTGCTTTGTTTGATGAAATCCACTGCTTTGAATTATTACACATGTTAGTAATATTTGTGTATTCGTGTGAAATTCGAGGGGAAATATATAATGATAGTATCTTCTCTCTATAATGATAGTTTGTGAACTGTGTAATGCATGTACGTGGTATGTGTATTAAGAAAATAATAATTTAATGGCGAATTTTAATTATAGGCGAAAAGACTAAATTGCTCTATAATGCAGGTTTTTGGGGAAAAAATGCCCGCATTTTTTCATGAGATCTGGATCGTTGATTGAGCGAGATCTACGGTCGAGAATGGTTCTTATTTCTTATGGTAACAACCGTTCTCACTGGATCACATCCCTATATATATATATATATATATATATACTGAGAGCTTGGACTCAGTATGCCTTGTAAGACTGAATAACTAAGAGCTCGAACTTAGTTTTCATATAATTCATATGTAGATGTACGGTGCTCTTCAAGAGAATATTTGAAAATTGTATACTGAGAGCTTAGACTCGGTACGCTATCTACATTTTCTAGAAATCCATTAAAATGAATGAGAGCTCGAACTCATTCTACTTCTTCTTCTATCTAATCAAACTCCATAAGACTGAGTTTGATACAAAGCTCCTTAAAGAAAACTTCTGGAAGCGGTTTCATGAAGATATCTACAAGTTGGTCTTCAGTACTAATGTAATCCACAATTATGTCCTTCTTTTCAAAATGATCATGAATAAAGTGATGTCGCATTTCAGTGTGCTCGGTTCTGGAGTGATGAACCGGATTCTTGATCGCACTAAAAACTAATAAAAAGTTTTCAATGCAATACACGGTTTAATTATCAATCCAGGATCTTTCTTATTTCACCCATTGAACTATCGTTTAATCATGCGGAGAGTTATAGCTAGGTAGGATCAATATCGTTGAGTATTTTCTATCAAACTAAGCATTCAATTAAAACTAAAGCTAACAAAAAATTCAAAACAACAAACAAAACCAACATTCATCATTTTGCAATCTCAATACAATCAGTTCAATTTCCCCACAATATGGTAGAACAAGACAAACAAACACTCAATGAGATACAAAAAATGTTGAAATGAACGTAGATGTGATCCGATTAAGTTGTGCATCAATGTAAACACATTTTAATCCCTAGATGGATGATCAATTCACTCTAATCTAGCCAATTCCCTTTGCACTGACAAATCGACCGTGGATGAAATTAGAAATCTCAAACAGTTACGTTATCGACCCCTAACTCACTCCTAAAAGATTGTGAATTCTAGACCTATGCACTTCCTCCACACATGGATTGGATCGAGATACATAAGTCGACATGCTATTCACGACACATCTATCCGCCTATTAGCTGCAATTATTGTGTATTATCAACATGATTGGCTCTTACCTACATCAAGTTGAATGGAAACTAGCTCTAGCATGCTTCAATCACAAAGAGGGAGGTAAACATACAATGATCCAACCTAATCTTCACACATCCTTGTTCAAATCAACATCCAAATGGAATTAGAATAACATACCTCTCAATTGTATCAATACAAAGTAAAATTGAAAGAGATCCATTACAATTATAAGTAGTAAAAGATTTCTTACCCAATTGTATTTGCTTGATCTTGATCTACCCCTCTAGTCTTCAATCCTTCACCAAGGTGTGGTAGATTTGCTCTTAGATATCTTGAATTAGGGTTGGAGATGGTGGGACATGGAATTGAAGAGAGAAAATATGTAAATTTTGCCTAAAAATGTCAAAAGTTCTCAACAAATGCGAATTTCCCCTTTTTGTAATGAGTTGCCAGAGCCCCGGATTGCCCGGGATGGTTTGAAACTGAATAACCGCCAAAATAGCCCTTTTCGGATCGCCCGGTCTGGTACAAGATCGACCAAAATTCTTCTCTGAACTGGCCAAATCAGTCGATCCAAATCAGGATCGGTCGAGATTCCCCTCTGAACTGCACAGATCGATCGATCTACTTTAGGATCGGTCGAGAATCCTCTCTGAAATCCTTCGTGTTGCTCCCCTACTCATCCCGGTCGATCTTCACAACCCTTGCAACTCGGATCGGTCGATTTTCCACCAAAACTTATCCAAAAATGATGAATTATGCTCCAAACCTATCCTACACAATCCAAATCACACAAAACACGAAAACACAATGAAAACAACCAAAAAACATATGAAATGGGAGAAAAATGAACGCCAACATGCATGCACAAAGATTGAAATATAGGACATTTTACGCACATATCAATTCTTCGTGATGCACATTGCACTATTATTGTCGCAAAAGATGAGAACACATCCTTAGTCCACATCATAGTCGAGAAACTGCTGTTTGACCCACAATATCTAAGCACAACAGCTAGCAGTAAGAACATACTCCACTTTAGTAGTAGACGTTGAAACTGAGTATTGTTTCTTACGGAACTAGCTGATCAGCTTATGTCCAAGAAACTGACAAGTTACACTCGTGCTCTTACGATCTCTAAAGTCTGAGTCTGATTACCCATTGAGAATAAGCTCATCGCATCTTGGGTACCAGATTCTGCGTGACTCATTACACTTCAGATATCTCACAATTCTCTTAGCATCATCCATATGCAATTTCTTTGGATTAGATTGAAATGTTGTGCATGTCCCGATGGCATAAGAAATATCAACTCGGCTGGCTATCAAGTGTTGGAGTGAGCCTATGACTCCTCTGTACGTTGATGGATTGACGGACTCTCCATTTTCATCCAACGTGATCTGTACTCTTGTACTCATAGGAATCCTCAGAGACTTAGTCTTTTCTAGAAGAAACTTGTTGATAAGATCTCTGGTGTACTTCTTCTGATTAATGAAAATCCCTTCACTGGACTAATGAACTTGTAGTCCTAAGATCTACGTCATTTTACCCATCATACTCATCTGAAAGTTATTTTACATAAGCTGGGCAAATTTCTTGCAAAGGCTCATACCAAGATCTGGACTAGTAGAATGTCTTCCTGATCCTTGATTCGAAATAGAGTCCAGTTGATTTTCCATTTTCTGAATCCATTATTAAGTAGGAATTGTGATAGGGTCTCATACCAAGCTCGCGGTGCTTGCTTCAATCCATATAATGCTTTCCGCAGCTTGTATACTTGCTTTCCTTCTTCAAATCCGAGAGGTTTCTCTACGTATACTTCCTCCTTTAATTCACCATTAGGAAAAGCGCTCTTCACATCCATCTGATAGAGTGTGAATCCATGATAAGCAACATGGGCTAGAAGCCTCTAATCTGGCTACAGGGGCAAAGGTCTCATCGAAATCGATTCCTTCGCATTGTGCATATCCTTTGGCAACTAGTCTGACCTTGTTTCCGACTATGTTACCAGCTTCATCTCTCTTGTTCTTTAAAACCTATTTGGTTCCGATCATATATTGATAAGACAGACGATCAACCAAGTGCTAAATGTGGTTGTGAGTGAATTCAACAAACTCCTCTTGCATAGCATTAATCCAGTCAGTTAATAAAGTGCATCTGCTACCATTGTCGGCTCGATCTGAGAAATGTAGCATGTAAGCAATGCACTGCCTTGTCTTGTTTGGACTGGATTGGCAATGTCATCCAGTGCAGCTTCCTCTGGATGATTACAAAACCACTTGGGTCGTTGAAGTTCTTTGACCTCAATGGATTGAATGAACGGTTCTTTGATATGCTCCCCTATGACCGACACTTCAGATAGAGATTGATCTTGGGGAATAAGTTCATCTTCCAATGAATCATCAATGTTGTCTTGGTCAAGTATGACTGTAGACTGATTATGAGTATTATCATCAGTGTGAACTCCATCTGCAGTCTAAGCTTGTGTGTCCTTAATTCTGGCTTCTTGATCTTCAGTTTGGTTTTCAACATTACCAGCCTGATTTCCTGGGTCTTCATTTTCTTCTTCAACATTGTCAGCTTGGAAGACTCCAGTGTGAATTCCCCCTTGATTTGTGCATTCACATAGGGATGTGGAATTCAAGGTCTCAGCATGATTGTAAGCATCATCGACCCTCTCAGCTGTCTGATGGTCAATCGAGGGTGTTGGTTGAGAGATTCCTTCCTTAATAGATCTAGTCGTAACAATCAGCTTAGTATTGGAAACATTTGCGTTTGACTGTTTATTGACATCATTGATCTCAGGAAGACTCTCTTCTAACTCTCTCATGGTCCTGCGAACTAAAGTAGCTTCATAAAAAATAACATTGCATGTTATTTCCACAAGCTTAATAGTGTTATTCAATACTCGATATCCATTGTGAGATGGGTGACCATATCTAAGAAACACACCTTCATTAGCCTTAGGAGAGAGCATTCAACTTTGACTTACCATTATTGTGAATATAACATGGTCAATCAAAAGCATGAAAATGTGCTAAGGACGGCTTACGACCATGATATACTTCGGATGGGGTCTTCTGTAGTCTGTCATTGATGGCACTTCTTTTTGAGTATAGCATGTCGTCATCCATGCTTCCTCCCAAAATCTCTCACCTAGACTTGTCTCGGCCAACATGGTTCAAACTACTTCCTTTAGCGTTCGATTCCTTTGTTATGCTAAGCCATTTTGCTGCGCAGTTCTTAGAGTAGAACGCTCATGCCCGATATTAGCTTCCTCACAGAAATCCATCATAGGTCCGTTGCAAAGCTCTATCCCATTATCTGATGTGATCCACTTGACTGTAGTCTCTCGTTGATTTTGTACTCGCATGATCAATTCTGGCAGCATGATCTTCACTTCTTTCTTAGTTTTGAGAAGCTTTCTCACTACAACACTTTCAGTGGATTTAGTGTGCAATGAAATCTACTCTAGAAACCTTCAATACCTTGATCTACCCCGCCTTGTGAGACTCCCTTTATTCGGTGAATTGTAGGCTTTCTCTTAAAAAAAGTAGTATTAAAGGCCCACTCATTAGCCTTACCAGTTGACGAGTAGTACAAGACTCTTATATAGAGAGAACCTACCCAATTATCTTATATTATAGAAGCACCTTCTATACCTCTACTCGACCGTAGGCAGCCTCTGCTCGAAGCCGAATTCTTGTTTTTCCTTTTCTGCGTGCCATTCCTGCGCTGCTTCCTTCACAACACAAAAAACCTATAATCATCCACTACTACAAACGAGAACCTTTTTCCTCCAATGGTTGAGGGAGTTACAAGACCGAATAAGTCTATGTGAAGTAACTCTAACACTCGGGTAGTGCTTAGGCTGACTGCTTTGTTCTTGAAGGACATCTTTGTCTGCTTTCCTTGCTGACAGGCTTTATATACTTTTTCCTTCTTCAACACTCCGCTTTGTAATCCCTTTACCAAGTCATGCTTAGCCAAATAATTGATTGTTTTGAAATTCAGATGGCTTAGTCTCTTGCGCCACAACCAATTTGACTCTGATGTACTGGTGGCAAGAAAACATGAACCAGTCTGCCCACTAAACCAGTCTACTACATAGAGTCCACCCTTACGAGCTCCCCTCAGCTTGATGTCTCCAGTGTCCTCATATTTGATCTGACACTGAGTTTCCTTAAAGGAGATAATATTTCCACTTTCGCTGAGTTATCTTATGCTGAGTAAATTATGCTTCAGATTTGTGACAAGTGACACATTTATTATCTTCAACCCAATTTGCTCAATGCATCCTCTTCCAATTACTCTTCCTCAAGAGTTGTCACCAAATAGCATTGGTGGTCCTCGAGTCATATTTAGCTCTAAAAAGAGTTCTCTTTTTCCTGTCATATAAGTTGAGCATCCGCTGTTGAGGATCCATTCACTTCTTTCCTTTGGTACCTATTCCTGCATTCACAAAAATTTAATATTTAGGTCCCCGTGTCTCTACGGGTCCTACAGGATTAGCTGTGTGATTATCCCTTTTAGAATCCACACTTTGGTCATTTGGACAACAGATGGGCGTCTATTGTTGTCATTAACAATAACCTTTCCCTGTCTTCTGGAATAATGCATGTTTTTGGACTGTGATGGTGTGGTTGCGTGTGATGTTCTCTTGTGATTGCTTTTCTTTTGAGAACCCGGAAACTGTGTTCCGGACGTGTACCTTGATGGCAACTTGCTGCACAAGTGTGAACCACCTTGGTTAGCCTTCGTAGCCTTGAAATGAAAATCAGGAGTTGGTGTTAGGAATATTGTTAGACCCCTCAAATGTAAACCAATTCATGATCACTTTATGATATGTTTTGGTGGATCAAAGCTATAGCAACTCAGTATCGAGTCAATTATAAAAAATCATGTATAGGAATTTGTACTCGAGTTGTAATAGATTAAGAAAAAGGAAAAAGATCAAGTTTGCTGAAGGAGTCAACAAACTCACTCAATCACTGAAGAATGTTGAAGATCAGAATGACCAAAGATGCTAAGGAAGCGACGAGAATGCTGGAAGAAGAACTCTAGCAATTTATGGAGAGATCCGATGCATAAAAGCAGTCAGCACATGACAATCAACATTCAGCAATCAAGAGAAAGATTACAAAGCCAAACATCAGAAGGACTACAAGTTACGAGAAGAACAACCAATCAAAAGGATGGAATAATCATCATGAAGAAAAAGGGGTTCAAACCTACAAAAGATCCGTTCTGACAAATGACGGCTAGAGATAGATGCTACGCCTATCAGAGACCAAGGGACTTGAAGAGTCTCTGTACACTGCAGAAAAAGGAAGCATGCAGATAGGCGAGCATTCCCTTTGAGTCTAACGGACAAGATTCAAACGGCTGTTTGAATCTTCACCTATAAATAGGTGTCGTCCTGAATTGATTCAAAGGTTCTCGATTTCGTACATACAAGAGATAAAAAGGAGATAAAACTTATTCTCTCTAACACGCGAACTCATCCGAGGAAAGATCTTAAGTGAAGCTTTTCATAAGATTTCATAACAGAAGCTCGAAGACCTGCAAAGTTTATCTTCAAAAGGTATATTTGGGATTCTTTCTACTCCAGAAAGAATCTAGCAGTCACTATTGTCGTGCAAGAGTGATTCGTACGGGCTACGCCAGCACAAGGAAAGGTTCCAGGAAGAACTATAAAACTCCCAATAGTCAATGTCCGAGGAGAAGGGAGGTTTGTCCTCACTCTAAGGAGCGACACCGTTTTGACGATTGGAGATCGAGGTGCTTGAAGGTGCGCGCTGACCAAACGGAGGAGCTGCTCAACGTTAGAGATCAGGCCTGACCTTGTACTCATTCTTCTAGTGAGTTTTCAGTCAAGAGGACTGGAGAGTGGATGTAGAACAATTGTTCGAACCACTATAAAAATCCTTGTGTAGTTTACTGCTTTGCTGCGTTATTTGTGTTTGCTAATTTAATCATTTGAAACTCAACACATCAAGTGTTGAAGTATAAACTGCAATCAATATAATGGTTACACAAGCTAAAATATTTAGAAAAAAATGCTTGCTTAATCGAGACCTTAACAGGATACGTGCAAGATAAAACATTAAGAACTTCCGCTGCATATATTATAACACTGATCGGGAACCAACAGTTGGCTCTGGCCTCAAGTAGGTGTTCCCCCTACTTGTTATATTTCTCCTCTCAAGGTGTACTTGAGATTTGGTTCCCCGGATAATGTACTGACCGGGTTGGGTGTTCAGCTTCCTCACAGACCGTACTGTCTGCTTGGTTGAACTAGTCAAGTGAATTGAGTTCCTCATAGTAGGAACACAATGCTTAGGCAACTTCTGAGATCGTACTGACTTTTTGTCAATATGAGATTTTGCTAGCATAGGGTCATACTGAATGGCCAACTTACCTTTTGCCTTGGACGTACTTTTCTCATTCTAATCCGTCAGCTTGGGGTTGTTGGCTAACCAACTTTTAGCACTACCAGTATGACTGTGTACTAAGGTTTTGTTTAACATAATAATATGTCTCTTAGTACCAGTAGGTGTAGGTTTATCACTGTTCAAATTTTCTTCATATCTAAACCTGACTTATCTGAAGGCTCTCTCATGCTCTGCATGACTTCATCAAGACCTCTTGAGCCTTTCTTAAAAAAACTAAATTTTTTATCTTGCTCAAGGATAGTTAAATTCAAAGATTTACACTCAAATTCTAGATTTTTAAAATTCAAGAGCAGAGCTGAGTGTTCTATCTTCAATTTTTCTAACTCTTCACTAAGAGATCTAGATTTTGCAATTTCCTCAGTCAAAACAGAGACATTAAATCTCAATGATATATTTTCAGCTACTAAGACATTTTTAATTTCATGAGATTTTAGAAATTCATGCGATAAAATGTCTAAAGTGATCTCATTTGAATCAGAACAATATGACTCAAATTCATCTAAAATATTTGCTGATTGAATGATAACAGGCGAGATGTTTACTTGTTCACTTGAAGCAATGAGAGTTGTCTTTCCTTCAGTTTCAAGATCATCCTTAGCTTCTCCTACTGCGACAAGGAATACTAGAAGTGCTTCCTCGTCAGCTTCTTCTTCAGATGAGTAGTTGATAAGTTCATAATTTTACTCACTTATCTATAGTGTTTTCTATTATTTTATATATTTTTATCGAGTTTATCTATATATTTTATGCATGAGACTATACTAGGTGGTGTAATGCTTGTCATGGTGCATTTTTACATGTATTAGGCCTAAATTCAATGAAAACTCCTACCGAAAGCAGTTGATGTTCAAAGAAGCAGTAACGAGTTCCTTCACACATGGAATTCGAGCTAATGGAGTGTGGCATTTGAAAGATCTGCGAGTTAGCTTTCCAATGCAACTGGAATCGGGTTAATTGGAGTTCAGGAGCGAAAGTTATCGCCACAACCGTGAGACCGCGCAGAAGGGGGCGAGAAAGTGAAGGCACAGTTTCGACTGACGTGGAAGCCACTTCGATCGACGTAGATGACGTGCATTGACCGATGCCAATCCACTTCGATCGACGTGCAACCTATAAAGGTGAAAATTCAATTAAAGTTGAATTATATCATATCTTGTTGGGAAATCTGTCTAAGGTTTCCTCCCTCAGTAGCTTATTTGTATAGATTGAAGTTTTGGTGGATCAAATCCTAAGTCCTACCAGCGTCAGTTGTCTCTAGATAGCTCTAGATCTGGTCTTAAATGTAAAGTCCTGTTTAGGTCTTTGAGTTGTAAGTCGCAGCTGATCAAGACTCGTGCTGACACTGTTCACCAGCATGAGAAGCGCTTATGACTGGCTACTATTCACCAGTCGAGAAGAGTTTCATCAGCAGGCGGCTGACAAAGACTCGTGCTGACACTGTTCATCAGCATGAGAAGCGCTTATGACTGGGTACTGTTCACCAGTTGGGAAGGGTTTCATCAGCAGGCGGCTGACAAATCTTACCAGCAGAATACGTGTTCTTGATTACACTATTCACCAGCGGTGATTTCACCAGTCATGGGAGATTCCAAGAAGAATTAACATCCAGACATTTGGTAGACTTAGATTATGCCAGGGCAAATCACCAGCAGAGACTGCCAGCACAAGATCACCAGAATGATCTACCAGTCAGATGTTACCAGCAGAATTCCAGATTCTCTCTCCCAGCGCCGTAGAGACAAAAAGAAGATTCGCTGAGGAATCGACTGACAACCTTAAAATCTCTATCACAAGACACCAGTCTTATTCCTCGGACTGAATAATAAAGCCGTTCTGACACAAAGAGATCTGTGTCAGATAAAGCGGTCAAAGGTATGGATCCTTTCAAGAAAAACATACCTACCACCGTCAGAAGGACATCCCAGGTCTGACACCTTTCCGGATGAGTCCAAACGGCTAGAAAGTTTGAATCAGATCCCGCGTCTATAAATACGCCGGAACCATCAACATTCAAACCCCCGAAATTCTTACGCACGAACTAGCAAAAATGCTGTCAAAATACTTACAGAACTTTCGAGGCTTTCCATAAGCTTTCCGTGTGTTAATTTATCAAACACGAGACTTCAAGTTTTACACTTGTAAGTTAAAGATCTCATTAGGTGTTCTTTCTCTTCCGAGAGAGTTCACATCAGCTCCTGTGCATCCCAGCACTTGAGTTATTACGGGCGTACCTTGCCGTAGTTAGATTTACGTTCTTGGGAGAACTAAAACACCCAGTTAGCTGAGGAGGTTGAAATGACGTGCTCGCACTCCGCCAGCTGAGAAGAGTTGAAGAGGGAACCAGGACCGGGAGCGGTTGATCTAGTTAACTGGTGGACAAGGCATTCACCAGCTAGAGATAGATCGTAGGACACCTGTAACCGATTACTCTTAGTGGAATTTCCAGTGCTTCGACTGGAGAGTGGACGTAGATCGATTGATCGAACCACTATAAAAATCCTTTTGTTATTTATCAGCTTTATGCTCTTCAGTCATATTTTAAAACCCAGCACTCAAGTATTGGAGTATATTCTGAAAGTGATAGATAACTGTGCAAACAAGGCTAAATATTCTAAGTTTTGATACACCAGCTGACAGGTCCCAGTCAGCGGTGTAACCAGCGTGCAAGAAAACATTTACTTTATTTCCGCTGCTAACGTTCATACTCTGAGAACCGGGACCAACAAGTGGTATCAGAGCGGTCGGTCTTTCTAGACTGATCGCATATCTGAGTCGCTTAGGACCGAGATCCACGTTTCCTTGCACTCTACTCTTTCTGTCTGTTGATTAGCTCAGGTACACAAGATGAATATTCCTAAGCTACTCAACTACAATCCTGACAAGCACGCAATGTGGCGAAAGAGGTCACTCATTCAACTGAAAATTTTCCATCCGGAAATGATAGACGTGCTGGAGAAAGGGCCGATCCAGATCACCAAGACACAACACCAGCTAGGAGATCGCCCAGCTGCTGAGATCCCAAAGCCCCCAGAAGAATGGAACACTGAGGACAGGAAGCGGAATCAGCTGGACTCCGTTGCTCACGAAATGATCCTGTCATCTCTTCCAGATCCGCTGATGGAGGAAGTCCTCCAATTTGACAACGCCAAGGAAGTCTGGGATTACCTTGACAGTCTCTGTCAGGAGACAGATCAGATGAAGCGCAACAAATTGCAGGTTGCAGTGGACAAGTACGAGTCCTTCCAGATGCTGACTGGGGAAACCATCAAGGAGATGGAGGCTAGATTCAACGCCATCGTCAGCGAACTGAAGTCATTGGACAGGAAATACTCAAATGCAGATCTTAATGCAAAGATCCTGTCCAAGATGCCCAAGGAGGACTGGTTCGTGAAGACTACAGCTCTTAAGGAGAAGGATCTGTCCAAAATGACTCCCAAGGAGTTATTTGCTCAACTGCAGGCACATGAGTGGGACATCCAGATGGTGAACAAGAATGAAGCCATCCGGAATGTTGGATCTCCCAGCATCAAAACACAAGACGAAGCCTACTTCGTCAAGAGGGACTTCAAATGGAAGCCCAAGAAGCCTTTTCACACTGACAGATCTGCTGGGCCGCACAACCAGCAGAAAGAGATCCCATCCACATTGGGATCTAACTCCAAAGACAGCGAGAGCTCTATCGCAGATCTTGAGCAACAAATGAAGAGACTGGCTGTTCTTCTGGAGAAAGCCAAGTCGAAACAGGGAGTATCTCTTAACTCAACTGATGGAAAATTCGTCAAGAGAACTCCCCGCGTTTGTTATCAATGCCAATCCCCTGATCATCTTAAATTTGAATGTCCACAGGTGGATAAAGATGAGCGGGAAAGGCTGAAGAAGCTCTTTGAAGAGCGTGCATCAAAGGCCGTTGCAAAGGCCATGCTGACCAGGACAGAGGTTCCTGATATACCTGACCATGACGACGGAGAATACGCGTCAGATGAAGAGTCAGAAGAGGAAGCTCTACTGGCACTTATGGCGGCTTTCGGAGAAGAATCAAATGCAGAATGTGCTGACAGTGAGGAAGAACGAGCACTTGCCGCTGATGATCAGGTACAATCTGTTCCCCCAATGCATATCATGTCTGCACGCATTCTAGACGATTCTGAGTCGCATTGCTCCGACTCAGAGGTTGTCACCATAGATATTCTTCAGCAAGAATTTTTAAAATTTTACGAAATAAAGAATATCTTGGCTGGCGAAAACACCTCGCTAAAAGATCAGATTTCTATTTTGACCAATGAGATTGAAAAATCTAGGTCACTCGGTGTAGAGTTAGCCACTCTGAAAGAGACTCACTCAGAATTGCTTAAGAGTTTTGAAATTTTAAAAATTGAGAGAGATACTTTTCTAAAGGTCGTCCTTGAGCAAGACAGTAAAATAAATCATTTAAATAAAGGCTCCAAGAATTTGGAAGAGGCTCTATCCCATTGGAGAAAGCCTACCGATAAATCCGGGTTGGGATTTAAAACAGATTTGAGCAAAAACCAACCCGAACAACTCACTGCTGGTAAGGGCAAGGGCAAAGTGGTAAATGCATCAGCACCAGCTGGTAATACCAACCAGTCCTGTATGGCTGATCAGCATAGGAATCATAAGACCAGATTCATAGGTGAGTCATCACGACAAAAACCTCAACTGGCAAAATCCTCTGCTGACAGGACGCCAGCACACCCTAGGACGCAGACTAAGCCGAATAATTCTAAGGCAATGAAGTCCGCATCAGCTACCAGTGGAATCCGACAGCCAGCACCAGCTGTCAAGAGAATCCACACACAACCTCGTCAGTATGCCAATCACCAGCATACTTACAGGGGATCCCAATCTCAGAGAAACTCTGAGAGAAGGATAATGCCTGATAGGAGGAATACCTATCAGAGGCCTGAGCCCAATCACAAGTTTTCTCAAAGGGCTGTGAAGGCTAGCCATGGTGGTCCACACTCTCAGAGACCACGAAGGCAACACAATCAACCGGAACAATATTTCCGAAACTCTCAGCGGAAGAATATTTCCAAGGGAGTTACACACACAGCCACACCTTCCCAAACCAAACTCACGCATTACTTCAAAAGGAAGGGAAAGTCTACTAATGATATCAGCAAGGGTAAAACCGAGCTAAAAATCACTAAAGTCTGGATTCCAAAAGGAATAATTCAGCGATCTAACCCTGCAGGACCCGCAGATGATCGGGGACCTAAATAAATTCTATCTCTTTCTTGCAGGTACAGGATCATGCAACACAGCTTCAGAGATCGAGCGAGTGGATCCTAGATAGTGGATGCTCGGCTCACATGACTGGTGAAGAGGTTTTGTTTACAGATCTCACCAAGGTCAAAGGACCTCCAGTTATATTTGGTGATAACTCAAAGGGCAGAGTTATTGGCAAGGGCTGCATCGAGAAGAACGATGTTAGAATCATAAATGTATCCCTCGTTACCAATCTCAAGCACAACCTCCTGAGTATCAGTCAGCTGAGCGAAAGTGGATACACAATTTCCTTTGAGGAATCAGAGTGCCAGATCAAGGACAAGAAGACTGGCGAGATCAAGCTGAGAGGTATTCGGAAAGGTGGGCTATATATCGTCGACTGGCAAAGCGGGAGGACAGATTCATGCTTCGTGGCCACCAGTTCTATGGAAACAAACTGGCTGTGGCACAAAAGGTTGAGTCACCTGAATTTCAGAACTATCAACTACCTGGCCAAGCATGATCTTGTGGATGGACTTCCCAAGGGAGCGTTCAAGAAGGAAGGGATTTGCAAAGCACGCCAGCAGGGCAAACAAACAAAGAAGTCCTTCAAGAACCAGGCGCCAGTATGCCCCAGTACCAGCCGGGTACTCGAGTTGCTACATATGGATCTCTTTGGACCAATAGCACCTCAAACCATTGGAGGAAGACGTTATTCGCTGGTGGTAGTCGATGACTACTCGCGCTATACCTGGGTAAAGCTTCTCAGAACCAAGGATGAAGTGAAGATCATTCTTCCAGATTTGATCATCAAAGCACAGAAACAGAGAGAAACTATGGTAAAGCGGATACGATCAGACAATGGGACAGAATTCTGCAACAGTCTGCTGATGGATTTCTGCGTGGAAGCCGGCATCAAGCATGAAAGATCTACACCAAGGTAACCGCAGCAAAATGGACTGGCAGAACGTAGGAACAGGACGCTGAAAGAAGCGGTCCGATCCATGCTGGCAGAATCCGGATTAGGACAGAGTTTCTGGGGAGAAGCGTTGGTGACGGCCTGCTACACTCAGAATAGAAGCGGGATCAACGATAGACTCCAGAAAACTCCCTACGAAGTTTATTTTGGTCGTAAGCCTTCTATAGCTCATCTCCGTGCTTTCGGTTCACCATGTTATATCCATAACAATGGTAAGTCAAAGTTAAATACTTTTTCGCCTAAGGCTGATGAGGGTGTCTTCATCGGATATGGATATCCCTCTCACAAGGGCTATAGAGTATTCAACAAGACCACCAAACTTGTGGAAATAACATGCAATGTTGTTTTTGATGAAGCTACTTTAGTGCGCAGGACATTACGACAACTGGCTGAAGATGTTCCTGAGGTCAATGATGTCATTGATCAGCTGGGCAGGAATCCTTCCAATGCTCAACCAACTGGTTTGACTAGACCTATGACTGGATCATCTTCACAACTAGTTTCCTCGGTTGCCCATCAGCAATCCGGGAGGGTCGGTGATGCAATTGACCTTGCTGAGACCTTACACTCAATCTCCCTGAGTGGAACTAGCAATAATCCAGGGGGAATTCTGACTGGGATCTTTGAGTCAGAAGACAGCGATGAACCAGCTGGAATGGATGCACCAGCTGACGGTGACAACATCACAGAAGGCTCAGGAAATCAGTCAGATAGTGGAGCTGATGAAGAGATTATTCCACCTGGTGAAGGTCAACCACCAGTTACAATTACAGCTCCGACTGGTGAAGATCTGGAAGCACCAGTCATCAGGACAGAAGAACCAATCTCACAGCCAACACCAGTAGATTCTCATCTTCCCAAATGGCTGAGAGATCACCCATCCGATGCTATTCTCGGTGATCCGGAAGGTTCTGTCCAGACTCGACACGGCAGAGCGCTTCTGACTTGTTTTATTTCTCAAATGGAACCTACTTCCATAGGAGTTGCGCTAGAATCTGCCGATTGGATCAATGCCATGCACGAAGACCTTGAGGAATTCACTCGCAACAATGTTTGGGACTTGGTAGAGAGACCATCACATCAGTCAGTGATTGGCACCAAGTGGGTTTTCAAGAACAAGCGAGATGAGGATGGCATTGTAATCAGAAACAAAGCTCGATTAGTCGCCAAAGGTTACAAGCAGTGTGAAGGCATCGACTTCGACGAGACCTTCGCACCAGTTGCAAGAATGGAGGCGTTACGGCTGTTCCTTGCGTATGCAGCGTATCATGGATTCACGGTATTCTAGATGGACGTGAAGAGCGCCTTCTTGAATGGCGAGTTAAAGGAGGAGGTATATGTCGAACAACCTCCAGGCTTTGAAGTAGGCACCAAAGTGTACAAGCTGAGAAAGGCCCTGTATGGATTGAAACAGGCGCCCCGGGCTTGGTACGAAACGCTGTCACAGTTCCTGATCCGTAATGGATTTCGGAAAGGAAAGATCGATAGGACTCTCTTCCTCATCAAGGATGCTGATGATATGCTAATGGTGCAGATATATGTTGATGACATTATATTCGGGTCTAAGAATATGTCTCTCTGCGAGAAGTTTTCTCAATTGATGCAGAACTCATTTCAGATGAGTATGATGGGCAAATTAACATACTTCCTAGGACTCCAGGTCCAGCAGTCAGCTGATGGGATTTTCATTAATCAGCGGAAGTATACCAAGGACTTAATTCAGAAATATTGCCCAGAGAAGACTAAGTCCCTCAGAATACCGATGAGCCCCAGTTGTCAGATCTCTCTTGATGAACAAGGGGAATCGGTTGATCCTACCAGCTACAGAGGTATTATTGGATCACTTCTCTATCTGACAGCCAGCAGACCCGACATTTCATTCTCAGTCGGAGTGTGTGCCAGATTTCAAGCCAATCCAAAAAGGTCACACATGGAAGCTGCTAAGAGAATAGTGAAATACCTCAAGGGGACTGAATCTCTTGGTATATGGTACCCCAGTCATGATGAGCGTACACTCATTGGGTATTCCGATTCAGATTTTGCTGGATGCCGTATAGATAGAAAAAGTACCAGTGGTACGTGTCAGTTTCTAGGACACAAGCTAATCAGCTGGTTTAGTAAGAAGCAACACTCTGTTGCTACATCTACCACTTAAGCTGAATATGTTGCCGCTGCCAGTTGCTGTGCTCAAATTCTTTGGATCAAGCAACAACTGGAAGACTATGAAGTGGACACTGGTTGTGTATCCATCTATTGCGACAACAACAGCGCTATGTGCATAACGAAGAATCCGGTTCATCACTCTAGGACCAAGCACATAGATATCCGACATCACTTCATACGTGATCATGTCGAGAAGAAGGATATCAGCGTAGAGTACATCAGAACCGAAGATCAACTGGCTGATATTTTCACCAAACCTTTACCAGAAGCAAGATTCAAGGAGTTGTGCATCAAACTCGGTCTTTTGGAGATTGATGCGAGCCCTAGTGTTGAAGAAGAATGAGTCCCAGCTCTCATTCCGTTCTTTAAGTGGTGTCTCAAGACCACAAGTGGTACCTACTGGCAGAACTTATCCCATAAATGACTAAGGAAATGAGTCCCAGCATTTCGAATTTGCCAGCAGCCAAATACCATCAGTCGAAGTAAAATTGGGTCCCAGCTCCCAATTCCAAGCGATGACTGATGACTTCTACTGAAATCCACTGACATCATAACAACTCACGTTTTTAAAATGGTGAGGAAGTGAATTTCTTAAAGAGAAGATTATGCGGAATAAATTGAGTCCAAGCTCTCAATTCTCTCGATCTTTCAAGTTGTCAGCAGACAACTGGTGAAACTTCAACGACTGGTGAAAATTGAGTTCCAGCTCTCAATTTGTCTACGTACACGGGAACCAGTTGTCAACTGGTAAGAAGGCCATACTGACAGAGGGAAGTATGCGACTGGCGACTGGTATATACTACTGATGACCAGTAGAGTCCCAGCTCTCAACTGACGATCTCTTGAAGACCAAGGGTCGTGCCAGCTGTCGCAGAAATGGCGGGATTGTTCAAATTGGTCTTGCGTGTGCATATCTTCGAATTTAATACGGCATTTAATGCCACATTTAATGCGCACAGTGACTGCGCAGCCAAGCAC
>JAPKLW010000562.1:210125-240310 GCA_026898455.1 Plectranthus barbatus | reverse complement strand
AAACAAGGCTAAATATTCTAAGTTTTGATACACCAGCTGACAGGTCCCAGTCAGCGGTGTAACCAGCGTGCAAGAAAACATTTACTTTATTTCCGCTGCTAACGTTCATACTCTGAAAACCGGGACCAACATATCTTTAGCCCTAGACTTGATAAGATACACATCCACTCCTATAAATAGCCTTGCAAATTCGAGTTTTCAATATCTTTTCTCTAGCATTGGAGTTTTTAGAGCTTTGAGAGTTGGGAAACTCAAAACTCTTTACTTTTATTATAAGTACTTTATTTTATGCAATTCAATATATTTTCTTGTGGATTTCTATCTGCGATGAGTTGCTAGAAACCCTAACGGGTTCTAGGGAAATGAATATCAATCTTAAATGCATGGTTAATTGATTAACACAAATTGCATGGCTTTGAATTCTTGTTTTAATTATTAGAGTCTAGAATTGAATTCAGATCGAGAGATAAAATTGATTCAAGGTTCATAGTTATTAATTGAAAGACCGAGAGGAGAAAATTGATAACAGAAAAAGGAATTCAAATACAATTAAAGTTTCTGTCCTAGGGGAAGATAATAATTTTATGGATTAATCTGTGGAATTATAAAAGGTTGATTATTACTATGTTATTGTGACCGACAAAGCATACACATTCACATAATAGTAACCTAGGCTATAATTGTCTAAATAAGAAGTTATAGTATTTGTTTGATTTTCCTCCAATGCAAGTTAATCAATGTACATGCATTCTGATTGATAGTTCGCCCTAGAATTTGTGTCTTTAAATTTTGCTTTCAAAACTCTTTAAATTTCCGCACTATTATCTTTACTTTTCAAATCAAAACCTCTGATTTCTATTTTACTCAAACAATAGATCTTAGGATTACAACCAGTACATAAAATAATTTTGTTACTTAATTCCTCTGGGTTCGACTACCTATGGGTACTTTATAAATTTATTTGCCACTGTTCTGCAATTTATCTGCTGAATTTTACAGTGATCAAATTGGTGCCGTTGTCGGGGAATTGTTAGATATTATTTTGTTTCTAGTTTATTCTAGGATTAGTTAGATTGAGTTTTATTTTTCTGTACGTGTGCGTGTGTGTTTTTGTTCTCGACTTCGATCGACGCTCGCTCGCATCAATCGACACCCACCTATGTCGGTCAATGTCGAACTAATTTTTGGTGTGTTTTTATTTCAAGTGGTGCATGAACACGAGATCTCAAGGCAAACCACTTGAAGCTTTTGACCCAGAGATAGAAGCCTCTTGTTGGAAGAAGAATCGGAAGAAAAAGATGGAGCCATCGATTGACCCGAACCCACAAGAGGTTGATCTGAACATGCCCCATTTGGAGGATACAGATGCACAACTTAGAGCGGGGGATACTTTAGCCCTTATTGAGGAGATGCACCAGATGCGCGAGCCAGTTCGTCAACTGAGAGAAGAAATGGATATTAAGAGAGCGGCTGCACGAAGAAGGCAGTTAGAGCAAGAAAGAGAGAGACTGCACCTTGATGACTCAGATGATGAGGATCCGAATGTGACGGGGAGGAAGTACAAGGCACAGCCCGACAATGAGGGATTTAACATTTGCATCAACACCAATAATTTTGAACTCAAAACCGAGCTGATTCAGATGGTTCGGCATAACCTGTTTGGCGGCAGAGCTGTGGAGGATCCCTATGCACACTTGCGGATGTTTGTGGAGGTGTGTGATCACTAAATTATTTAACAAGCGACATAGCAAAGCTAACAATATAGCGGCAAATAAAATTATCGAATCCCAGGGGAAAGAAATAACGAAAAATCCTAAGTACTAAAACATTAGTTCTCAAAATTCTGGTTAGGGAAAATCAAATTTTGGGTTTTGATTATTTTGAAAATCTCAATACTTGCTAATTAAAATTCAGACAGAAAACTAAATTACTTTTGATGAAAACGATTATAAGAAGTACAGATTCCAGGGACATCTACCTATCAAGTATGACATAGATGAATGAATTGATTATTTCCCAATTTAATTCCTCTTCGTAGTGAAACATTAGAAAGGTATTATGAACTTCTTTGTTGCACAATTCATAAAGTAGATTAATTAATTACCTATCTCCTCGGTCTCAAGATAAATTAACTAACTCCAAAGATCTACAGATTTATCCCTACAATCAATCTCCTTCAGTTACGACAAGAAATTAGATTATATTGTGAAAATCTCTTTCCATTGAAAACTATTACAGTTACGTCTCAAGTAATCAACTAGTTAATCCTAAGATGTGGCTAACAAACTCAAGATTATGAATAAACTCAGATTTTACAAACTTCGAAGGGAAAGGGAAAATAATTCAATTAATCAAAACATGCATACATTGATAGTTCGAAACCCTAAAATCTGAGGAAGAGATTAGTTACACATATTCAGAGTAAAATTCATCATAGAAAAATAAAACCTGATTTGCATAAAAACTTGGGTCTGAATATCTTCCCACAAAACTCTGTCTTCATACATAAACACTAAAAAACCTTGGAAATCTCTAAAAATCTTCAATGCTAAAATCTCTTAATTGCTCTAATGATTTCCTCTCTAAAAAATGAATTTATACATGGCTATTTATAATAGTGAAAGATGTATCAAACAATATCTAGGATTAAATATGTCTTAATCTTCAAATCAGACCCAGATTAGGAATCCCGCAGTCGCATCGACCGTGGGAGAAAAGCGTCGATCGATGCAGATGAAACACCCTCGTCGATCGACGTGGAATGGCGTCGATCGACGTGGGCTTTGCTGCTTCCGTCGACCATCTCATTCTCCTTCGTCGATCACTCCCTCTCAAATTTCCTCGTAGATCGACGAGGCATCCCCGTCGATCGATGTGGACCTGAAACTGTAAATCCGACTCTTCTCTGTTTTCGACTAAAAACCTGCATGATTCATCAAACACGACATTACAAGCACAAAAGCCAATCCATGCATGAAAAAGACACTAAGAACAATCTGAACATCACACAATTAGTCAAAGAACAACTAGATAAGTTGGTAACAATCCTAACTTATCAACTCCCCCAAACTTAAACCATTGATCGTCCTCGAACAATTCACAGAAAAAGAATCAATCAAATGCAGATACAAGTGTGCAATGCGTCACAAGCTTCTTTTGCAATCTAAGTATCACTCATTCATATAAATCATGCAATCCAAACAAATTCTCATTGTTAGATTATCAAGGAGAAACCTCACAGGGCAGTGTTTGCACTCATCTCTCAATCAAGTAAAGGGCTTGAAATTCACTCATTCAAAGTTTTAGTTTACCTCACCATAGGTTTGACAAATTTCTCATCTCTCCATTGCTTGTTAGTGTAGCTTTTCAGGGAATCAGAAAGGTCTTTATTTGGTTGTAATGTGGCTTACCTAAAAGGTGGGATATTTTTGGCTAAGTGACTTAGAATATTGCAAATGAACTCATGGCCTTAGCATATCATAACCACATAATTTTTTTCTTTTTCATGCACAATCTTGTTCCTTCTCTTTTGTAATTTTCAGGGTCCTAAACTTTATTTTGACTTTTGTGAACTACAACGTATGAATTTTTCTTCTCATTTTTTTTCTCTTCTCTTTTCATTCTTTTTCACCAATGTTCACTTTTTTCTAATTTACCCATAGGAACCCCTATTTTCGCACACAACCTCATGTCACAATCCCACAATTCACACCATCCAATGAATCACAATCTCTTGTTCATCAACCCTCCTAATCAAAGAAAGAAAAATTTTCAAGGCTCAAAGGGGCTACAAGTGTAAATTAAAGGTTAGTGTATGAGAGACGGGCTGCGAAAGAACATGCCTAAAATCATTTTCACCCTATTACCACACTTAATGCAACCTCAAGAGAGAAATTCGTCAAATTCTAGGAAGTAAATCTAATAACTTTGTCACTCATCAAACGAAAAGATGGCACAAATTTCTCACAGGGTAGAAATTTTCATTACTCCTCAATAATTACCCAATTTCGAACAGTTATCATGCAAAAATTTATATTTCAAAGATCAACTTATCAAGCAAAACAGCTCCTATCATCGGCTAATTCTATCACACATATTATCATTCTTAATCAACAAATATCTCGATTATCAATCAACAATTCTTATTCAAGGAAAGACAAGTCATCATTTTCAACACCAACATAATCAACAGTAGTTCCGACTGCCTTATGTTCAAAAGCTCCTAAAACAATACTCAAGACTTTTCAATTCATAACAAGTACCATAAATCAAGAGTTTAAACTTATTCAACACAGAACAAGTACCACAAATCAAGAGTTAAAATACTAATTTTGAGTGAAAAGCCTTGCAGAAAGAAATTGTTCACACTGAAGCAAAAGAAGAAGGATGGTGATGGTTCAGATGAAACAAAAACGAAAAACAAAAGATAGAAAAACAACGAAACAACGAAAATTAAAATAAAGCAGAAAATAAAAACAAACGTTTCCCTTTTCCGATCCTCATCCCCAAACTTGTTTCACTCGAAAGAGTGGACAAGTTTGAAAGTTAGATAAGGAAAAAGGAAACGGTACCTCATTCCTCCTCCGGAGGATCCTCCATCTCAACATCGGGAGATGGCCACACAGGTAGTCGCCGCCGGCGGTCCTGGCGCTCTCTCTGGCGTCGGAGGTAGACGGAGTCAGGCTCGGTGTTCAGGAGGAGGCGCTGCATCTACATGTCGAGGGTGTTGAGCCTCGTGGTCACGTGTTGGCGAAACTCTACCTGCCTGGTGTGCTCCTCCTAATGCAAAGCAACCTGCTGCTGCATGAACTGGTTGATCATGGCCAGATCCACCCCGGAAGATGAAGACTCTCCCACGAAGTGGCCGAACAAATGTCCACCGATCTGATCCGAAATGTGCTCTTCTCCTCCATCATGCCTCTAATCCTCTTGCTCCTCATACTCGGGCTCGGCTGGGGGGGTCTGCGGCGGTTGCTGATCCGACTGATTCAACGGTCGGTGACGAAGTCTTGAGGTACCGGGTCCTCCATGTGCTCTGACCATGAGCCGCAAATGGGCGGGTGTGCTCATCAACCAATTATCACGGAAGTGGTAATTAGTGACGTGAGTGAGGTCCCTCTGCGGAAGTGGAAACCTGTCCCCATTGGACATCCGCAGGGACCACCCTGACTCCCGGGGTGAAAGCAACAACATCTTGACCAGCATCCCGGTGCCAAGTCCTCGGCTGTCATCCTCAAGTGCCTCAATCTGGGTCAAGTCAATGCCCACATGCTCCGCAATCGGGGTGATCAATCCCCCGCTCCAAATGTTGCCCTTGGAGGCCTTGATCTGATACCTCCAATGATCCATTACGAGCGTCGCATAGCTGAACTCTTCCCCCGTCAGCATACAGTAGAGGGCATACATCTCTCCCACTCTCGCCTTACCGCTTTCATGTCTGCCAGTGACCGACACCCCCATGCACCTTTGAAGAAAATGGAAGACTGGGTTGTCGATGGAGGAAGCCTTCAAATTCACGTGTCAAACTCCCGCAAGGTTCTTTAGCATCGGCTGCAATCTGGCTCCAGAATCGGGCAATGTCAAAACTCGGGGGAAGAAAGCCAACTCCCCCTTTTTTGGACTCCCCAAATTTCTTCAAGCTTGTCCCTTGGTATCTCGTAGTGCTCGTTCAAAAGCTGGAAGGCAATGGTGGTAGGCTCCAATTCCGGCTGAACCTCATAGACATGAAGTGAGGCCAGAAACTCCAGGACAAGCGACGAGTATGTCGGCCACCTCGCTGTCATCCAAACACTCTAATTCACTCTCTCCAAGAGAGCCTTCACATCAGCTTGAATTCCAGCCTCTCCATTGTCGTCGGGCATGGGTAGAGTGTTTGCTGGATGGTGAACTCGTTGCTTGTGAGTTTTCTGAAACGTCTCTCATATACCCGGTTTGCAAAGGTGGGTCGAAAATCCATGATGCACTGCAAGGGTAGTAGGAAAAAATGTCAAAGCTCAGCAAAAACTTCACAAAAATTCCTAAACATTGATACAACCAAATGTGCAATTATCCACAAAATGTATCTACCCATGCAAAATTGATTCGACATTCACGCAATTCAAACTCTATCCTAGCATATTGCATCCTTAATTGAAAGAATTTTTCCCCAAAGTAGCAGGACAAGAGTAACACTGCCAACAAGAATTATCCCCCCAAACTTTGTTCCTCAAATTCAATGAAATCAAAGCAACAAATCCATGATAAGCAAGTATATCGACTAAAATGACTAACCATATCGAATAATCATCACGAATAGCAACGAAATCGACAAAAATGAAAGAATGGAAACAAGGGCTCCAAGTTCAATTTTCATCAAGAATCATGCTCAAATCCTTCACAACATATGAAATAATCAAAGAGGAAAGGTTTAGGATACATACCGTGGCTTGTAGCGATGAGTTTGGAGTGAAAAATTCGAGGTGGGTTTTTGGAGAGGAGAAAAAAAATCGTGCGTGTGTGTTTGTGAGGAAAAGAATGAGGGATTTTGGGTTTTAAACCCGTCTCTGTCTGGCTTCTGAATTGTTCGCGTCGATCGACGAAGCACCCCCGTCCATCGACATGGACAAATCTTTTTCATCTATCGACGTGAAACAGCGTCGATTGACGTGGCCCAGAAACATACATCGATCGACGCCAAAATGCAGCGATCGACGTGGCTCTGACAGATGACTGGACCCGACAAAATTCAAAACAATTTCTGAAAAACAAAACTCAAATGACTCGACTCGACTGAATTGAAAATAATAGAAATAAAGAAAGCAGTAAACTGTTGGGTTACCTCCCAACCAGTGCTTGGTTTTATGTCGCTAGCTCAACAATACCTGTGCTTTCAAGGGCGATTCAAGTAGTACTTCTCCACCGCTTTGACTTGAAGTGGGGTGTGGTATGGTTTCAGGTTCTGCCCGTTCACTTTGAAGTTCTTCCCATCTTGGTCAGCTAATTCAACTACACCGTTCATGAATTGACAGATCACAGTGTATGGTCCGGCCCACTTTGACTGTAGCTTTCCGGGCATGAAGCGAAGACGAGATTTGAAGAGGAGAACCTTGTCACCTGAATGGAAAACATGTGAGCGAATCCTTTTGTCGTGGAATCTCTTCGCTCAATTCTTGTAGATGAGATTGTTCTCATAAGCTTCATCCTGAAAATCTTCTAGCTCGTTCAATGCCATGGCGCGCTCTTGTGCATCTGTCTTCCAATCCTGATTTAATTCTTTCACTGCCCTCCAAGCCTTGTGCTCCATCTCAACAGGAAGGTGACAGGACTTCCCGAAAATCAGCTGATACGGTGACGTCCCAATAGGCGTTTTGTAGGCGGTGCGGTATGCCCATAATGCATCATCAAGTATCGCCGCTCAATCCTTTCTTTGCTTCACCGTCTTCTCCAAGATTTGCTTGATTTCTCAGTTGGACAGCTCCGTCAGCCCATTCCCTTGAGGATGATATGGAGTGGTGACTCGGTGTTTGACTCCGTACCTCGCAAGCAAATTGGCAAGCTATTTGTTGCAGAAATGGGATCCCCCATCGCTTACCAATGCTCTTGGCGTCCCAAATCTTGTAATAAGCTTTTGCAGGAACTTGATGACCACTTTGGAGTCGTTTGTGACCGTTGGAATAACCTCAACCCATCATGACACGTAGTCCACTGCCAGCAGAATGTATGAGAACCCTTGGGATGGCAGAAAAGGTCCCATGAAGTCGATCCCCCAAACGTTAAAGATCTCGACTTTAATGACCGGCGTCTGTAGCCTCTCATCCCTCCGCGAGATGTTGCCGGTCCTTTGGCAGCGATCACAACTCGTAATCCATGTACGGTAGATCTCATAGATAGATGGCCAATAGAACCCGCTGGCGAGAATTTTGAATGCCGTCCGGTTGGCTGAATGATGGCCGTCACTAGGAGATGAATGGCAGGCTTCGAAGATTTGTTGCCACTCGGACTGGGGCACACAGCGGTGAATGACGCCATCAACACATCTACTCCACAGATAGGGATCCTCCAAATAGTAGAATCTGACATCGTGCAGAAACTTCTTCTTTGCATATGTAGAAGAGTCCAGAGGAAGTACACTGCCAACCAAGTAGTTGGCGAAATCTGCATACCATGGAGTTTTGGACTTGTACATCTCTTTCAGATCCCTCATGGCGTAGATCTGTTCATCGGGGAATGTCTCTCGGATTGTCATCTCAAATGCCTTTAAGCACTCATCATCAAAAACGAAGGAAACATCCTTCTCCAGCAGATTGCACAAGGCCGAGATATCTTTGAGAAATCTTTGATGAACCTCCTATAGAATCCGGCGTGGCCTAGGAAGCTTCGGATGGCTTTGACATTTGTTGGCAGTGGCATCTTCTCAATGGCTATCACTTTGGCTCGGTCTACTTCAAGTCCTTCAGCTGATACTCGATGACCCAACACAATCCCCTCTCGCACCATAAAGTGGCATTTCTCCCACTTGAGGCATAGGTTTGTCTCGGTGAATCTCTCAAGTACAGTAGCTAGATTCTGCAAACAAACATCGAATGAGCTACCAAAAATAGAGAAATCATCCATAAATACCTCCATGACATCTTCGATCAAGTCGTGGAAGATTGCCATCATGCATCTCTGGAAGGTAGCCGGTGCATTGCATAATCCAAAGGGCATCCGTCTGTAGGCGAATACTCCGTATGGATAGGTGAATGCCGTCTTGTGTTGATATTCAGGTGCCACAACTATCTGGTTGTACCCTGAGTAACCATCAAGAAAATAATAAAAAGGGTAACCGGATAATCTATCAAGCATTTGATCAATGAAGGGAAGAGGAAAGTGATCCTTGCACGTGGCGGTGTTCAAAGCTCGGTAGTCAATGCAAAATTGCCATCCCATGATCAATCTTGTCGCAACTTCCTCTCCATCATCATTCTTCACTATATGCATCCCCCCTTTCTTGGCTACTACTTGTGTAGGGCTCACACACTCACTGTCAGAAATTGGGTAAATCATGCCATGGTCAAGGAGTTTGAGAACCTCCTTCTTTACGGCTTCTTGCATGATGGGATTCAGTCGTCGCTGTTCTTGTCTCTTTGGTTTGGCTTCCTCTTCAAGGATGATTTTGTGCATGCACAGCGAAGGGCTGATCCCCTTGATATCCCCCAAAGTCCATCCGATGGCGGACTTGTATTTCCGTAGAACTCGCAGCAGTTTGTCCAACTCCCCCTGTGTAAGATAGGCAGAAACAATGACAGGGTAAGTGTCATTAGAGCCCATAAATGCGTAACTGAGATGTGCCGGAAGTGTCTTGAGTTCCAGAAGTGGTGGATCGGAGCTAGAAATTGGCTTTTCCAGATCGGCGTCGATCGACGAAGATGTTCGATCGATCGACGTGGTCTTCGAAGAGGCATCGATCGACGAGACAGTGGCGTCGATCGACGTGTTCCTTCCCTCATCTCTTTCTGGCTGTTTCTGACAGTAGTGGTTAGGCAGTGGTTCTCTCTTGGTTTCTTTTTCTCGAGTTATCTCCTCGAACGCATCCAGCTCCACAACCAGATCCAAAATATGCTCACCTGCCTCGTCCAGATTTGTTGACGAGAACAACGAGTGTTGCAGGTAGTTTTCCAGAATGTCGGTTAACTTTTGAGAGAGGCGAAGGGAGAGGACATTACCGGGCTGAAGCAGTTAATCATGTGGCATTCTTCTTGATAGCTTCCTTCATTGTACTTCTGTATTGCCTTGTAGATCGAGAATGTGACTGACTCATTGTTCACTCGGAATGTCAGCTTGCCGTCTCGAATGTCGATCAATGCCCCTCCGGTCTTCAGGAATGGCCTTCCAAGGATCAGAGGAATGTTCCGATCTAGCACCACGAAATTGATTGGAATGATGAAATCTTTTACCTTCACCAGCACATCTTCCACGATGCCTTTTGGGTAGGAAACTGATCGATCGGCCATCTGAAGTGAGATTGTCGTGGGCTTGATGTTTCCGATCTTTAACCGCTTGAAGATTGACAACGGCATCAGATTGATTGATGCTTTGGAATCGCAGAGGAATTTCCCAAAGGTCTCTCCTCCGATCACGCAAGAGATTGTGAAGGAGCCCGGGTCCTACCTTTTGATTGGCATCTTCTTTTGAATAATGGCGTTGCATTCTTTGAATAGGTTGACCATCTCATGCTCCAAGAAGGGTCTTTTCTGAGAGACGATGTCTTTCAGAAACTTGATGTATCCGGGAATCTCTTGCAAGGCTTTGACCAATGGAATGTTGATATGCACCTTCTTCATTGTTTCAAGGAATCGTGCATACCTCTCATTCATCTTTGTCTTGGCAAACCGCTGCGGACATGGTAGAGGAGGTTTCTTCAGAGGTAGAATGGGGGCTGATGTCGATCGACGAGGATCAGCATCGATCGACGTGGCCTCAGGAGTAGTGTCGATTGACGGAGACCCTATGTCGGTCGACGGGATCTCGTCTACGACGACTTCTTCATCCTACTCGGCTTCTCCTTCCTCCCGGGTATCTTTCCCTGCCTGCTTTGGCCCTTCATATGATTTTCCCCCTCTCAGAGTTATGGCATTCACTTGGTTCCTCTGATTTTTGTTCTTGGGATTCACCTGAGTGTTGCTCGGAAGCTGTCCCGGCTTGTGTTTAGTTCTAAGGGCATCGGCAATCTGGCTGACTTGGTTCTCAATGATCTGCACGTGCTTCTGCATCTGATCAACCATTGTGTTCATGCCCGAGATTTCTTGTTTTAGCTTGGCTACCGTATCAGTGGAGCCTTCCATGAATTTAGCCAAAATCTCCTCGAGATTTGGCTTCTTCTTCTCCACAACTGCACCATCTTGTACGACAAATCCTGGTGGTGGCTACTCTGCAGCTTGAGGGATTGCATAGGAAAATCCAGGGTGATTCCTCGCATGATTATAATTATAGGGCTGATTATGGTGCTGGTTGTGTTGCTAATATCCTCCTCGGTAGTTGTTCTGATAACCGCCCCTTTGGATGAAATTTACCTCGACACCATCCCCCTCAGGTGGAGCTTGCACTGTCTCAACTGCAGCAACTGTTTTCTCTTTCTTCAGTGTAGCGAACTCTTCCTTTAGCTTTTTCAGCTCGGTTGCCAAATCAGGTTGTTCGTCAACTTTCTCCACCACTTTTTCGATTGCTTTCACAGGTCGAGTTCGACTTGAGGACCACTGTTGAGTGTTGTTAGCCATCTTTTGGAAGAATTCCATGGCCTTCTTTCCACTTTTCGTCATGATGGTGTCTCCTAATGTGGTGTCCACCAACTTGACGGTCTTCTCATTGAGTCCCTCGTAGAATGCTTCTGCTTGTTCTCCTGGCGGAAAACCATGTCCGGGGCAAGACCTCAGTAGCTCTTTGAATCGCTCCCACGTTTCACTGAAGCTCTCATCGGGTCTTTGAGCGAACCTAATGATTTTTTTCCTTCTCTGCCTGATGACATTTGGTGGGAAGAAGTTTTCCAGAAACTCATTCCTTAATTCAGTCCATGTGCTGATACTTCCCTTGTCCAGTGCGGTGAACCAAGACTGTGCCTTATCCCTCAGAGAAAATGCGAACAGATGCATTCGGATGGCACTCTTGCTGACCCCTCCGGTTTTAACAGTATTGCAGAGCATAAGGAACTTATCCAGTTGTGCGTAAGGATCCTCAGTGGCTCTTCCTCCGAATTGATTTTGTTGCACCATCGGCACCAATCCGGTCTTCAGCTCAAAATTGTTGGCGTTGATGCCGATCCTGAAGTCTGTCTCCTTGAATTGAGGTTTATATTGGTTCTGCATGGCCTCCTCTTCTTCCTCATCGTCAGATTCCTCTGGCATATTCGGGTCGTCATCCTCTCCATTATCGGGATTGTCATCAAATAGTGGGTTATGGCAAACATCCCTTCCATTCGGATTGTTCCACTCGTGGTCTCTCTCCAGGTTGAACTGTTGGATCTGTGTCCTCATAGCTTGTACTTCTTGGAGAAGCACAGCTTGCTCCTCTGCAGTTAGCATTGGTGGAGGTGGTTGAACAATCGGTTGTGGTACGTTATCTTCCATTGCTTGATTACTCGAGCTCTCCTGAGCACGCTTATTCCTTCGGATCTTTCTGCAAGTGGCTTCAATGTCCAGGTAGTAATAAAGCGGGTCCTTTCCTCTAGCTCTCGTACTTATGCACTACATGTACAACAAATGAGGTAGTGAGGTAAGACTGAAAATAAACAAAACGAACTGAAATTAACAACTGAAATTTTGAAAAAGGACTACAACGTCGATTGACGAGGATCAGAGTCGATCGACGTGGAAGACGTAGCTGCATTGATCGACGTGGGTGTCACGTCGATCGACGTGAATTACGAAAATACGAAAATTACAACCTAAATCAATTTTTCGATCACAGTTTTAATAGTAAGATTAGTTCTATTCTTTCCCCGGCAACGGCGCCATAATTTATCGCTAAATTATTTAACAAGCGACTTAGCATAGCTAACAATATAGCGGCAAATAAAATTATCGAATCCCAGGGGAAAGAAATAACGAAAAATCCTAAGTACTAAAACATTAGTGCTCAAAATTCTGGTTAGGGAAAATCAAATTTTGGGTTTTGGTTATTTTGAAAATCTCAATACTTGCTAATTAAAATTTAGACAGAAAACTAAATTACTTTTGATGAAAACGATTATGAGAAGTACAGATTCCAGGGACATCTACCTATCAAGTATGACATAGATGAATGAATTGATTATTTCCAAATTTAATTTCCAAATTGATAGTTCGAAACCCTAGAATCTGAGGAAGAGATTAGTTACACATATTCAGAGTAATATTCATCATCGAAAAATAAAACCTGATTTGCATAAAAACTTGGGTCTGAATATCTTCCCACAAAACTCTGTCTTCAAACATAAACACTAAAAAACCTTGGAAATCTATAAAAATCTTCAATGCTAAAATCTCTAAATTTCTCTAGTGATTTCCTCTCTAAAAAAACGAATTTATACATGGCTATTTATAATAGTGAAAGATGTATCAAACAATATCTAGGATTAGATATGTCTTAATCTTCAAATCAGACCCAGATTAGGAATTCCACAGTCGCGTCGACCGTGGGAGAAAAGCGTTGATCGACGCAGATGAAACACCCTCGTCGATCGACATTGAATGGCGTTGATCGACGTGGGCTTTGCTGCTTCCGTCGACCTTCTCCTTCTCTTTCGTCAATCGCTCCCTCTCTAATTTCCTCATCGATCGATGAGGCATCCCCGTCGATAGACGTAGACCTGAAAAAGCTGCATGATTCATCAAACACGACATTACAAGCACAAAAGCCAATCCATGCATGAAAAAGACACTAAAAACAATCTGAACATCACACAATTAGTCAAAGAACAACTAGATAAGTTGGTAAAAATCCTAACTTATCAGTGTGCAACACCATCAAGCATAACGGAGTCGGGCAGAATGTGATTCGACTAAGTTTAAGGTTGTTCCCATTCTCACTAAGGGATCAAGCCCGCTCTTAGCTCATCAGAATTGACTGCAGCAGGATTTGTACTTGGGAGGAATTGAGAGCTGAATTCCTCTCAAACTTCTTTCCACCCTTTGTCATCCTCCAGAGGAATATGGAGATTCTACAATTCCATCAGAGGGTGGATGAGTCACTGTTTGAGGCGTGGAGTAGGCTCAATTAGCTGCTCAGGAGCTGCCCCGATCATGGAGTCGATACAGAGGAGCATTCTCACATCCTCTACCGGGGGATGAACGATAGGACTCAAGAGTCCTTTCACAATGCTGCTGTCTGCAGAGAAAGCACTAAAGCTTTTCAAGAAGATGGCGCTCCACACTCAAAAATGGGTGAACCCGAGGAGGCCTTTAATCAAAGTTGTGGAGAAGATTGAAGCTGAAGATCCCCTCAAAATTGAAGTTGAGAAGCTGAGAGAGGATCTTGAGAAGTTATCTGCAGGGGGTTCAACTGTTGCGGTTGCACAGGTGCAACCCGAAGCCTCTGCAGATGTAAATTTCATGAACAGAGAGGGCTACCCGTACCAGCATCAGCAAAGGCAAGAAGGGTACCAGTATCTGACGAGGAACCACCACGGCTTCTCCTACTCTCATCCTGAGGCAGTCGAGATACCACCACTAGGCTTCGAAGTTAAAAACAGAGAAGTGGTGGAGAAGAAGACGGATATCCTGGATGATCATTTGGCCAAATTCATCTAGGCCTCAGACCATCGGGTTGGAAAGCTGGAGCAAGAGATGGCTGGAGTGCACACTAAGGTTGACCGAATGGGGAAACACCTGCAGATGATCGAAATGCAGATCAACCAAATTTCCAGCACTATTGGAGCCCAGCACAATCAAGGACAACTGCCGAGCACGACTGAGGTGAACCCAAGGGGACAAAAGGATTGCAAAGCTATCACTCCGAGGTCCGAGATGAGCCACAAAGGTCCCGAGGTAGTCTAGGACGAATTTCAAGTTGAAAGGGTGCAAAATTGCGCTGTAGGTGGCTCGACTTCGATTGATGCACATCCTACGTCGATCGAAGTAGAGGATGGTGATTATGATAGTTCGAGCGACGACAAAGAGGGGTCGCTGCGGAGGAGGTCGATCGTGACACGCAAGTTGACCGATGCCACCAACATTGATCAACGCGGGCAGAAGTCGATGTCGACCAACATGCTCATGTGTCGGTCAATGTTGAAGCCCATTCCGGGTAAAACTTTTGCAAAATCGACAGATCCAACCCCGCCTATGCCATTCCCTCAACAGTTCGTGAAGTAGAAGGAGGACTCCAAGTTCTCCAGGTTTGTGGAGAACCTGAGGAAGGTCAGCATCAACATCCCGCTGATCGAAGCACTGAAGGAAATCCCTGGGTACATGAAGTACCTTCGGAAGTTGATGAGTGGAAAGAAATAGTTCGTGGAGAATGAAAAGTCAAGATCCACGAACAGTGCAGCCTGCTGCTGCAAAAGAGGTGCCTATCAAGAGAAAAGATCCTGGATGCTTCTCTATACCGGTAGAGATTGGGGGATGCACGTTCAGGAGAATACTGTGTGATACTGGGGCCAGTATCAACCTGATGCCTTACTCCATCAACAAGCATCTCAATATCAGTGAGATGAAGCCCACGACGATCACACTTCAGATGGCGGACCGGTCTGTGTCGCGCCCAAAAGGTATACAAGAGGATGTGCTCATTCACGTGGGGTATCTCATCTTCCCTGCGGACTTTGTGGTGCACGAGATGAAGGAGGACGAGAACATGCCCATGATCTTGGGGTATGATTTTCTCAAAACCAGCGTCACTCTCATTGACTGCCGAGGCGGCGAGATCACACTTCGGGCTAACGACGAGAAGATCACCTTTGTGATCGACAAGAGTAAGAAGAAGGCGGAGTGCAATCGGATCTCCACCATTGAAGATGCCGATGAGTACGAGGAGGAAGAAGCTGCTGCAATTGAGTGGGAGCGCAGAAACGAAGGGGTGAAATTGTCAACTAAGCCTCTTCCTTCTGAGCTCACCACCATCGTCAAAGATCGAAGAGTATATATGGTGGACGCCAAAGGTCGGCGAGTCTGGACCGGACCTCCTTGGTATTGATCTGAGGTATCATCGAGCTGCGACGTTAAATAAAGCACTTATTGGGAGGTAACCCAACCTTTTTCTCAGTTTTCTTTTAATTTTTGTATTTTGCTTTTTATTTTAGTTTATTATTGAATTTTTTCTGCACTAACTTTGTTTTGCCGCATAAAAAAAGGAGGGGAGGATTTCTCGACTTTTATCGACGCAACCTAGCATCGATCAAAATCGAGACGGTGGCGTGATGCCATTCGACCGTGCGAAGGTTGACTTAGAAGGATTCACGTTGATCGATACGAGCCCGTGTCGATCAACGCGCCAGACGCACTTAATTAACGTCGTGCGAGTTCGAAGCCTCCGGGGAACAAAAGAATTGATGTCTGAGATCAACTACGACGTACTATTCCTCCTTTTGTCTGATTCTCAAATTTTTGCCACTCTCCGAGTCGGAAATAAGTTTGGGGGTGTGGACAAAAAGATGAAATATTCTATCCTTATTTATTCGCTTTCAGTATTTAAATTTCTGCCTAGTTTTTTATTCTATTTTGTGAGAAGATTTTTGAATTTTGAAATAACCTAAATAAGAATTAAGATTAGAATCGATTGAGGCCTAAGTTTGAATTAATTGGGAATGTGGTTAGATGCCTATGAATGTAGAATACCGCATGATAGAACTAATTTAAAACTTATACTTGGATGCTGATTGAGTTGATTTGAATTTAACTGTGGAAGAAAAAATTTTAAACCCTTGTGTGAGATTTTGATCCTTAATTCATTTGATGTGAGATTCTCATGTGTGCTTTAATTTCTCTAGAACTTGCTTAATTTTTTGTGTTGAGACTGCATAGTGTTCACGAGTTTAGGAGATGATATTAGGCCATCTTTGTTAATTCAATATCCTAAACATTGTCCCTTCACAAGATATTTTTTCCCTAATTAGTCACTTTGAGCCTTTACAATTTTTCTTTCCTTGTCTAGGAGTATAAGAAAAGTATTGTCTCACTCGTGTCCTGAGTTGTGATATCTATGGGTAGATTGGTGAATTGGAGATAAGAAATAAGAAAGTAGTGGTTGGTAAAAGATGTGTGAACGAGAAGCTCAAGAAAAAAAAAGAGAATTTTCATAAGCTCTCTGAAAAGAAAAATAAATTAATTATTATGAAAGAGCATAAGAGATTAAAAAAAATGAGCTAGAAAAAAAATGTGTTTGTTGATATGTATGAGGAGATGAGGTGGATGACGATAGAGAATGGATTTAGTTTGTTGAGTTGGCCAACTTGATGGATTTTAGTCGCTGGACCAAATTTCCCCACCTTATCAGAAAAAGCCTTACTTTACAACCCTAAAAAAAGTCCTTTTTGATTCTAGACTTGTGTGCACAATCTAGCAGTGGAGATATTAGAAAATTTGCAAGCCTATGGTAAAAATTTATTCATACATGTTGTTGAGTGCTTTCATTTAAACCTTAAACACTTGAGAGTTGAGCGATACATTCTCTGTGAGTTCTTCAACTGTTAATGGATATTCTGTCTCTTTCGAATTGTTTGTGGATAGTGGATTTTTAACCCTTGACTGTGATGAATCTTGTGAGGCATTGCACTTTAATTACATGACCTTATGATTTCTTTCTTGCCTATTAATTGAGGACAATCAAACGTTCAAGTTTAGGGGGGTTTTATAAGTTCATAATTTTACTCACTTATCTATAGTATTTTCTATTATTTTATGTATTTTATCTATATATTTTATGCATGAGTCTATACTAGGTGGTGTTATGTTTGTCATGGTGCATTTTTACAAGTTTTAGGCCAAAATTCAATAGAAACTCGTACCGAAAGCAGTTGATGTTCAAAGAAGCAGTCACGAGTTCCTCCACACACGAAATTCTAGCTAATGGAGCATGTCAGTCGAAAGATCTGCGAGTTTGCTTTCCAATGCAACTAGAATCGGGTCCATCGGAGTTTGGGAGCAAAAGTTATGGCAAAAACCGTGAGACCGCGTAGAAGGGGGCTAGAAAGTGAAGGCTCGATTTCGACCGACGTGGAAAACGTTCGTCGACCGGCGCCAAACCACTTTGATCGACTGATCGCTAAAATTATTTAACTGCGACTTAGCAAAGCTAATAATATAGCGGCAAAGATAAAATTATCGATCCCACAGGGAAAGAAGTAACGAATAATCTTGAAGTACTAAATCAGGCGTTCTTGAAAATATTGATTAGGAAAATCAAATGAAAAGGTTTTGGTTGTTTTGAAAATTGCAATCTTTGCTATCGAAAATTAAACAAGAAAATTGAAAAGCTTTTGAAGTCAAATATGAGAAGCACAGATTCCAGGGATATCTACCTATCAAGTATAACATGTATGAATGAATCGATTAATTCCCAATTTTAATTCCTCTTCGTAGTGAAACATCAGAAAAGTATTACGAACTTCTTTGTTGGACAATTCGTAAAGTAGATTAGTCAATTACCTATCTCCGCTCGGTCTCAAGATAAATTAACTAACTCCAAAGATCTACAGATTTATTCCTACAATTAATCTCCTTCAGTTACGACAAGAAATCAAATTATATTGTGAAAATCTCTTTCGATTGAAAACTATTACAGTTACGTCTCTAGAATTCAACTAGTAATCCTAAGTTGTGGCCAACATACTTAAAGATTAAGAATAAAACCAGATTTCACAAACTACGAAGGGAAAGGGAAAAAAATTCAATTAATCACAACATGCATACATTGATAGTTCGAAACCCTAGAATCTGAGAGAGGATTTAGTTACACATATTCATGATAATATTCATCAAAGAAAAATACAACCTGAATTGCATAAAAACTGGAATCCGGAAATCTTCTTGTAGAAACTTGTCTTCAAACATAAAAATTCTTCAACTCTAATATTCTAATGATTGCTCTAATTTTTCTCTCTCTAATTCTAGTCTCTCTACGTAGAAGTCGAAATTTTACATGAATTTATAATGATGAAAGATGTATCTAGCAGTATTCTAGGATTAGATATGCCTCTATCTCCAAATTAGATAAGAAACAGGACTTCCGCGTGCCCGTCGACCGCGTCTGAACAGCATCGATCGCGTCTCAACTTCTTGCCTCGTCGACCGCTTTTGAACAGCGTCGGTCGACGAGGTCTCCTTCTTCCATCGATCACCTTCTCCATTGCTTCATCGATCGCTTGGCAACAACATGCCTCGTCGATCGACTAAGGGTCCTCGTCGATCGACGAGGTCTCGAGCACTGGATCCTGATTCCTCTATTTTTCGACTAGAAACCTGCATGATTCATCAAACACGACATTCCAAGTACAAAATCCAATTCATGCATGAAAACACGTACGAAAACGACCTAAACACTACACAATCAGTCAAAGAACTATCAGATAAGTTGGTGAAAATCCTAACTTATCAACTCCCCCAAACTTAAACCATTGATCGTCCTCGATCAATTTACAGAAAAGGATTCTAATCAAAGTGCAGATACAAGTGTGCAAGGCCTCACAAGCCTCTTTTGCAAGCTATGTTTCACTCATTCACATAAATCATGCAATTCAAACAAATTCTCACTGGTAAACTATTAAGAAGAAACCTCACCGGGCAGTGTTTGCACTCATCGCTCAATCACGCAAAAAGGGTTTTGAAATTTCACACAATCAAAGTTTTAGTTTATTTGACCATAGGTTTGACAAATTTCTCATCTCTCCACTGCTTGTTAGTGCGGTTTTTCAGGGAATCAGAAAGGTCTTCATTTGGTTGTAATGTGGCTTACCTAATAGGTAGGATATTTTTGGCTAAGTGACTCAAAATATTTCAATCAATCCCAAACACTCAAGCATATCATAACCACATCATTTTTTCTATTTTCACACACAATCTTTGTTCTTTTCCTTTCTTCTCATCATTCTCGGGGTTCCTAAGAGCTTGCTTTATGAACAACATAAGTAAGTTTCCCTCACTTCTTTCTTTCTCTTTTTCACTAATGTTCATTTTTTTCTTTTCTAACTTTTCCCATAGAAACTCTCAAATCAAAATTTCTTTCTTTTCTCTCTCCTTTTTTTTTTTTTCGCACATGGCCTCTCATCACATTCCCACAATTCACACCATCCAATAAATCACAATCATCTTATTCATCAACCCTTCTAATCAAAGAAAAATTCATTCAAGGCTCAAAGGGGCTACAAGTGAAGATTTAAGGTTAGTGTATGGGAGATGGGCTATGAAAGAAAATGCCTAAAATCATTTTCACCCTATTACCACACTTAATGCAACCTCAAGAGAGAAATTCGTCAAATTCTAGGAAATAAATCTAACAACTTTGTCACTCATCAAACGAAAACAATTGGCACAAATCTCACAAGGTAGAAATTTCGTTTCTCCTTAATAATTAACCAATTTCGAACAGTCGTCATGCCAAGATTTAAGTTTCAAAGATCAACATATCAAACAAAACAGCTTCTATCATCGGCTACTCTATCACACAGATTATCATTCTTAATCAGCAAATATCTCGATTACCAATCAATAATTCTAGTTCAAGCAAAGATAAGTAAGTAGTCATAACACCATCATAATCAAAAAGTTCCGACTGTCCTATGTTCAAAAGCTCCTAAACAATGCTGAGACTATTCACTTAGAACAAGTACCACAAATCAAGAGTTCAAAAATACTAATTTTAAGTAAAAAGCTTTGTAGATTGTTCACACTGAAGCAAAAGAACAAGGATGGTGCTGGTTCAAATTCGAAAATAAAAACATCAAAAACAATGAAAAAATCAACAAAAAGCAGAAAAAAATTGAAAACAAACAAACGTTTCCCTTTTCCTATCATCATCCCCCCAAACTTATTCACTCGAAAGAGTGGAAAAGTTTGAAAGTTAGATAAGGAAAAAGAGAAACGATACCTCATTCCTCCTCATCGGAAGGATCCTACATCTGAACATCGGAAGATGCCCACACTGGCAGTCGGCAGCGGGGGTCTTGTCGAACACTCTGCTGAGGCTGGGAATTGGACTGAGGCTGCGTGTTGAGGAGCAGCTGTCGCATCTGAACATCGAGGTTATCCAACCTCGTGTTCACATTCCGTTGGAAGTTTGCCTTCAAAACAGCCTGCTGCTGCATGTACTGGTAGATCGTCGCCAGATCCACCCCGGAAGATGAAGACTCTCCCGCGAAGTGGTGTGGCGGCTGTCCACCAGTCTGATCGGGAATGTGCTGTCCTCCCTCGTCATCCTCGTCCTCGTCCTCCTCATCAGCTTCTGGGGGCGGCTGTGGCTCACTCTGGTCTGGCCGGGTCAGTGGTCGGTGTCGGAGTCTGGAGGTGCCTGGACCTCCTTGTCCACCGGTCATCAACCTCATGTGGGCGGGGGTGCTCATCAACCAATTATCACGGAAGTGATAATCGGTGACGTGTGTGAGGTACCGGTTCGGCAGTGGAAACCGGTCTCTATTGCACATCCGCAGGGACCAACCTCTCTCCCGCGGCGAAATCATCATCATCCTCACCAAAACCCCTGTGCCAAGACCTCGGTTGTCATCATCGAGCTCCTCAAACTGTGACAAGTCAATCCCCACAAAATCTGCAATCGGGGTGATCAACCCCCCGCTCCAAATGTTGCCTTTCTTGGCCTTGATTTGCTTCCTCCAATGGTCCATGACAAATGCTCCGAAGCTGAACTTCCCCTCCATCAGCATGAAGTAGAGGGCGTAGAGTTCTCCAATTCTGACCTTGCCGCTCTCGTGCCTGCCGGAAATCGACACCCCCATACATCTCTGGATGTATCTGAAAACAGGGTTGTCGATGGAAGAAGCCTTCAAATTCCCCGAGTCGAACACGCGCAAGTTGTTGCTGGCATCTGCAGCGATTCGGGACCAGAAGCAAGCACTATCGAAGCTTGGGGGAGGAACACCATCTCCCCCTGCGTAGACTCCCCAAATTTCCTCGAGCTTGTTCCTTGGGAGCTCGTGGTAATTGTTCATCAGCTGGAACCCAATTGTGGTAGGTTCTGCTCCTGGCTCGACCTCAAAGACTCGGAGTGATGCAAAGAACTCCAAGACCAATGCCGGATAAGTTGGCCAACGGCCTGTCATCCACGCACCCCAGCCAATCCTCTCCAAGAGGTTCTCAATGTCGTCACGAATGCCCAGCAAATGCATTGTCTTCGGGCAGGGATAGAGTGTCTGTCGAATCGCGAACACTTCCCCCAAGATCCTCTCGTAACGCTTCTGATGAGACCGTTTGTTGAATGTGGGTTGGAAGTCCATTGTCAATCTGCAAGGGTAGTGAAAGGATTTGTCAAAATTCATCACCATTCTTCACAAAATCCAAATGTAAGCAAATCCAATTTGAGCAAAAATCCGAAGAAATCGATGTACCCATGCAAAATTGGTTCGACATTCATGCAATTCACTCTCAATTCTAGCCTATTATCATCACGTTTGACAGAATTTGGTCCAGAAATAGTAAAGCTAGAAAATCACCCAAACAAGAAAAATTCCCCCCAAACATTCGTATGAAAAATTCAATGAAACTCAAGCACAAATCAATCACGAGCAGGTATATCGATGAAAACCACAAACCATATCGAGTAATCACCACGAATAGCAACGAAATCGACAAAATTGCAAAAATAAACACAAGGGCTCCAAACTCAATTTTTTTTGTCAAAAATCATGCTCAAATCCTTCAAATCATGTGAAATAATCGAAAAGGAGAGTGTTAATGTACATACCGTGGTTGATTTCGACGATTTTGGAGAGAAAAGTTTGAATGTGGGGTTGGGAGAGAAAAACCGTGCGTGTGTTTGTGTTTTTGAGGAAGAAAATAAGGTGAGGGGGTTTAAAAACCCGTCTCTGTTCGCGGCCCAGAATCGACCGCGTCGATCGACGAGGGGTCTTCGTAGATCGACGAAGCCCACTTTTCCTCGTCGATCGACGAGAAATGGAGTCGATCGACGCAGAAGTTTTTTTCTCGTCGATCGATGCCAATTTCTGACGATCGTCGTGGCCCGACTGGACTCGACACAATTTTTGAAAAAAAACGAAACTGAACTGACTCAAAAATAAAAGAAATAAATAAAACAGGAAACTCTTAGGTTACCTCCCAACCAGTGCTTGGTTTATTGTCGCTAGCTCGACAATACCTGACTTTTAAGGGCGGTTCAAGTAGTACTTCTCCACTGCTCCAATCTGAAGAGGGGTGTAGTACGGTTTCAGGTTTTGCCCGTTCACTCTGAAGTTCTTCCCATCTTGGCCAGCTAGTTCTACTACACCGTTCATCAACTGGCAGATCACGGTGTATGGTCCGGCCCACTTTGATTGCAGCTTTCCGGGCATGAATCGAAGACGGGATTTGAAAAGGAGAACCTTATCACCTGAATGGAAGACATGCGAGCGGATCTTTTTGTCGTGGAATCTCTTCGCTCGATTCTTGTAGATGACGTTGTTCTCATAGGCTTCGTCCCAAAAGTCTTCTAATTCATTTAGTGCCATGGCGCGGTCTTCTGCGGCTGTCTTCCAATCCAAATTCAATTCTTTCACCGCCCTCCAAGCTTTGTGCTCCATCTCGACAGGAAGGTGACATGATTTTCTGAAGATCAGCTGATACGGAGAAGTCCCAATCGGTGTTTTGTAGGCGGTGCGGTATGCCCAAAGTGCATCATCGAGAACTGCCGCCCAATCCTTTCTTTGCTTGACCGTCTTCTCCAAGATCTGCTTGATTTCTCTGTTGGATAATTCCATCAACCCGTTCCCTTGAGGGTGATATGGAGTGGTGACACGGTGCTTTACTCCGTATCTGGCAAGTAGAGATGAGAGCCATCTGTTGCAAAAGTGTGATCCCCCATCACTGATCAGGGCTCTCGGTGTTCCAAATCTTGTCATCAGCTTCTTCAGGAACTTGATAACGACTTTGGAGTCGTTGGTGGCTGTCGGAATGGCTTCGACCCACCGTGATACATAATCAACTGCCAACAGGATGTATGTGAATCCTTGCGATTTCGGGAAAGGTCCCATGAAATCGATCCCCCAGACATCAAATATTTCAACTTCAATCACCGGTGTCTGTGGCATCTCATTCTTTCGCGATATGTTGCCAGTCCTCTGGCATCGATCACAACCCGTTATCCACCCACGACAGACTTCGTAGATGGAAGGCCAATAGAATCCACTTGCAAGGATTTTGAAGGCAGTCCGATTGGCCGAATGTTGTCCACCAGTAGGAGATGAATGGCATGCTTCGAAGATTTTGTGCCACTCGGACTGGGGTACACAGCGGCGGATGACGCCGTCAGCACATCTGCGCCACAGGTAGGGATCCTCCCAATAGTAGAATCTGACGTCATGCAGAAACTTTTTCTTTGCATAAGGGGAGCAATCCGGAGGAAGTACACCGCTGGCCAAGAAGTTGGCGAAATCTGCGAACCACGGAGTTTTGGATTCATACATTTCCTTCATGTTCCTCAAGGCATAGACCTGTTCATCGGGGAATGTCTCTCGGATTGTCACTTGCTGATTATCTCCCTTGACTGGCGGCTCAAGCCTCGACAGGTGGTTGGCGATGACATTCTCGCTTCCCTTTCTGTCCTTGATCTCCAAGTCGAACTCTTGCAACAACAGAATCCACCGAATCAGTCTGGGCTTGTCATCCTGTTTTGCAAACAAGTACTTGATTGCTGCGTGGTCGGTGTAGACAATTGTTTTTGAGCCTATCAGATAAGGCCGAAACTTGTCGAACGCATACACAACCGCGAGCATCTCTTTTTCCGTCGTGGTGTAGTTGCACTGAGCTGGATTCATACTTTTGCTGGCATATTGGATAACATGGAAAAGTCTTCCTTTCATTTGGCCCAGAGTTGCTCCAACAGCATAATCGCTGGCGTCGCACGTCAATGTGAAAGGCTCATCCCAATCTGGTGCAGTCAGGACTTCATCAAATACGAAGGACACATCCTTCTCCAACAAGTTGCACAGTGGCCGGGATACCTTTGAGAAGTCTTTGATGAACCTCCTATAGAATCCTGCATGACCTAGGAAACTTCGGACGGCTTTGACGTTTGTTGGTGGTGGCATCTTCTCAATGGCTATCACTTTGGCTTGATCTACCTCCAATCCTTCGGCTGACACTCGATGTCCCAACACGATTCCTTCCCTCACCATGAAATGGCACTTCTCCCAATTGAGGCATAGATTTGTCTCGGTGCATCTCTTGAGTACAGTAGCCAAATTCTGCAAACAAACATCATATGAGCTACCAAAAACCGAGAAGTCATCCATAAATACCTCCATGATTTCCTCGATTAAGTCGTGGAAGATTGCAGTCATGCATCTCTGGAAGGTGGCCGGCGCATTGCATAATCCAAAGGGCATCCGTCGGTAGGCGAATACTCCATATGGACAGGTGAATGCCGTCTTGTGTTGATCTTCCGGCGCCACAGCTATCTGATTGTACCCTGAGTAACCATCAAGAAAGCAGTAAAAAGGATAACCATATAATCTATCTAGCATTTGATCAATGAATGGAAGAGGGTAATGATCCTTGCACGTGGCGGAGTTTAAGGCTCGGTAGTCAATGCAGACTCGCCATCCCGTGATCGGTCTTTGTGCTACTTCCTCTCCATCATCGTTCTTCACAATTTGCATTCCTCCTTTCTTGGCTACTACTTGTGTAGGGCTTACCCACTTGCTGTCGGAAATTGGGTAGATCATGCCATGGTCAAGGAGTTTGAGAATCTCCTTCTTGACAGCCTCCTGCATGATGGGATTCAGACGTCGTTGTGCTTGTCTCTTTGGTTTCGCATCCTCTTCAAGGATGATCTTATGCATGCACAGGGAAGGACTGATTCCTTTGATGTCTCCCAAGGTCCATCCAATGGCGGACTTGTATGTCCGCAAAACTCGCAACAGCTTGTCAAGTTCCCCCTGTGAAAGATAAGCAGAAACAATAACAGGGTAAGTGCTGTCTGAGCCTAGGAATGCGTACCTGAGATGTGATGGGAGTGTCTTGAGTTCCAGAATTGGTGGTTCAGAGCTGGAGGTCGGCTTCTCTAGGTTGCCGTCGATCGACGGAGCATCTTCGTCGATCGACGAGAGTGGTTTTGGAGCATCGATCGACGAGGCATCAGACTCGATCGACGAAGATGTTGCTGCGGCTTTGCTCGACGAGACAGTGGACTTGATCGACGAAGCATTACTGTAGTGGCTGGGCAGCGGTTCTCTTTTAAGTTCTTTCTCTCGAGTTACTTCTTCGAACACGTCCAGCTCTACAACCAGGTCAATGATCCCCTCGGTAGCTTCATCCAGATTTGTGGATGAGGAAAGGGAGTGTTGCAGGCAGTTCTCCAGGAAATCCGGCTCACGTTTGAGACAGGTGAAGGGTGAAGACATTACCTGGCTGAAGCAGTTGATCATGTGGCATTCTTCTGCATAGCTCCCATCGTCGTGCTTCTGCATTGCCTTGTAAATCGAGAACGTGATGGACTCATTGTTCACTCGGAATGTCAGCTTGCCGTCGTGGATGTCGATCAATGCACCTCCGGTTTTCAGAAACGGTCTCCCAAGGATTAGAGGAATATTTCGATCCTCCTCTATATCAAGTACCACAAAATCGGCTGGGATTATGAAATCCTTGACCTTCACCAGCACATCTTCAACAATGCCCTTCGGATAGGAGACTGATCGATCAGCCATCTGCAGTGAAATCGTCGTGGGCTTGATGCTGCCGATCTTTAGCCGCTTGAAGATTGAAAGCGGCATCAGATTGATTGATGCCCCCGAGTCACAAAGAACCTTTCCAAAGGTCTCACCTCCGATGACACAAGATATTGTGAAGGCACCTGGGTCCTCCCTTTTGATCGGCATCTTCTTTTGGATGATGGCGCTGCACTCTTCGAACAGGTTGACCGTCTCATGCTCCAAGAACGGTCTTTTCTGAGAGACCATGTCTTTCAGAAACTTGATGTACCCGGGCATCTCTTGAAGAGCTTCTACCAATGGAATGTTGATATGCACCTTCTTCATTGTCTCCAGAAATCGTGCATATCTTTCGTTCATCTTGGTCTTGGCAACCCGCTGCGGATACGGCAGAGGCGGTTTCTTCATTGGCGGTTGAGGAGCAGCCGTCGATCGATGCTTATCAGGCTCGATCGACACGTCTTTTGGGGCTCCGTCGATCAACGAAGATGCTCCGTCGGTCGATGGAGCTTAGCCTGGGGCGATTTCGGCCTCTTCCTCGGATTCTTCTTCATCTCGGGCCCCTGTTTCTGCTTGCTCAGGCCCTTCATAGGTCTTGCCTCCTCTCAAAGTGATAGCTTTCACTTGATTCCTCTGATTCTGATTCTTGGGATTGACCTGGGTGTTGCTCGGAAGTTGCCCCGGCTTGTGCTTGGTCCCAAGGGCATCTGCGATCTGGCTGACTTGATTCTCAATGATCTGCACGTGCTTTTGCACCTGATCGACCTTTGTGTTCACCCCCGAAATCTCCTGTTTCAGCTTAGTCACAGTATCTGTGGAGCCTTCCATGAATTTAGCCAAAATCTCCTCGAGATTTGGCTTCTTCTTCTCTACCACTTCTCCGTTTTGCACGGCAAATCCTGGTGGTGGTTGCTCTGCAGCTTGCGGATTTGCATAAGAGAATCCAGAATGATTCCTTGCGTGATTGTAATTGTAGGGCTGGTTATTCTGTTGATTGTGGTGCTGGTAACCACCTCGATAATTGTTCTGATAACCATTCCTCTGAACAAAATTCACATCAGCATTGTTCTCCTCGACTGGCCCCTGTGATGCTTCAACTGCAGCAACCATTTTTCCTTGTTTCAGGTTAGCGAGCTCTTCCCTGAGCTTTTTCACCTCGGCTGCCAAATCTGGTTGCTCGGCCACTTTTTCCACAGCTTTTTCCACCACTTTCTCTACAGCTTTCACAGGCCGAGTTCGAATTGTGGACCACCGTTGAGTGTTGTTGGCCATCTTTTGGAAGAACTCCATGGCCTTTTTCCCACTTTTCGTCATGATTGTGTCTCCAAGTGTGGTGTCTACCAGTTTGGCTGTTTTATCGTTGAGCCCTTCATAGAATGCTTCAGCTTGTTCTCCCGGCGGAAAACCATGTCCGGGACAGGCTCTCAGTAGGTCCTTGAATCTTTCCCATGTCTCGCTGAAGCTTTCATCAGGCCTTTGAGCGAACCTGATGATTTCTTTCCGTTTTTGCCGAATAACATTCGGAGGGAAGAAGTTCCCTAGAAACTCGTTTCTCAGTTCGGTCCACGTACTTATGCTTCCTTTGTCCAGTGCAGTGAACCATGACTATGCCTTATCCCTCAGAGAGAATGCGAACAGACGCATTCGGATGGCACTCTTGCTGACTCCCCCGATTTTCACTGTATTGCAGAGCATAATGAATTTGTCCAAATGCGCATTGGGATCCTCGGTAGCTCTTCCTCCGAATTGGTTTTGTTGCACCATCTGTACCAATCCGGTCTTCATTTCAAAATTGTTGGCATTGATGCCAATCTTGAAATCTGTCTCCTTGAACCGAGGTTTGTACCTATTCTGCATGGCTTCTTCTTCTTCCTCCTCATCGTCAGAGTCCTCTGGAGGAGGATCCTGATTGTCCTCCTCTCCATTGTCGGGATTGTCCTCAAACAGCGGGTTGTCCCTTTCCAAATGGTATTGTTGAATTTGCGCTCTCATAGCTTGGACTTCTTGGAGAAGCAAAGCCTGCTCCTCTGCAGTTAGAACAGGTGGAGGCGGTGGTGCATTATCTCCCATCGTGTTATTACTTGAGCTTTCCTGAACACGCTTATTCTTTCGGATCTTTCTGCAAGTGGCTTCAATATCCGGGTAATAGTAGAGCGGGTCCTTTCCTTTGGCTCGCGTGCTCATGCACTACCTGTACAGCAAAGGAGGTAGTGAGATAAAATTGGAAATAAAACGAAACAAATTGAAATAAACAACGGAAATTTGGAAAGACAGAAGCGACATCGATCGCTTGGAACTAGCGTCGATTGATGGAAATAATTCACTTCGTCGATCGATACGGCGTCCTCGTCAGTCGACGGCGTGTACGAAAACTTGAAGAAATTACAGGAAACACAAAAATTTACAGCCTAAAGCAATATTTCAATCACAGACTTAATAGTAAGATTAATTATATTCTTTCCCCGGCAACGGCGCCAAAATTTGATCGCTAAAATTATTTAACTGCGATTTAGCGAAGCTAATAATATAGCGGCAAAGATAAAATTATCGATCCCACAGGGAAAGAAGTAACGAATAATCTTAAAGTACTAAATCAGGCGTTCTTGAAAATATTGATTAGGAAAATCAAATGAAAAGGTTTTGGTTGTTTTGAAAATTGCAATCTTTGCTATCGAAAATTAAACAAGAAAATTGAAAAGCTTTTGAAGTCAAATATGAGAAGCACAGATTCCAGGGATATCTACCTATCAAGTATAACATGTATGAATGAATCGATTAATTCCCAATTTTAATTCCTCTTCGTATTGAAACATCAGAAAAGTATTACGAACTTCTTTGTTGGACAATTCGTAAAGTAGATTAGTCAATTACCTATCTCCGCTCGGTCTCAAGATAAATTAACTAACTCCAAAGATCTACAGATTTATTCCTACAATTAATCTCCTTCAGTTACGACAAGAAATCAAATTATATTGTGAAAATCTCTTTCGATTGAAAACTATTACAGTTACGTCTCTAGAATTCAACTAGTAATCCTAAGTTGTGGCCAACATACTTAAAGATTAAGAATAAAACCAGATTTCACAAACTACGAAGGGAAAAGGAAAATAATTCAATTAATCACAACATGCATACATTGATAGTTCGAAACCCTAGAATCTGAGAGAGGATTTAGTTACACATATTCATGATAATATTCATCAAAGAAAAATACAACCTGAATTGCATAAAAACTGGAATCCGGAAATCTTCTTGTAGAAACTTGTCTTCAAACATAAAAATTCTTCAACTCTAATATTCTAATGATTGCTCTAATTTTTCTCTCTCTAATTCTAGTCTCTCTACGTAGAAGTCGAAATTTTACATGAATTTATAATGATGAAAGATGTATCTAGCAGTATTCTAGGATTAGATATGCCTCTATCTCCAAATCAGATAAGAAACAGGACTTCCGCGTGCGCGTCGACCGCGTCTGAACAACGTCAATTGCGTCTCAACTTCTTGCCTCGTCGACCGCTTCTGAACAGCGTCGGTCGATGAGGTCTCCTTCTTCCATCGATCGCCTTCTCCTTTGCTTCGTCGATCGCTTGGCAACAACATGCCTCGTCGATCGACTAAGGGTCCTCGTTGATCGACGAGGTCTCGAGCACTGGATCCTGATTCCTCTATTTTTCGACTAGAAACCTGCATGATTCATCAAACACGACATTCCAAGTACAAAATCCAATTCATGCATGAAAACACGTACGAAAACGACCTAAACACTACACAATCAGTCAAAGAACTATCAGATAAGTTGGTGAAAATCCTAACTTATCATCGACGCGCAACCTAAAAAGGCGAATGGGGAAAATGATCCCTGCATCCAACCACTTAATGACTTCATTCT
>JAPKLW010000562.1:156612-210115 GCA_026898455.1 Plectranthus barbatus | reverse complement strand
GAAAATGATCCCTGCATCCAACCACTTAATGACTTCATTCTTTACTACCTCCTTCATGTTGGGATTCAACCTCCTTTGTGGTTGAATGAAATTTTTGCTCCCTTATTCTATCAAAATCTTGTGCATGCAAATTGTAGGACTTATCCCCTTGATATCTGAAACAGTCCAACCTATTGCTCGCTTATGTCTCTTTAGTAAATCTAACAAGCTCTGCTTATTTCCTCTTTTAGATTGGCAGCTATAATAACTGGCAAAGTATCTGATTTACCCAAATAAGCATACTTCAAATGGGCAGGGAGAGGCTTCAAAGTTAGTTCTGGAGGCTCTTCCATTGATGGCTTAGACTCCTTCATCTCTCTGGATAACAAATCCAATGGCTCAAAAGGTTGCCTAACTCCCCCAAACTTTCATCCTTGCTCTACTCATGCTATAGCCTCATTAGGTAATTCTTCACTTTCATTATTCTTTCCTGAATTATTCTCTAATATAAATTCCTCTATTGCTGAGTCAAGAACACTAATAGAAAAACAATCTTCTGAATCATCAGGAACCTTCAAGGCATTGAACAAGTTAAAAGTAGCTTGTTCATCTTGCACCCTCATAATTAGTTCTCCTTTTTCTACATCAATTAAGGTCCTCCCTGTGGCAAGAAAGGGTCTTCCTAGAATGATAGGCACCTCTTTGTCTGCTTCATAATCCAAGATGAAAAAATTAGCAGGGAATATGAATTTATCCACCCTAACAAGCACATCTATTTTTCCTTCAGGATGTACAATAGATCTATCTGCAAGTTGTAAAGATATAGTTGTAGGTCTGGCTCCTCCAATGCCCAACTTCTGAAATATTGACAATGGCATTAGATTTACACTAGCTCCCAAGTCAGAAAGAGCTCTACCAACATCTTGGCCTCGAATAGAACAAGGAATAGTAAAACATCCTGGATCCTTAAGCTTGGCTAGAATCTGTGTTCTCAGAGGTCCACCTACCTCCTCAAATAGTGATACTGTTTCAAATTCTTTCAATCTCTTCTTATTAGACAGGATGTCTTTCAAGAATTTCACATAGGTAGACATTTGCTCAAGTGCTTCTACCAAGGGAACATTGATGTGAGTTTGCTTCAGCATTTCCAAGAATTTCTTACACTGCTCCTCTTCTTTTTGCTTTTTCAATCTGACTGGATATGGTGGACGTGGTACATAATCATACTAACCCATACCAAATTTCCTCTTTGTTTTAGTTGCATTTCCCTCATATTTTTCTACAACTTTCTCCAAAGGATCTTTTTCCATTCTTGGTTTAGGAAACATCTCTTCATTCTCTGTTAGTTTTTCTATCAATGGGTTTTCTTTGCGTGCAGCAGCTCCTGAAGATGATCCTTCTCCAACTTGTTGAGGTACAACTCTCTTTCCTCAATTTGTTTCTCATTCCTTAATGTAACTACCTTACACTGCTCTTTTCCTCCCATTAGGTTCTCAGTATTGCTAGGCAAGGTGCCTTGTGGCCTGTTTCTCAGCGCATTAGCCAACTGTCCCATTTGCACCCGTAAATTCCTCAATGACGAGGCTTGACTTTGAATGAGAGCATCTTGAATTTTTAAACGCACCTCGTTCTGTGTCATAAACTCCTTCATCATATCTTTCATAGATTTCTCTTATTTAGGAGGTGGTGCTTCAAAATTTTGTTGTTGATTGGTTGAGTGCTGATTGTAGCCTCCTTTGTTATAAGAATTATGCTGCTCCTATGCTGCAACATTATGATTTCCCTGTCCAGACCAAGAGAAATTTGGATGATTTCTCCATCCTATGTTGTAAGTATTTGAATAGGGATTATTGCCCTGGTGATGTTGATTTCTATTCCCCATATAACAGACTGAAGCTGGATTTGATGGACAATCCTCAAATTGATGTCCTTCCCCTTAGTAAATACAACTCAAAGCCACTACAGACTCTGGGGGCACTGAAGTAACCATGGCTTGGCTAGTGTTATTCTCTATGTTCTTCATAGTTGCTCCCAGAGCCTCCATTTATGCTGTTAGAGCAGTGAGAGGGTCTTTTTCCAAACTATCAGCTACCTTTGAAGTTGAAATTGTTGCAGCTCCTGAATTTGACCAATATTAGTTATTTGCAGCAATCTTGTCCAGAATCTCACAAGCTTCATTATTGGTTTTATCCAACAATGTTCCCCCAGCAGATGCATCCACAACCATTCTTGAATTTCCACTTAGACCATTGTTGAAAGTCTCTATCTGAATACAATAGGGTATCTCATGGTTAGGACATCTTCTAAGCATCTCCTTAAACCTTTCCCAGGCTTCACTAACAGATTCATCCTCTTGCCTACAGGACATGATAGTGCTTCTGCATCGAGCATTCCTAGTTGAAGGGAAATATTTCATTAGAAATGTTTCAGCTAGCTAGTTCCAAGTGGTAACAGACCCTGGTGACATATTAGTTAACCATGTTTTTAGCATTGTCCCTTTAGAAAAAGGGAAACAATCTCATCCTCAAAGCCTCTGGAGTTACTCCTTGTAACTTGAAGTTATCACAGACCTCTAGAAAGGACCTCAAATGTAAGTGAGGATCCTCAGTAGCCATTCCCCCAAATTGTCCCAAACTCTGTAACATTTGAAACATAACAGGCTTCAATTCAAAGTGTTGTGCCTCCACAACAAATCTAACTACTCCAGGAACAAACTCATTTAGCCTTGGAGCTATGTATTGCCTTATAGCTCTATTTCTATCATCAGTCAAAACTACCACATTCTCTGGATTTCCTTCTCCATTTCCTCCACCTGGTGGATTTCCTTAAGTTATTTTCTTAACTCTCTATTTTCTTAGGTTCCTTCTGAATGTTCTCTCGATTTCTGGATCAAATGGAAATAGTTCTCTCTTAACTTCCTCACTCATACACAGTTAGCATCCCTACAATTACAGAAAATTTTTAATTTCCAGCAACTTGAGTCAGCTAAATATGTATGTAAAACCAAACAATATAATAACATTTAAACTTAATATCAATCACTCCCCGACAATGACGCTAAAAACATGTTTTTGTTGTGATGTGTTACAGTTTAATACACAAGTGCACATAGTCTAACGAGTAATATAGATCAAAGTCTAGATATCGTACCCAAGGGAGTGAAAATAAGCCGTGCACTGAATATTTTTCTGTAAATAAGATTGGTGTGATGATTTCCTAAACTAAAATTGTCGAAATGCGTAAATGATGAAACCGATTAAAGATAAAATGATTAAAAATTGTTCTCCCCAAACAATGATCATGTAACTTCAGAAATATGATTTAACAATAATAAAAAACACACTTGAGCTGTCAACTTATGTTTATCCACTTTCCTATATGCTAGAGCATAGTTCATGCATTGTCTCTTAGTCTTGTAACCTCTCTGAAATGCCTAGTAAGATTTCACTCTACTAGATCTGCCTCTTCTTATCAATCCTCATAAGTCTATGCAAGATTTAATATTCAGAAGCAACAAAACAGAGCATGGGCTTCTCAACAAGCCTTAAGTTCTTTGTATGTCTACACAAGAATCAAGGTCGATTATGTCTTCCTATTCCTAGTTCTCCTTTCGGTCCTCCTGGGTGAGATATTCCTTTCTACTATCGTGCTCAAGAAATCAAACAAACCAAAATCATAACCAAATATTAGATTTGAAACAAGATCAAACTCCTACATATATTCAAATAGATAAACAAGTCAACAACCCAAGAATAAAAAGCTTAGCCCATGTTCAAAACAAATAAATAGGAAATCGCTATCATGTTTATCTTCTAACCATTTTCTAACACAAAATAACTTGCATGAACTTAAAATAAAATCAGACAAATCCTTGATCACTCAGTTTTCTTTCTCGATCACACACGAACTCCTCTCTTGCTTCTCTTGCATGCATTCTTCCAAATTGTGTTCGTCTGTATGTCATATCTCTCTCTTTCCAAAATATCTTCTTCTTTTCAGCTTAGTTCCATCTCTGCTCTACACGTGGCCCTTCATCTTGCCTTCCAACTCTAGCGGTTCACACGGTAGACACCTGTCCAGCTTTTGAGACATAATATGAAAAGTATGAAGATCCTGCCTGCAGGAGGTCCCAGAATCGCTTTTTCAAAAAATGAACCATGCGGTTCCCATGCTGCAACAATCACTTATCCTCAGCATGCTACTGTTAAACTCTAGCATAATATTACACGTGGCAACACTTAAACAATTCTTTGCAAAAAACTCATAAATTAAGCTAAACACCACCTAATAAACGAAGATAAGACACAACAACTAATTAATCTAAATTCTACAATTTATTTTATTTAATTGACCTAATTAAAGATATATTTAACCAAATCAAAGTAGAAATAATAACTCTTTACGAGAGTTATCAGGTATTCAGACTCAGACTTCAGACGTTGTCCTATTGATCACCTACCTGGCAAATGCTACAGTCAACAGAGACATTTGATTGAACATCTTCTAATTTGTCTCTAACGGATATTTATTCAAACCTTCAAATCTCACGGCTATAAATACCGGAGAAATCAACAGAGAAAGGTTATGCTTTCACGATTCACAACCTACAGATACGAGTTCTTAACACAATCTGTGAACTCTCTGTAGTCACGAAAAATGTATTCAATTAAATAAACACGAAATTTGGATACAATTCAATTTCAATTTGGATCAAAATACATTTTGTAGATTCTATCTCTATTCTTCTTTTGATTCTTCTCTTCGAACTTGATGTTTGAGTGTACTTCGAGGTCTTCAACAGAATTTGGCTCTGTCGATATTCTTAAACTTGATCTTGAAGTTTTATAACGATAATCCAAAGGGTTTGCACCTTGTTTTTGGATTAAACGTCATTTTTGGATGATTTCTTGAAGATCTTCGACCTTGTTCTTTGTGTTCTTGAAGCTTGATCTTCTTGTTCTTCATGATTTTAGTCTTTGATCTTTTTCTTCAACACTTTTGAAGGTTGCTAACGTTTCTTCGGGGACTATGAGCCTTGATTCCGAATCAAACGTAGGAATTGCTTGAATTTTGATGAAGAACACGTTGGAGATGACGAAGAACACCTTCAAATCTTCAAAGGAATGCCTTTAACCATGGAGAGAATTCTTCCTTCAAGTCTTGAGGTCTTCAATTTGTGCCTTCTACACTTCACTTCAATTCTTTTTTCTTTTTCTTCAACTTATGTCTTGTATTTATAGGCAAAACATGAGAATCTAGGGCTTAGGTGGCTACATTTGATTGGTTGATTGATTGTTGATCCCATGCATCTCACTTTGGTGAGCTTGCCACATGTTGACCTCTCGTTGGATTTAATTAGTAAATATCATATTTTATTTATTTAATTTAACAAATTTGTTTATTTAATTCCTAAAAATTAAATTAATTGATATTTAATTATTCAGATCCACGTGGCGCCTTTTAATTAGCCATAATTTTTTTGTGTGTCTACACTCTCATCGAAAGAATCAAGCTTTAAAGAGTGGGCTTACTTTCGAGGTTGTTAAGCTTTCCATGTGTCACCTGAGTGAACACGAGACTCAGAATCACTGTATTCTTGAGTTACTACTCGATAGTTTTTCTCTCTTAGAAAAACTACAACAATCAAGTACGTCTTGTACTCTGACCCTCACGGGAAATCTGCCGCACAAGAGATAGTTTATGGCGGAATTATAAATATCCCATTCCGACTACGAGGAGGCTGAGTGGTGCGCTCACACTCTGAGGAGCAGCGAAGTGAGGAACCTAGAAAGAACCAGACGAGTGCGCTTGTGGATCGGTGGGCAGGGCATTCACCGACAAGTAATAGATCGTAGAAGCACATCTAACAGTTCTAAGCTTAGTGGATTACCAGATTGAGTGTCTGAAGAGTGGACGTAGGATGATTTTGTACGAACCAGTATAATTTTGTTTGTCGCTTATTGTTTTGTTTACTTATCAGTCAGTATAGTTTAATCTCATTTTGAAACCAAACATTCAAGTGTTGGAGTATATACTAAATACTGACACTAAAACTTAGTCGACACTAAGTACCTGAAAGATATTTAACAAACCAAGTTGACACGTCACTTTCATCTTGGATAAGTGCAAATTTACCGAACTAACAATTTAAATTTTCGCTGTGTATATACTTTATGCTCTGACAAACCGGGACCAACATCTATTTATATACTAAATAAAATAGTCATTTCAAGTGGGCCCACCACTAATACTATTTTATTATATTTAATATCTTTCAGTAATTCCAATATTTTTGTAAAAAAATTATTTTATATCATAAATTGATATTTTAATTTATGAGTATGCTTGAGAGTAAGGATTTTTTTTGAATAAATGATTTTATTCAAAGTTCATCACCGCAAATTGTTTAAAAAATATGTTATGATTCTGAAAATTCAAAAAACAAATATTTTAACATTGGTTATATTTTTATATTTTATTCCAAACATAGTGTCGTATTACGTTTCGTAATAAATCATGAGTTTGGAGTATAGTGTAAATAAGATTTAAAAAATAAAAATAAAACGATAAATTGAATAATAATATAGCATACATGCATACTTTGCCAAAAAAAATATATATAAAATATCTCGATAAAGGATTTTTAGGGTAAAAGTTGATATATTTTTTAATTTTTCTAGGAGATCATATTGCATATTCCATAATTGAAAGGGCCAATTAAATATTTTAACTTCAATAACTAATCGTTTGATTTCATTTACTTTCAATTAAATTATTTGAGATTTGTTAATTTTAATGTATAAATTTGGAATTAAGGTATTTACTATCAAACTTTAAAATTGAAGGGGTTATTTAAATCAATTTAGTTCAGTGTAAGGACTAGACTTGGTTTTGCCCATATGATTTTTGGCGTGATCTCTATACATTGGTTATTCATATTAATATTAACATAATTATATTATAAGTTGTAGGCATGATATTTGATCATTCGAAAAATAAATTTAATCTAAATAAACTTTCAATTTTTAAAACTGACTCAACTATATTTTTGGGTTGGGTTCTACTTTTATTAATTTTATGTTTGTTCACTCCTTTATTGTCTTTATTAAATTATTATGTTTAATCAATATATTTTATATTATTAATTTATTATAAAATAATATATATATATATATATATATATATATATATTTATTTATTGTATAACTGTGGCTATAGTTCCTCATGTGCGAAATGATGATTTGAAGTCTCAAGAAAAGGGAAAAACCGTAACCCCTTCATAACGGAAAACTCCAGAACTTCCATCAACTGATTTGATCAGTAGGAATCATGGAAGTGATGATCGTTACTGGAAGAGGAAGAAGTCAGATATGCTTCCCGAATCTGTTCAAGATAGCATTGGTGATACCTATCGGTAGATGGATGATGCTCTTGCCAAGGTTTGTTTATACTTCTCAACATATATCTTCTTATTTTGGTCTTTCTCTCTTCTCTTATCTATTCCTCTCTTTTTTGTACGCAATGGAAATAGTACTTGGATCTCCTGCTTCAGAGGTTTCTACGGCAAATTGTGCGTCGGCAGGTTCTACCCATAGTGTGGTTATTTATCAGTTGGATGATACTGATGTTATTGAGCCAACGCCTTCTGTTGCGGCTATTTCTCGATTTGATGGGAGAGTTGTTTTTGACAACCATTGTAGACCTTTTCTTGAAGGTGTCTGGAGAGACCTTCTTTCCAAGATAAAGAAGACCCCAACGAAGTATCTTTCTTCTATCCGTGAAGACGTGGTCAAGAGTCTATTACTTATGGAGAACACTCCTCATTGCATTGATCTATCCCATTTGAGGAAGAGTATTGATACTCTTTTCGCTGATGTTGCTGCTTATGATCTAGCTAGATCTGCATCTTCTGAGCTTATTGGTGCCCCAATGCAACGTGCACAGGAGTCAAGAAATGTATTGAAGATGTTGAAGCCAAGAAGAAGGAAGAGGATGATCATATTGAGTCTACAAAGAGAGAGATTGCTGAATTGGATGAGGAGAAGAGGGTCTTGAATGAGGAGAAGAGGGTCTTGGATGAGAAGAAGAAGGTCTAGTTATTGTCATTAGAAAGGCATGAGACTTCTTCTTTAGCTGCAGGGAGCAAAGTTGAGAAAGCCCGCAAGGCTTTGGAGGATCAAAATCGTTTTGCGTAGAGTGTTTCTAATATCCTTTTGTATTTGTCATCTTTTGACTTGAACATCTTTGTAATGTGAACATCTTCTCAATGGAATGCATCTCTTTTATGTTTCATTTGTTACATATTGCATCTAGCACAAAAAAAACTTGATTCCAAAATGTGTTGAGCATAAACCATGACTGAACTTAGAAAATCTAAGCTGCTACGTACCATTCAAAGAGATCAATTTTTTTAATTTTTCATTTTTGATTTGCAGTACACAGTGTATATCATGCGGGCCAGGAGTAACAAAAAGTTTAGGATCGTGTGTCATGTAGCTGCCTTCATGATTTTAAGGGGGAATGCCATGCACAGTTTATACTCATGCGGGCCAGGAGTGACAAGTAGTTTAAGCTCGTGCGTCATGGAGCGTTCTTCTTGATTTGGGTCTCCCATTTTTCTTCTTTTACATTTTTTGTCTATTTTTTTACTTTTCGTTTTTTTCTTCCTTTTTTTTCCATCTTTCTTTTTCTCTCTTTTTTTTTGCTTTTCTCTTTTTTTTCATTTTTTTATTTTCTCTTTCTTTTTTTATCTTTCCTTTTTTTCATCTTATTTTTTCCTTCTCTCTTTTTTTTTGCTTTTCGAATTTTTTTATTTACATATTTACAAGTCACATCTTCATCATAGTCTCCTTTTCTTCTAATGATAATAATGTTTCAAGAACTTGCCATTTATTGGCCCAACTCGTACGTGATCTTCTTCAGAAACTAAAAGATAAGCACCGTTAGTGTAGACTTCCTTGACAACATATGGACCATCCCATCGTGAAGTGAACTTATTCCCAACTCGATGCGTGGTAATGATGGGTCTTCTGACAGCAAGAACTAAATCCCCAACTTGGAAGGATCTTGCTCGCACTTTCTTGTTAAAAGCATTTGACATGCGTGCTTGATAACACTCAAGTCGTTGTTGTGCTTACAACCTTCTCTCATCGAGAGCTTCCAACTCCTCTAGACATAGGCGTGCATTTTCTTCTTCGGTTAAGCCTTCTTGGATGGCCATTCTTAATGAAGGGATTTGCTGCTCAAAGGGAATAATGGCTTCTACACCATACACAAGTGAGTATGGGGTTGCTTGTGTAGGTGTTCGATGAGTGGTTCGATATGCCCATAGAGCTTCTCCAACTCGCTCATGCCAGTCACCCTTGGATTTTGCTACAACCTTTTGATACGGAAGTGCAATTTTGGGCCAGAGTGTGCCTCCTCTATTGCTTGTTTTGCTTCTTCTTCTGCTAAACATCGAAGGAGGAATCCATCGAAAGATCTTTGAAACAAAGTGTCTTTAAAGTAGACAAATGGAGCGTTGCGACGTTGAATATCAATCTTTTGACGTGGATGATCTGACAGCTTCCCATTTTCTAAATAATCAACAAATGGTAGGCGCCAGTCTTCTTTGTCGATCTCGAACACTTCAACCATATAATTATCTTCTTTATCTTCTTCGTCCTCAAACATGAGTGGTATTACCCAACTTTTGCAGACTGGAATGCAGGTTTCATTACTTGGCATAGCTAATGTGGAGGCAAGTTTGGCCAATGCATCATCTTGTTTATTTTCACTTCGTGGAATATGTTCCAGCTCTATACCTCCTAGCCATTGAATCATTCTTTGTGCATACTCGACATAGGGCTTCAACTCGGGTTTCTTGACATCGTATGATCCAAGTAGTTGATTAATTACCAACTTAGAATCACCGTATATTCTTATTCGAAACCTCTTGGCATCCACCGCCATTTCTAACCCAAGGATAAGCGCTTGGTACTCAGCAACATTGTTAGAGCAATTTTTGGTCAAAGTAAATGAGCAAGGCAAGACTTCTTCATCAGGTTTCACGAATACTACCCCTGCACCAACTCCTTCTTTATGGGATGCTCCATCAAAATACATCTTCCTAGAAGGTGATATTTCAATTGTGAGTACATCTTCATCTGAAAGGTCGTTAGTCAACTCCCATTCGGCGGGGATTGGATGATAAGCCAAGAAATCGGCTAACACTTGCCCTTTGACAACCTTTTGAGGAAAATATATGATTTCAAATTATTGTAACTGAAGATACCATCGCGCAAGTCCATCTGAGAGTACGGGTTTTGACATGACATACTTCAAAGGATTTGCCTTTGAAACGAGTCGGACAGAATGAGCTTGAAAATAATGTTTAAGCTTTTGGATGGAAAATATCAAAGCTAACCATAATTTCTCAATTGGGGAGTAGTTGAGCTCATTTGGTGTCATCATCCTGCTTAAATAATACAAAATATTCTCTTTCTTTTCTTCATTTTCTTGGGCAAGCAATGCCCCCATTGAGCGCTCTTGAGTGGCAATGTATAATATCAATGGGCGTCCAACAATAGGCGCAGTCAAAACAGGCGGTTTTGTCAGGTAAGCTTTTATGTTTTCAAAGGCATTTCAGCAAGCTTCATCCCATTCAAACGAAATTTCCTTTTTCATGATTCTACTAAAAGGCTGACAACGACCTGCCAAATTTGAAATAAATCTGCGCAAGTAGGCTAACTTTCCTTGTAGACTTTTCAGCTCATGAATATTACGAGGTTCGGGCATCTTCAGGATTGCATCAATTTTTTCTTGCTCAATTTCAATCCCTTGATGACGAACAATGAACCCGAGGAACTTTCCAGACTTCACTCCAAATGCACATTTCAAAGGATTCATCTTTAGCTGATACTTCCTAAGCCGGTGAAAGATCATACTCAGATCTTCTTGGTGATCTTCACGCCTTTGTGACTTGACCACGACATCATCAACGTAACATTCAATATGTTTATGGAGTATGTCATCAAATATTTTCTGCATGGCTCTTTGGTAGGTCGCGCCAGCATTTTTCAATCCAAAAGGCATTACTTTATAACAATATATTCCTTTGGGAGTACGGAATGCTGTCATTTCTTCATCTTCTGGCGACATGCGAATTTGGTTATAACCAGAAGAGCCATCCATAAAAGACAGTGCCTCGTGGCCAGTAGTAGCATCAATCATCAACTCTGTTATTGGCAGCGGAAAAGTATCTTTTGGGCATGCCTCATTAAGATCTCTGAAATCAATGCAAACTCTGATTTGTCCATTTTTCTTTCTTACTGGGACAATGCTTGAGATCCATGTCGGATATTTGACCTCCCTTTTGAATCCAACTTCAATGAGTTTGTTCAAATCTGCTTCAATCAAAGAAATTAGCTCTGGTCGGAATCGACGTTGTGCTTGCTTGATGGCCCGCACACCTCTTTTGACTGACAGGCGATTAACAGCTATCTTGGGGTCCAGCCCCGACATCTATTTGAATGACCAAGAAAATATATCGTTAAATTATTTTAACAAACCCACATAGGATTTCTCCTCGTTAGAAGTTAGCATTGCACTGATGTAAGTTGGCCTTGGGCCATCAACACTTCCCAAGTTAATTTCTCTCAACTCATCAACAGTTCTTTTAACACCTTCAAACTGCGAAAGGGCATCTTTGACATCTTCTTCCTCCATCGTACCATCTTCATTTAGGGTAATATGGTATGAAGAAACCTCTTTCTCTCCTATGAGAGGATCATCTGATGATGCAACACTTTCTCCATCATCATCATCCTTCGAGACTTTTGTCAGAATGACAGTCTGCTTTGTAGCTTTCGATTCTCTTCCACAGGAGATGGTTAATGTGCTGTTAATCCTCATCGGTATTTGTCTTGGTCATTGTTCGTTTATGATGACTTCTTTTTCCATCCTTAAGCAGTCCCAGTCTTTCGAACACGGATAGTCGTGGGTGCTTTTTCTTTCTATCATTGATTGCATCTTTTGTCGAAGACCTTTCTTCTTCTTCAGTGTTAAAGCAGGTGTTACACCTTCTAATCGCATTACGAACTTGAGCTTGCGGGGAAAATCCTAGTCCTTTCCTGTGGTTACATCTGAATTTAAAGACTTTTCACTGATGTTGATTCTTCTTGTTGGCTAATCCGCTATTCTTGGATGGCGGTTTTCTGATTTAAGGTCGTAACCCGCCTTAACCAAAAGTGAGAATGCTTTTGGGCCATAATTTTTTGCAATTGTTCTTTTAGAAAGTTCTCCATGCTCGGTTATAACACTGTGAACGGGTCGAACAAATCCATCCAATGGTTGCAGCATATGCTTACCAGCATCGATCTTTGTTAAAGGGAATGTTAGGTCTTTCATGGACTCCTTCTCCATAAGTGGAGCTTTACCATTATCGATTTTTGCATCATCATTGATTTGGACAACCTTCTTACGTGTCAAATAGTATTTTGCATCCGCGAAATGTGATTCTGATACCATGAACGGATTACTATCACCGACCACATTCTTCACTACTCCATTTTTGCAATACTTTAGACATTGATGCCAAGTGGAGGGAATGAAGCCATTTTCGTGCAGCCATGGACGACCAAGAAGCATGTTATAGGATGTATTGGCATCGATGACATGGAATAACACTATTGTTGCAATATCATTCATTAACAAGTCCAAGATCATTATTCCTAAAGCTCTTTGCCCCTCATGAATAAACCCTTGGATCATCAATCGGCTGTCCGAGAGCTCCTCCATGGAAATCCCCTATTTCTACAAAGTACGTAAAGGTAGGATGTTGATTGCTGACCCTCCATCCACAAGTATTCTATTTAACTTTTGCTCGCGAACATAGCCAATTACAAACAACGACCAATTGTGTGAATCCTGGCCTAATTTGAAATCTTCATCCGTGAAAGTTATTGCAAGTACAGATCCCGCGCTTGTCATCTCTTCTTTTGGAAGGAAGTGATCTTCTGCCAGCTTTGAACTTTCTCCCACGGCTTTTTCAATCTTGAATGTGATTGTGTTGGCAGTGGTCATCTCCTCCTCAAGAAAAATTTTTTCTTGACGAGCTAGTTGCATCACTTTTTCCTTAAATATGAAACAATTTTGTATGGGATGACTGACTAAGCGATGATACTTGCAATACTTTGGATTATCGACCTGGTTGGTTTCTTCGGGATGTTTCATCTCTGTTAATTTAATGACCTTTGCTTGGAGCAGATCATCAAAGATTCCCTGCACATCTGAATTCAGAAATGGATACTCTCTTCGTTGCATTTCTTTAAGGGTTAACTTCCTTTGCACGTTTTCCTGTGGATTAGTTCGCTTCTCTTTGTTGACTTCCTTTTTCTGAAATGCAACTGGAGTCGCCCTGATTGCCATAGATTCCTTCTTTATGGGTTTATCAAATGGTTTTCCCCCTTTTTGAAAGTCTTTCCTCTCTTGAAATTATCGGGACTCTTGGATTGGTGGTTCTTTCATTCCACTGGCAGCCATGCTCAGTTCCATGTCATGGGCTCTAGTGGCCAACTCTTCAAAAGTCCTTGGTTGAATTCCTTTGAGGATGTATTGAAGGCCCCATTTCATTCGTTGAATACACATCTCAATTGCAGAGGTTTCTGAAAGACGATCTCTACAGTTGAGGCATAGGTTTCACCATTGATTGATGTAGTCAATGACCGGTTCTTCTTTCCTTTGGTGAGTATTGGTGAGTTCTACCATGCTGACAGTTCTCCTTGTGCTATAAAAGCGATTAAGGAATTCGTGTTCTAATTGCCCCCAGCTGTTGATTGAGTTTGGTTCCAAGTCCATATACCAATCGAAGGCATTTCCTTTAAGAGAGCGCACAAATTGCTTCACCAAGTGATCTCCATACGTTCCAGTGTTGTTGCAAGTTTCGACGAAGTGAGCGACATGTTGTCTTGGATTTCCCTTTCCATCAAATTGTTAGAATTTTGGTGGCTGATAACCCATGGGCCTCCTCAAGTTGTCAATTCTTTGAGTGTATGGCTTGGAATAAACTAGTGACTACTTAGAGCTTTCGTCGAACTTATTTTTCAAAGTCCCTTCGATAAATTCCTTTAGTTGGTCAATTTCGATGAAGCCATCAGAGGAGATAGGTAAACCTTTGGATGCATATTTTGCCTCATCGTTTACTTTTTTTTTCATTAGGCTTTTCCATATTGTTACTTTGCTCACCTTCATCGTCATTTGTTTGACTGGATTCTCCTTTCTCTTTTTCTTTCTTATCCTTGTGATCTCGACGCTTTGATCTTGTAGCTATTTTTTTAGCATTTCCACTAACTATTTCATGCTTGCTAGCTATTCTTCTACGGTTGAAGTGTTAACCATCATTACTAATGAGGAAGCATGACTTCTCTGCGCTTCATCGTCAGAACCAATTGGCTTTAGAGTTTCCAATGCTTGTCTTTTCATATTTCTTGTGACGACACCGACAACTTTTGAGGTATTTGATGCCTGAGACATCCTTGAACTTAGATGAAGAGAAGAGATGAAAGGTAGATAAAGTCCCACTGGGCGTGTCAAAATTTGTAGTCACAAAAATCGTATTCAATTAAATAAACACGAAAAAATTTGGATACAATTCGATTTCAATTTGAATCAAAATACATTTTGTGGATTCTATCTCTATTCTTCCTTTGATTCTTCTCTTCGAACTTGATGTTTGAGTGTTCTTCGAGGTCTTCAACAGAATTTGGCTCCGTCGATCCTCTTAAACTTGATCTTGAAGTTTTATAACGTTAATCCAAAGGGTTTGCACCTTTTTTTTGGATTAAACGTCATTTTTGGATGATTTCTTGAAGTTCTTCGGCCTTGTGCTTTGTGTTCTTGAAGCTTGATTTTCTTGTTCTTCTTGATTTTAGTCTTTGATCTTTTTCTTCAACACTTTTGAAGGTTGCTAACGTTTCTTCGGGGACTATGAGCCTTGATTCCGAATAAAACGTAGGAATTGCTTAACTTTTGATGAAGAACACGTTGGAGATGACAAAGAACACCTTCAAATTTTCAAAGCAATGTCTTGAACCTTGGAGAGAATTCTTCCTTCAAGTCATGAGCTCTTCAATTTGTGCCTTCTACACTTCACTTCAATTCTTTTTTCTTTTTCTTCAACTTATGTCTTGTATTTATAGGCAAAACAGGAGAATCTAGGGCTTAGGTGGCCACATTTGATTGTTTGATTGAGTGTTGATCCCATGCATCTCCTTTTGGTGAGCTTGCCACATGTCGGCCACTCATTGGATTTAATTAGTAAATATCATATTTTATTTATTTAATTTAGGAATTTTGTTTAATTAATTCCTAAAAATTAAATTAATTGATATTTAATTATTCAGATCCACGTGGCGCGTTTTAATTGGCCGTAAATTTTTTGTGTGTCTACACTCTCATCGAAAGAATTAAACTTTAAAGAGTGAGCTTAGTTTCGAGTATGTTAAGCTTTCCATGTGTCACCTGAGTGAACACGAGACTCAGAATCACTGTATTCTTGAGTTACTACTCGGTAGTTTTTCTCTCTAAGGAAAACTACAACAATCAAGTACGTCTTGTACTCTAACTCTCACGGGAAATCTACCGCACAAGAGATAGTTTATGGGGGAATTATAAACTCCCCATTCCGACTACGAGGAGGCTGAGTGGTGCGCTCACACTCTAAGGAGCTGCGAAGTGAGGAACCTAGCAAGGACCAGGCGAGTGCGCTTGTAGATCGGTGGGCAGGGCATTCACCGACAAGTAATAGATCGTAGAAGCACATCTAACAAATCTAAGCTTAGTGGGTTACCAGATTGAGTGTCTGAAGAGTGGACGTAGGATGATTTTGTCCGAACCAGTATAATTTTGTTTGTCACTTATTGTTTTGTTTACTTATCTGTCAGTATAGTTTAATCTCATTTTGAAACCCAACATTCAAGTGTTGGAGTATATACTAAATACTGACACTAAAACACAGTCGACACTAAGTACCTGAAAGATATTTAACAAACCAAGTTGACACATCACTTTCATCTTGGATAAGTGCAAATTTACCGAACTAACAATTTAAATTTCCGCTGTACATATACTTTATGCTCTGACAAACCGGGACCAACATCTATTTATATACTAAATAAAATAGTCATTTCCAGTGGCCCACCACTAATACTATTTTATTATATTTATTATCTTTAAGTAATTCCAATATTTTTGTAAAAAATTTATTTTATATCATAAATTGATATTTTAATTTATGAGTATGCTCAAGAGTAAGGATTTTTTTTTGAATAAATAATTTTATTCAAAGTTCATCAACGGCAATTGTTTAAAAAATATGTTATGATTCTGAAAATTCAAAAAACAAATATTTTAATATTGGTTATATTATTATATTTTATTCCAAACATAGTGTCGTATTACGTTTTGTAATAAATCATGAGTTTGGAGTAGAGTGTAAATAAGATTTAAAAAATAAAAATAAAACGATAAATTGAATAATAATATAGCATACATGCATACTTTGCCAAAAAAAATTATAAAAAGAATATCGATAAAGGATTTTTAGGGTAAAAGTTGATATATTTTTTAATTTTTCTAGGAGATCATATTGCATATTCCATAATTGAAAGGGCCAATTAAATATTTTAACTTCAATAACTAATTGTTTGATTTCATTTACTTTTAATTAAATTATGTGAGATTTGTTAATTTTAATGTATAAATTTGGAATTAAGATATTTACTATCAAACTTAAAAATTGAAGGGGTTATTTAAATCAATTTAGTTCAGTGTAAGGACTAGACTTAGTTTTGCCCACATGATTTTTGGCGTGATCTCTATACATTGGTCATTTATATTATTATTAACATAATTATATTATAAGTTGTAGGCATGATATTTGATCATTCGAAAAATAAATTTAATCTAAATAAACTTTCAATTTTTAAAACTGACAACTATATTTTTGGGTTGGGTTCTGCTTTTATTAATTTTTTTGTTTGTTCACTCCTTTATTGTGTTTATTAAATTATTACATGTAATCAATATAACTTACAGTATGGTTATATTGTTGTGTTTACTCATCAGCAGTTCGAGCTCGAGGAGGCTCGAGAAGCTAAGGAAGTGTAACGGTTCGACCGTTACATTCAAACCTTCCCATGACTTAGCCGTTTCAGGTGGTTCGGCAGTTACTAGTCAACCAAGAATTAATATCGACAGTTTCAGGTAGAAATTGATGGGCATTAATTGTGGTGTTTTAAATGCTTTAGATTTGTTCTTATAAATAGCATTGTAGATTTCATTTGTAATAGAGTGAATGAAGAAGTGTGAGTGAGAGAAGAGTTTTTTCTTTTTCAGATAGAGAGAGTAGAGTTTATGTAATAGTTTCATTACAAGTAATAAACTCAGAAAATTTCCCCAAGTGTTGTAGCTCGCACGGTCCAACCACTTCCTTTAGTTCGAACAGTTTATTTCGAACCACTTGTCTTTCTCGTACCACTTTGTGATTTTTTCCATCCTTTGTATCCTGGGGCCAACAAGTGGTACCAGAGCGTCAGTTTATGCCAAAAATCATACGGTGGGACAATATGGATATAGTTACTACAGAAACATCACGGGCACAGCAAGGGAGCAGTTCGTTCCAGTACCCGCAATTGACTCACACGAATTACACTAGCTGGGTGATTCGTCTGCAGGCAATGATGGAGGACCAAGGAGTATGGGATGCAGTCGAACCAGCAGAAGGCGCAGAAGTAGACGCTCGGCTCGACAAGAAGGCGAGGTAGCACCTCTTCCAAGCACTTCCAGAGGACCTCCTAATGCAAGTAGCTAAGAAGACAACAACGAAGGAAGTATGGAACTGCTTAAAGACGAGGTTCGTCGGAGCAGATAGAGTGAAGAATGCAAGGTTGCAGACACTCAAAAGCGAGTTCGACGTGATGCACATGAATGATAGTGAGTCCCTCGATCATTATGCCAGACGACTCACTACCATGTCTGTGACTTACTCGAGCCTTGGTGGAACTCTAAGTGACTCCACGTTGGTGAAAAAATTGTTCGACACAGTCCCAGAAAGGTTTATCAGTGTGGTAGCCGGGATTGAACAATTTTATGACCTTGATACACTCACGTTCGAGGAGGCTGTCGGTAGACTTAAAGCCTTCAAGGAACGCACGCAGAAGAAGAATACGAGCACAGAATGAAAGGAGGATCAAGTTCTCCTAACTCAGGCGGAGTGGGAGGCTCGACTCAAGAAAGATGGAAAGGAATCTACTCAGTCAAAGAAAGCCCCCGGAGATAATTGGAACCGAGGATGCGGTGGTCGCGGCAGAGGTTGAGGAGCATCGACTAGCTCAGGTGGTCGAGAAGCTCCTCGAGACAAGAGTTATATCCGTTGTTACAACTGCAACGAGATGGGTCACTACTCGACCCAATGCCGAGCACCAAAGAAGGTTGAAGAAGCTCGTCTCGCCAATGGGAATAACGTCGAAGCAGCGTTACTAATGGCGATCTCAGAGGAGATTCCCTTGGATGAGGTTATCATGCTCAACGAGCAAGGAACCAAATCTCTCGAGGAACCAAAAGATGTTTGGTTCTTGGATAATGGTGCTAGCAACCATATGACCGGGGACAGAGACAAGTTCTTCGAACTTGATGAGACAGTTACCGGGAAGGTTCAGTTCGGTGATGACTCAGCAGTAGAGATCAGAGGAAAGGATCCATCCTTTTCCAGTGCAGAAATGGCGATCAATGGGTGCTCGAGGAAGTATATTACATTCCTCGACTGAAGTGCAACATGGTGAGTCTCAGACAATTGACCGAGACAGGTCACCGGATAGTGATGGACGGTAATGAGCTCGAAGTGCACGCCAAGAGCCCTTCGTGTCTTATCATGAAGGTGAGGTGATCTCAGAACCGGTTATACCGAATCGAGCTCCAGTTGGAAAACCCGGTTAGCCTTCTAGCTAATCTTGAAGATCCAGCATGGCTGTGGCACGCTCGACTCGGGCATGTCAACTTCCAAGCTTTGAAGAAACTCACTAACAAGGGAATGGCCGTAGGAATTCCATCAATATCGCACCCGGAACAGCTTTGCCGAACTTGTCTAGTAGCAAAGCAGACAAGACAGCCGTTCGCCAGAGAAGCCAAGTTTCGAGCAAAGAGACTGCTCGAACTGCTACATATTAACTTGTGTGGTCCGATCAATCCTACCACACCTGGAGGCAATCGATACTTCATGTTGATTGTTGATGATCACTCTAGGTGGATGTGGCTACACATGATGAAGACAAAGGATGAGGCATGTACATTGTTCAGAAAGACAAAAGAGTTGGTCGAGAATGCGACCGGGCTTCAAACAAAGTCCTTCGATCGGATAGAGATGGAGAGTTCTTGATAAAAGAGTTCGCAAAGTTGTGCGAGCAGGCTGGGATCGAACGACACTTTACCCCACCATACTCTCCTCAACAGAATGGTGTGGTTGAAAGGCGGAACATAACAGTAATGGCGATGACTCGATCATTACTTAAGAGTATGAGTGTTCCGAGTAGGTATTGGGGGGAGGCGGTTCGACACGCAGTCTACCTACTCAACAGACTCCCAACTAAAGTTGTTCGAGACAAGACCCCATTCAATGTATGGACAGAAAGGAAGCCACACCTATCACATTTACGTGTGTTTGGGTGTACTGCACATGCCAAAGTAACCAATCCTAACTTAAAGAAGCTCGACGACCGAAGTCAGTCATTTGTGTACTTAGGAGTTGAAGAAGGGAGCAAGGCGCACAGGCTGCTCGAACCACATCTCGGCAAGATACATGTGAGCCGCGATGTAGTGTTCGAAGAAGGAGAAGCCTGGGTTTGGTCTAGTATAGACAAGGATGGCTCAGTTGAAGTCTTTGATGGGACTCGATCGACCCAGTTTGATGGTGGTTCGATGAAGGAGCAAGAAGCTACAGAAGTATCCGAACAGGTTGACTCGAATACTTTGCAGATCGAACCAGTCCTGGACAGAGTAGATCACGGTGGTGGTCCACCCACTCCATGGTCAGGTGGACACTTTGAGAGTGATGAAGGTCCTGTTCGATATAGAGACATGGCCGACATCTTAGCAGATGCACCTCGGGTAGAACTTGAGTTCGAGGAGGTGATGTTAGCAGAGACGGAGGAGCCGTCTTGCTACAATGAAGCGGCCGGAGAACCACAATGGGAGGAAGCAATGGCGAAAGAAATTGAAGCAATTGAGAAGAATGAGACGTGGTCTCTCGTACCATTGCCGGTCGGACACAAGGCAATCGGACTCAAGTGGGTCTTCAAATTGAAGAAGAACTCGAGTGGTGATGTGATCCAGCACAAAGCATGTTTGGTAGCAAAGGGCTATGTACAACGACAAGGGATAGACTTCGAGGTAGTCTTCGCACCAGTTGCTCGAATGGATACAGTTCGAGTCATACTTGCCGTTGCAGCCAATCGAGGATAGTGAGTGCACCATCTCGATGTGAAGTCAGCATTTCTAAATGGTGACCTTGATGAAGAGGTTTACGTGACTCAACCGGAAGGGTTCAAAGTCACTGGAAAGGAGCACCTCGTGCTGAAGCTGAAAAAGGCTCTCTATGGATTAAGGCAAGCCCCTCGAGCTTGGAATTTGAAGCTCGACAGAAGCTTGAAACAGTTGGGTTTCAAGAGGTGTTCGCAGGAACAAGCGGTGTACACAAGGGGTGGCACTAACAACCATATTGATGACTTGATTGTAACAGGTGAGGATTCGAAAGGAGTTTAAATTTTCAAAAAGGCAGATGATGGGGGAGTTCGAAATGAGTGATCTCGGATCACTTTCGTACTATCTCGGAATCGAGGTGGATCAGTTCGAAGGAGGTATCTCAATCAAGCAAGCAGCTTATGCAAGGAAGATACTAAGCCAGTTTGGCATGCTTGATTGCAACTCGACCCGGACCTCTATGGAGCAGAGGGCTCAGCTCGACAAAGATCCCGAAGGACAGCCGGTCGATGATACCGAGTATCGAAGAGTTATAGTTTGTCTTCGATATCTTCTTCATACAAGGCCGGATCTATCCTATGCTGTTGGAGTTGCCAGCAGGTTTATGGAGAGGCCTACGGAGATGCATCACTAGGCCGTGAAGCAGATTCTTCGTTATCTCCGAGGCACTATGCAGTTCGGGCTAGTGTTTCGAAGGGGAGTTGGAGATGAAGAGATTGTGGGATACTCGGACAGTGATTTCGCAGGAGATCTAGATGATCGAAAGAGCACTTGAGGAATGGCGTTCTACATCAATGATTCACTTGTTTCATGGAACTCACAGAAACAAAAGACGGTGGCACTTTCCTCGTGCGAAGCGGAGCTCATGGCAGCAGCAGCTGCAGCTTGTCAAGGGCTTTGGTTGAAGGCGTTGTTATTCGAAAATGTGGTTCGAAGACGAAGGCATTTAAACTCTTCGTCGACAACAAGTCTGCAATTGCACTAATGAAAAAGCTAATTTTTCATGGTCGCAGCAAGCATATTGATACGAAATATCATTTCATCCGAGAGTGCGTTGAAGCAGGACAGGTCGAAGTGGAGTTCATTCGGAGTGACGAGCAGAGAGCCGATGCACTAACGAAAGCTCTACCTGCACCAAGGTTGGTGGCAATGCGACACCTGTTGGGTTTGAGAGATCTCGAACCGCACCAGGAGTAAGGGGGAGAATGTTGTGTTTACTCCTCAGCAGTTCGAGCTCGAGGAGGCTCGAGGAGCTAAGGAAGTGTAACGGTTCGACCGTTACATTCGAACCGTCCCATGACGTAGCCGTTTCAGGTGGTTCGGCAGTTACTAGTCAACCAAGAATTAATGTCGACAGTTTCAGGTAGAAATTGATGGGCATTAATTGTGGTGTTTTAAATGCTTTAGATTTGTTCTTATAAATAGCATTGTAGATTTCATTTGTAATAGAGTGAATGAAGAAGTGTGAGTGAGAGAAGAGTTTTTTCTTTTTCAGATAGAGAGATTAGAGTTTATGTAATAGTTTCATTACAAGTAATAAACTTAGAAAATTTCCCCAAGTGTTGTAGCTCGCACGGTCGAACCACTTCCTTTAGTTCGAACAGCTTATTTCGAACCACTTGTCTTTCTCGTACCATTTTGTGATTTTTTCCATCCTTTGTATCCTGGGGTCAACATATATTATTAATTTATTATAAAATAATATATATATATATATATATATATATATATATGTTTGCGCATCACACATATATAGATCTAAGTATAAACTAAACGAATTACTAATAAATTCGCAAGATATCGTATGATAATTATAAATGTTATATGTTGGTCCCGGTTTATCAGAGTGTATAACGTTACGCAGCGGAAATATTGAACTTATAAGTCTAACTTGCACTCTGTCCTGCTGGTTGCTCAGCTGGCTGGCTGACTGGCTGGTCAGCTGATAGCTCAACACTTAGAATATTTTAAGTCTAGTTTGCACAGTTATCAGTTTTCAGATATACACCAGCACTTGAGTGCTGGGTTTCAAATACAAATTTAAATACTGAAAGCAGATAAAGGCAAAGGATTTTTATAGTGGTTCGATCAACTGTTCTACGTCCACTCTCCAGTCGACTCACTGGAAATTCACTATAAGAGTAATCCGGTACAAAGTTCCTACGATCTATCTCCAGCTGGTAGATGCCCCGTCTACCAGTCCACTGGATCAACCGCTCTCGGTCCTTGTCCTTCTTCAACTCTTCGTCAGATGGATGGAGTGCGAGCACGTCACTTCAACCTCCTCCTCTGACTGGTTGGGTGTTGAGTTCTCCCAAGAACGTGAATCCTCTACGGCAAACTGCCCGTAATAACTCAAGAGCTGGCTGGCTCTGGAGCTGCTATGTTCTTCCTCAGAAAGAGAAAGAACACCAGGTGAGGTCTAAACTTACAAGCAGGAAGCTTGAAGTCTCGTGTTTGAAAGATATCAACACACGGAAAAGCTTTAAAGAAAGCCTCGAAAGATGCTTGCTTGCTAGCAATGAATGTTCGTTCTTTCGGTAGTTGGAGAGTATTGAATGTTCAGGATGCAAGCGTGTAAGCGTCGAAAAACCAGGAAGCCTCTTAAATGTTGGTAGCTCCGACCTATTTATAGACGCAGGATCCCATTCAAATTTCTAGCCGTTTGGACACATCCGGAATGGGTCTCTGTCCTCGGATGTACTTCAGACGGCGGCAGGTAGGAATTTCAGGAAAACCCCATACCTGTGTCTGCTTTTTCTGACACAGACCTCTTTGTGTCAGAACGGCATTATTTCGTCAGTACGAGGAATCGCAACTGGTGTCTTGAACTGATAGACTTTAAGGATATCCTTCCTTAAAGTCTTACTTTGTCAGTATATTCCTCAGACGAATCTTCTTTTTGTCTCTAAGACTCTGGGAGAGCGAATCTTGAATTCTGCTGGTAACATCCGACTGGTAGAACATACTGGTGATCTTGTGCTGGCAGTCTCTGCTGGTGACTTAGCGCTTGCACAATCTTAGTCTACCAATTTGTCTGGATGTTAACTCTTGGAATCTCCCATGACTGGTGGCTTCACCGCTGGTGAATAGTGTCAGCCAGAACACGTATTCTGCTGGTAGGATTTGTCAGCCTCCTGCTGGTGAAAATCCTTCCAACTGGTGAACAGTAGCCAGTCATTAGCTCTTGACTCCATGTTGATGAACAGTGTCAGCATGGGTCTGTCAGTCGTCTGCTGGTGAGATTTCTCTCAACTGGTAAGCACATCTCATGCTGGTGAACAGTAGCCAGCATGAGTCTTGATCAGCTACGACTTACAACTCAAAAAGACCTAAACAGGACTTTACATTTGAGACTAGAGCTATTCTAGAGACAAACTGACGCTGGTTGGACTTAGGATTTGATGCACCAAAACTATGATCTAGACAACAGAATCACAACATTTCTATGAGTGCTTCTAGTTCTATAATCTAACAAGTAAGCTACTGAGGGAAAGGAAACTTAGCCAAATTTCCCAACATTATAAATTATTGATTATTCCTAATATTATAAATTAAAGTACATACATATAACTTGGAAAACTAATGAAAAAACTGCCAAGTGGCTTCATTAGATACCTCATGACCCGGGTGTTTTTATTGCACCAAAGTCACTCAAGTATATACCTTCTGCACTCATCCTTGAAGGTATTTCAAATAGGTTAAAAGATCATATCAAGAGGTCTTCATGGAAAAGTTGACAGATAAGGTACCCTTACTGCCACTCTACATAACAACGGCACATGAGATTTTCACCTCATATGGCTCCTTGTTCAATTTTATCGAATTAATTGGATTTTTTTTGCTTTCTAGAATCACATTCTCTCTTTTGCTTTGTTCCGAAGAGTATCCAAGACACAACCACATAGAGTGTGAATAGATTTTATATATGAAGACAATATTAACATCTCTGGTCATTTCTCAAAGAAGACAATGAATTGCCATCCACAATATTTGAAGTTCATTCACCACATTTACATAGCCTTAAAAAATAAAATAGGTCCAATACTTCATTGTTATCAAAGACCGCCTCTACAAAATGTCATAATAAATTAAGTAGCATGATATTTACTATAAAGTTCAAAAATAAAAGCAAGTGTCACAAAATATAGTACGAAACATAGAAGCTCTGATGATTAGGAAAAAAAAACAAAATTAAAAAATATACATAAGGATTTAATTAGTCCTTCAACTATGGAGAAATAAAATAGCCCTTAGCTCAATTCAGACCTTCGGTTTTTAAAATTTACTCAATTTAACCTATCAACTTTTATATTGACTCAATTGAAATATTCAATTTTTTAAAATTACTATTATATTCTAAAATACAAATGTATTATAGTCATCATATGTTAGTCCCGAGATCAGAGTATTTGAATATGCAGCGAAAGTTTTTAAAAGCTTGCACTCTGAAAACTAGATCTAAGTTTTTCAGTTTTCAGTTTCGAAAACTTTGATTTGGCTAGTTATGTATTTGATAGTTTTAAGTTACCAGTTCTCAGTTATACACTTCAATACTTAGAAAATATTGAAGGTTTCAAATCGGCTTGAAAACTAGATTGCAAAAATTTAAATAAAGCGATAAACGAGACATGATATTTATAGTGGTTCGGATCCTCAAGTCCTACGTCCACTCTTCAAAACTTAATCCAGAAATTCACTAAGTCAAGTTACAAGATCTCACGATCTATAGCTAGCCCGTCGAATGCTAATGTCCATCGGTATACTAGGGCACTCGCCCAGAAACTTGCTCCGCTCCTTCTTTAGTCTTGAAGTGAGGATGCACCTCGCAGCCTTCATACTGGAATGGGATGTTTGCTATTCTTCCAAGAACGTCCTGTGGTTGGCAGTTGCCCGTGATAATCAGGATTTCAATAGGAAAACTGATTGTTGTGTATATTACTTGAAAAGTAATAACACCAAAAGAATATCTTGAGCCAGAGAGATAAGCCTCATGTTCTTGATAGACACACAATATTTTCAGAGTTTCTTCTTGTTTGCACGTGAGTGTTAAATACTTTCCTCAGAAGATGTGGTCTGCTATTAATCGGCAGATTAGAGGACCGTTTAAATTTTCTGTTAGTTAGAGACAAATAGCATGTTGTCCAATCATCGCCACACTTTTTCTGCTATAGCAGCATGCTCTGATGTTGCTTTGTTTTGCTTTTGCTTTTGTACATGTACTTTCACCTGCTCTATCAGAGTTAGTTCACCAGTCCGAGGAATGCTTAACAGGAAGATTCCCCGTTCATGATTATTGGTAGACATTCTTTAAGGAATCTTGGATTAGACTCGAGTTCCACTCGGATTGCATTTCTCTTCTCCCTTTTCACGTGCTTTTCATAGCTTTGAAACTGGAAAACTGAATTTCTCTAGTTTTCTAGTTTCTAGTTTCCTTCCATTGTGAATGTTGTTGGTCTTTATTAAGCACTTGGTCTTTTCAGAGTAGTTGGTCTTAACAGACTCTTATTTGAACCTCTGCGATATTTGGAGTAGCTTCGCAGGTGATAATCCAGTTTCCAAAAATGGTCTTCTAGTTCTTTTCTAGTTACTAGTTCCAAAACTAGACTTTTGCTTTCTAGTTTCTAGTCTTCAATTTTCAGTTCTGAAACTAGGCTTCAGACATATCGATCTCTTTTCTAGTTTCTAGTTTAGACACTAGATTTCTGCCTTCTCGATCTTCATAGCCTTCAATTTCTAGCTTCTTCTACTTCCTGTTTCCGGTTTATTTATTACAACTAAAATCATCCTTTACAATGATTACATGTAGAAACTGACTAGAAACTAAAAGCTAGTTTTGACACACCGAAAACATCAAATAAAGGAGTGAACCAGTTTTGTAGTTCCTAACAATTTGCCCATTTTTTGTATTGTCAAAACCATATATCTTAATGTCTGAAAAAGGACAACTGATGAACTAAGTTTACAAAGACAATACTATTGCTCAATAATAATCAAAATACAGTATAAATGAAAATGTCGATCACACTGGAAAATGTGAATTCACCTAATGAATCAGAGCTATAAGGGCGAGAGAGAGACAATGATAGTTTGTCTTCAAACCAGATTTCAGTTTTTCATTAAATGTGATATGTTATAAGTACATAAAAACTTAAAAAAAGATGATTAAAAGTTCAAAACTTACCGAGCTACTCTGTTTAGGATGAATGCTTAGGATCTGCGAATTTTTGTGCCAACTCCATCATTGCTTGGAACTAAGCTTCCCTCCATTTCTCCTCTGCTTCCTCTCTCTCTCTCTCTCTTCTATGAGCTTCCTCACCCTCTCTCCTGTTCTTCCCTTCTTCTTCTCTTTCACGCCTTAGTCTTCTTCCCCCTTTTTGATAACATCAAATAGGGTTGCCATTGACATCTTAACGGAAGATACAACCTCCATTGTTTGGGTGTCTTTTTTCTCTTTCTCTTTCAGCTTTACCTTCACCTATTGGGTCCACTCCTTTGCCCAAATCACTTTTGACCTCTAGAAGGTGAGGCCTAGTCTTTCCTACATTATCGGCCTCTCCTCCACATGCAGTTCGTACATTACAATATCAAATCATCACCATCTTCTGAATTCAATTTTTAGGTCAATGGCTATCATAATGTCCTCTTCAAGAATATCAAAATATAGTAGCATGGCTTCTTCATTGACTTGATCCTCAATTTTATTAGAAATCTCCACAGCCCATGGAATCAAGTTAGAATCCCCAACATCCTCTTCGCCAATGGTTGGGCACCGATTTTTAAGCCTTTTGGCTGTGAATTCAGGATGTGGCAGCCTGCTTAACGAGTTTCTGTAGGTAGAAAACTGGTTTGGCTTGTTAATCCTCTCATTTTCCCTCTTGTCCCACGGCTGATGTATCCATCTTTCTTGCTTATCTTTCGTGTAGTTGAAGACTTCATGAAGACCAATGAGGGCTTCTATGTTTGTATCTGAAGATTAGACATCCGAAGACGTTTAAAGATAATCAACATTGGTTGGATCAGTTTTACCTTCCGTTGAAGTTTTCAGTTTTGAACAAGAGGAGGTGGTTCCAGTTTAAACATTAGTGGAGGCTTTCCCTTGAGCAGCCCCTCCAGTTTTAGATCCTACCAGTTTTACAAGGGTGGTCCCTAATCACTGATAATTCTATCAAATTAATTATAGGATAGTGGTCAAATAAATTTATAAACTTGAATGTCGAACCCACATGGAAAAAATATGCAAAATAGTACTATGTACTAAAACACAGTTTTCAGATTAATTGTTTGAGTAATTAGAAATCATATTTGAATTATTACACTAGGCATATAAAATAAAATAAAAACTTAAATCACATAAAGCAAAACACAGATCCTAGAGTAAAAAACTTATTCTGGATAACATACAAAAATTAATTAAATTTATATGTGGAATACTGCAATTATGGTACGTTGGTCAAGAATTAGAGTTAGTTTCAATGTGCAGCGGAAGTATATATCAGTTATATGTGTACTCTCGAATGTAAATCGGCAGTTCAGTTAGATGAATGACAGTTCAGTTTTATCCAACAGTTTATAAAGGCGTTTTAAATTAGTCAACAGTTTTATCAAGTGTCCAGTTTATAGTTAAACTATATCAATAGTTATACAATTCAACACTTTCAGACAAGTGCTGAAGGTTTCAAAGCACAATCGAAAATTGTATGATGCTGAGAATAGGTAACGCAGTAAATAAGACAGGATATTATAGTGGTTCAGAGCCTTAAGTCCTACGTCTAATCTTCGGAAGTTAATTCGGAAATCACTAAGGTTATGAAGTATACACTCCTTACGATCTATAGCCAAACACCAAAGAAGCCAGCGTTCGTAGTGAACTGGATCACTCACTTAGGTAGATGTTCTTCACTCCTTCTTCAGTTCCTCGAAGCCAAACAACTCCTCGACGTCTCCTCAGAACTGGCGGTCGTCGGAGATGGACTAAGGACAGACCTCCGTTTCCTTCTCCGGTGGGTTGGATGGTTGAGTTCTTCCCAAAACGTATAATGGTTAGCAAATGCCCGAAATAACCTTCTTCTCCTTAGAGAGTCAGGCTTCTGTGTTCTTCCTAAGAAAGTAAGAACACCAAGAGTGTAGATCTAGTCTGAGTGACTAAATCCTCGTGCGTGAACAACCACATGGAAGATCTCGTAAGATCTGGAAAGCTCGAATGCCTCGTGTTCACGAAGTGAACCACGAATATCCTGAAAGATTATAAAGAACTTTTAGCTATCAAACTGGCAGAGTAACTGTAACACCCCGCATTGTAACACCCCGCATTTCCACGATATATTTTCTACGCTAAATACTTAATTATAAACGCGCGCGACGATGAATAAAGATTCAAATAAAATAATCGGTTGCATATAGTTAATTTCGGCCATCATTTAAATATATGGACTAGATAAATTATTTTGAGGCCAAATATTAATCACGTGGAGTATTGAGCTAGTGTACTTATTTATTTATTTCTATACATGGGCCCAATTGAAGGAGAATGATAAAAGTCCATTTGAAAAGCAAATATATTAATTTAGGCTTATTCTACTCTAGTAATATTAATGAAATCCCATGAGGATTTATTTAAGGTCCAATCGTATATTTTAATCAATCTGAATATTATTTGGAATTAATTCCAAGACGAAGTTCGGAATTAAAATTCCTAAGTTATTGTATGTAATTTTCGGCATCTAGTCTTAAATAATTAAAGGCACATAAGTGTATATATGTGAATAAACTCGAGGTTGATTCCGAGGAAATATTTCGAAAATTATTTTACTAAGTTTCTCTAGTAATTTTCGGTTCCTATTCATTTAAGATAGGGGAGTTTTATAAATTCCAACCTTATGCTATTTGATGGGGGAATTATATAGATTCCAACATTATAGTTGATGATTAAGAATTTCTCCACATTTAAATTAAATCCTAGAAAAATCCAAAATGTGAGTGGGTTGGATATTTACCATCATAGGTCTTCTAGAAGAATAGTCTTACCTTGTCATTTGAATTATTGAGGGCAAATCAATCAATGGGGAAAGGTGTATAAACATAATGATGAATTTCACAGAATGCATGCAAGCAAAATTAGTTTTACACTCAACCCTCACCTCACTCCCTCTCTTGGACGGCTGCCACTCTCCCTCTCACCCCAACCACACTTCATCTTCAACCTCTCACCACCTTGAACACACCTAACCTCCATTGTTGAAGCTTCCATGGCAGCCATCTTTCTACCCACATAAACCACCTCAAATCACCACCATATTACACAAAACTCACCCCACCACCTTCCTCTCTCTATTGAACCAACCAACTCCACTATATTTTAAGTTTCAAGAATCGACCAAGGTTGGAAATCCTAGATCTATGGAGGTATATTGAAGATCTAAGAGTGTACAAGGAGTTAGGAGCAAGAAAACATCGAGATCTAGCAAGAGGAGACTATTTTCGAGTTTTGAAGGATAGAACCCAAATCTGAACCTAAACCTCTCAAGTAACCTCTTATTTACCCTCTTTAGACCCTCTTAAGCATGATTATTTTGAAGCCATATGATGAACTAGGGTTGATATTTTGCTTACTTGCTAGCCAATGCTTGATATTATGTTGCTTGTGAATGATATAATGTTTATATGCTTGACCCAATTCGAAATATATGCTGTAAGAACAATATGAGAACATGCTGGTCTCTGAAAATGTGGATGTATGCTTATACATGATGTTTAGCCACGAGCTAGTTGGATATATGATACTATGATCATGCTGTTAGTAAACTGTGACATGAGAAGAGATGTTTGGTTGTGGAAGACGGGTCAAATGGAACTTGATTGATTTGAAATTTAAATATGTTATACCTGAATTTGTTAGAAATATTTTGGATATGGTTTCATGTCAAAATGTAATGTGGTTCGAAAGTTATGCACTCAGCCAAATTATGTGTCATTCTGTGTTGCGTTTTAAATATGGTTTTTGAAACTGCATTTATACATTTTATAAAATTCTTAGAATTTATTTATAGGTTCTAGACACATCATAGAGTCTGACTATAAATTTTGAAGTCATTATTATATGTATTTTCGCCGCAATGAATTTTTAAACTTATATCCTGTTTTCAGACCTGTAGCAAAAATGTTCAGGAAACCCAATCTCCCCCAACCCATATCTCCCAAACGAAAAAGAATTTTCATAAACCATCAAATAGAGCATACTCATACAAAAATTTAGTTTTTTCATGTAAAATTTCATGTCTTAATTATATGTGTAATTCATTCGGAATTATTTTGAAAATGACATTATCTAGAATGCATAAATAGGAGTCTTTTAGGTTCAAGGTCATAGAGTACTTCTAAAATTGCATCCATTTATTTTTTGAAACTTAATTAATATATTTTCAGAGATAAAGAAGGTTTCCAATTTTTTTTTACATAATCCTTAATCAATTATTTGCATTTAGTAATAGGACTTTATCATATTAAAAAATCTCATAATTGCATACACCCTTAAAACAAATATAGAAGACACAAAAATGTGCAAGTCCATGAGCATGTAAATGATCAAAGAAGTCTAGAATAACTCATATATATAGTATTTGGTACATAATTGTCAAGCATGTTGATTAAATTAAAGGAGGATGACGTATACAAGCTTACATGTTAATTGAATGTTAGTAAGCATGAATATATGTTGAGCCTATGTATGAGGTGATTACTTGAAGCATGATAAATTAATTAGATAAGTTAAACATATATGCGAAGCATGCATGAAATTGATAAGCACGCCTAGTAATTAAGTGTTATAATTTAGGTGTTGGTGATTGTGGCCAAGAGGCATCAACTAGTGGTACAAAGTGATCAACTATTGCATAAGCCATAAGGTGGGCACTACTTTATCCTATTTCCTTTTTGGTTTGCTATCCAAAATAATTTCCAAAATTAAAAATAAATGATTTTGATTTTGAAAGCAACGTTTCACCGTTAAATTGTTTTGGTGCTTATAATTGTTAAATACCACTAGCATTTGAGAGAGATAAGGATGAGGGATACGATCACCCACTTGTTGGGAGAAATGGGAGAAATAAGGAGGAGGGAGGAGTTGTAACATTCATGCGTGTATCACGCGTTTTATGTGAACTAAATGATCGTCGATTGTGTAATGCACCATAAAATGAGTGGGATTTCCCATGTGAGGTTAAATTATTTTTGAGCATGCATAAGTTTGATTTCAATAAATCCCTTATGTGATGCTTGTGTGAAATGGTGATTTCATCATATATATGTATTTGGTTTTCGGGACACCGTGAACACTGGGTACGCAGAGTACTCAGCCCCTGTGTGTGTTTTACCCCACTTGCAGGTACAAGGTGATGGTAGTGGCGGTGCGTTGTGGTAATCAAATGTAGTCTTGATATTAATGTAATCTTTTGCACTATATCAAACTCTCTTCCCTCTTGTTTGCTTGAGATTATCTTTTGGCATGTCTATTTGAATCCCATGAAGTTGTTTGGTTTGTAAACCCTTTTGAGCCTTTACTTGAAATTCTTTTGATGTTGAACCTATTATGGCATAATCTATCTTGAATTCATATGGCATGATTCTTGTTAACTTAATTAATTCGATTGTCAATCGGTATCAAGGCACAAGGGGCTATGTCTTCATACATAATACCCATTCATTTGTTCGTGTTTATGAATTATTTTCCCAAGTCGTACTTGGCGTAAGACCCTAATCGCAAAATTATTTTATCAGCGACTTAGCTAAGCTAATAATAAAGCGGCAAATAAATTATCGAATCCCACGGGGACGAAATAACGAAAAATCTTAAATACTAAAACATAGGTTCTCAAAATACTAGTTAGGAAAGAAAATAAACTTTGGGCTTTGTTTCAAACTTAATTTTGCAATTTAAAATTAAACAGGAAAATAAAAGACTTTTGATGAAAGCAGGTATGAGAAGTACAGATTCCATGGATATCTACCTATCAAGTATTACATGTATGAATAAATTGATTAATTCCCAATTTAATTCATGTTCGTAGTGAAACATCAGAAAGGTAGTATGAACTTCTTTGTTGGACAATTCATAAAGTAGATTAGTCAAATTATCTATCTCCACTCGGTCTCAAGATGAATTAACTAACTCAAAAATCCACAGATTTATTCCTAAAATCTATCTCCTTCTGCTCAGACAAGAAATCAAATTATATTGTGAAAACTCTTTCCATTAAAAACTATTACAGTTACGTCTCAAGTTCTCAACTAATTAATCCTAAGATGTGGCCAGCAAACTCAAGATTATGAATAAGCAAAGATTTCACAAACTACGATGGGAAAGGGAAAATAATTCAATTAATCAAACATGCATACAATGATAGTTCGAAACCCTAGAATCTGAGAAGGAATTTAGTTACGCATATTCATGAATAGAATCATCAGAGATAAAGAAAAAAAACATGAATTGCATAAAAATTGGGTGTAGATGTCTTCCCACAAAAACCTGTCTTCAATCATAAAACATAAAACTCTTGGAAATCTCTAAAATCTTTAACTCTAAAGTTCTCCTAAATTCTCAACTCTAAAAATTGATTTTTTACAATGCTTTATATAATTGTGATTGATGTATCATAAAGTATCTAGGATTGGATATGTCTCTATCTTCAAATCAGGAAATCCCGACGTCACATCGATCGACGGAGCGTCTTGCATGGATCGACGCCCTTGAAGAGCTCGCGTTGATCGACGCTCATTCTTACGTCGATTGACGTGGGCACGACCTTCGCATTTTTGTGTCGATCTCTCGTCGATCTCCCTCCGAGCAGCTACGTCGATCGACGTGCTTTGGGCGTCGATCGACGTAGGTTTGGAACACGGACATCATCTGATTCTTCCCTATTTTCGACTAAAAACCTGCATAATTCACCAATCACGACATTACGAGCACAAAAGCCAATCCATGCACAAAAGGACACGTAAAACAATCTAAACATCACCCAATTAGTCAAAGAACAACGAGATCAGTTGGTAAAAATACTAACTTATCAGACCCACATGGTGGTCATTATTTGAACTCCATTGTTATTCATTGTTTCCCCACGCTTTGATTGTAAACACTTCATAATGCTTCCGCTACACTTGGTCTTTTGTTTATCACTGGATTTAAATTTATTCATTCAAAATAAATCCATGTTCTTTTGATAAACTTCAAATTGCTTCCGCTATTATTTAAATTATCTTCAAAAATTGTTATTAAACCACTAAAACCTTTAGCGTGCATTGTTCGCACGTGGGTCTGTTGCATAGGCCCGGTTTAGGGGCGCAACAGTAACGACATAAATTCGTAAGTCTGAAAAACGTATGTGTCTCTCTGGTCTCCCTGCTATTTATAGATGAATCTTCCTAAAAATAGCCGGTAGAGACAAGATGGTCGATGGCCAATCAATGCTCGTTCTTCTCTGCTGTAGCAAACCTACTGTTCTGCTTTTTCCACTTTTTCTTCAAGATGACGTGACTTTGCAGAGACAGTTTTGTCTTTTGTGTCCTCCAATCAACTGAGGATACCTTTGTTCCTCGTCATTTGAATCTTCAATGCTTCTTCATGACTGCTTGTATCCTTATTTTTCACATGTTGTTTTCGTCGTGAGCAGTTTCGTGAAAACTGTGTCCTCAGTTTTCATTTCTCTTGTCTTTGACAGTAAGTAATCGTTTGCACTGTTTTTCTTCGCTCATTACTCTTTAGAAGTTCTCGTTGCCCGGACGGCTTTCTGTTTCAAAAACTGTTCTACAGTTTTTGACAAATTTCTTCTCCTAGACTTATTACAACTCGATTTTCCTATACAAGGATTACACGAGGTAATAACTCTAAGGGCCTAGACTTTTGTATGCAGTTTTGACACATCAAAACATTGAATTAAAGGTGGGACTCAAACATCAACACCTAACAATTTCCCCCTTTTTGATGTTGTCAAAACCATACCTCTAAGTCAATCTATGTTGGCCAGAAGATGCAGTTGATCTGAGTTAATAAGGTTTGTCAATCTAACACTACTCAGAATTGTGCTTCTTCTACACTCGACCTACTAATAAGCTCATTATTTTACTCACTTATCTATATTATTTTCTACTGTTCTATGTATTTTTATTGAGTTTATATATATATATTATGCATGAGTCTATATTGGGTGGTATTAGGAGTGTTTTGGTGTGTTTCTACAGGTTATAGGCTAAATTCACTGGAAAACCGTTCTGAAAGCAGTGACATTCAAGAGTAGCAGTGAAGAGTTCTTCCACAAGAGAAATTCGGGCTATTGGCGCATGGAGATGGGTAGAGCTACGAGTTAGCTTTACAACGCATTTAGAATTGGGCCAATCGGAGTTCGGGAGAGGAAGTTATGGCCAAAACCGAGAGAACGCGCAGAAGGGGCGAGACAGGACCACATCGATCGACATGGACATTTCACGTCAATCGATGTGGAAGACACGTCGATCGATGCAAATCTGCTGGCACAAAAATTCGATTAAACTCGAATCATATCATATCTTCAGCCCTAAATTTAAGAGGATACACATCCACCGCTATAAATATCCTAGTAATTTCATCTTTTTCAGCATCCATCATCATATTTTCATTCTGTAATTCAGGTTTTAGAGTTTTGAGAGTTGGGAAACACGAAACCCTTTTATTTTTCTTGTAAGTTCTTTACTTTTATGCAATTTAATATGTTTTCTTTCGGATTTCTATCTACGATGAATGGCTAGAAACCCTAGCGGGTTCTAGGGCAATGCACGATTGATCTTGAATGCATGTCTAATTAATTAACTTAAAGTGCTTGGTTTTGAATTCCTGTTTGAATTGTTAGGATCTAGAATTAATCAGATCGAAAGATAGCATTAAGTCTAGGTTTACAGTTATTGATTGAAGGACTGAAAAGTGAAAATTGATAACAGGAAAATGAATTTAAATACAATTAAAATATCTGTCCTAAGGGAAGATAATAATTGTAGGGATTAATCTGCGGTAGTATAAAAGGTTGATTATTACTGTTATATGGAGGCCTCAAATTCACATAATAGTAACCTAGGCTATAATTGCCGACCAAGAAGTTATAGTATTTTTATGATTTTCCACCAATGCGAGTTAGTTAATTTGCATGTATTGTGATTAATTGTTTGCCCTAGAATCTGTGTTCCTTTAAATTTGATTTCAAAACCCCTTTAAATTTCAGTATTGTCATATTTATTTTCCTAAAAACTAAAACCCTAATTTTCTGTTTACTCAAACAATGAATCTTAGGATCATAATTAGTACATAGGATAATTTCCCCACACAATTCCCTTGGGTTCGACATTCGAGTTTACAAATATATTTGCCACTGTTCTATAATCAATCTATAGATTTTACCTTCTTACTAGTTCGTTCTAGGATTCAATGGATTGAGTTTTATTTTTCTGTACGTGTGCGTGTGAGTTTTTGTTCTCGGTGTTGATCGATGCATAGACGCATCGATCGATGTCAAAATTCTGCTGCGTCGAACGATGCTGGCCACTCTCTTGCGTCGATCAACGTGGAATCCACGTCGATCGACGCTTAATTGATATCTACTTGTTTTCCTTTCAGGTGGTGCATGAGCACGAGATCTCAAGGAAAAACACTCGAGGCTTTTGTCCCTAAAATCGAAGCAACCTGCAGGAAAAACAAAAAGAAAGGAAAAGACAAACAACAAGAGATGTAAGAAAATCCTGAAGCACCTCTGCAAAATATGACTCCCGAAAAGCAGAGGAAAATTGTGAATGAACTACAGCAGCTGAGAGCACAACTACAAGCAGCCCAGGCTACTCAGGCAGAACAAGCTGCAAGACTGGCAGAGTTCAACAACAGGCAGATTGTGGTTCCGCAAAGGTCCATCTTGTATCGATTTCTTGCACAGTAAGCGGAGGCCGGATTCAGAGTTGGCATCGATGCCAACAACATTGAGCTACGCACAGTCCTTATTCAGATGGTACAACAAAATTAATTTGCGGGGAGAGCTGTAGAAGATCCATATGCCCACCTCAACTAGTTCATTGAGGTGTGCGACATTGTGAAGCAAAATGGAGTAACCCAGGATGTAATCAGTATGAGACTGTTCTCGTTTTCACTCAGAGACAAGGCGCGGTCTTTGTTTGTTCGATTGGATAAGATTTTGATAAGGACATGGGAGGAGCTTCGATCAGAATTCCTCACCAACTACTTCCCGCCGAGCCTACTATTGAAGAGGAAAGCTGCTATCACCCATTTTAAACGGATGTATGATGAATCACTACATGAGGCTTGGAATAGGTACAAGGAGCTCTTGCGGCTCTGTCCTCGGCATGGGATTGATTTAGAGATGCAGGTCTATCATTTCTATGAAGGGCTCACTCCACACATGAAGGAGTTGGTTGATGCATCTGTTGGAGGAATCCTAATGAAGAAGAGTGGAGCCGAGGGAATGGTACTCTTGGCAAATATGGCTCTGAATAGCCAACAGTGGCCGACTGAGAGGCAGCTATCAGTCAAAGCAGTCGAGACAAAGCCAGAATTCGACGTGGTTGCTAAAGTGAAAAAGCTCCGAGAAGACATTGCAAAATTGGAAGCAGCAAAAGCGACAACTACCACTGTAGCAGAGCCAAGCATGGCCATAGTACCCATGGATACTGACTACATCAACCGGGGAGCGAGCAGTTCATCTGGAGCTGTTGGAGCGGAGGTGAACTATATTGGAGGTGGTTATCAGAATAACTACCGAGGAGGAAATCAGGTATATCATTACAACCATAGGTGAACTCACCCTGGTTTTTCAAATTCTAACCCCTCTGAAGCAGAACACCCTCCACCTGGTTTTGATGTAGGTACTGGAGGAGAGATCGTGGAAAGGAAGAAGTGTGTGATGGAGGAGACGCTCGAGAAATTCATCAAGAGCTCGGACAATCGGTTTGGGAAAGTAGAAACCGAGATGAAGGGGATGGCCAACCACATGTTGCTGATGACGAAACATCTTCAGATGTTGGACATCCAACAGAGCCAAATCACCACTACTCTCAGCAATCAACATAAGTCGGGACAGTTTTCAAGTACAACAGAGGTGAATCCGACAAAGGAAAAGTCAGTAAATGCAATTACTCTGAGGTCTGGGACGAGCTACAAGAGTCCCGAGTTGGTTGAGACCGATAGTGGAGGCGAGAAGGAGAAAATTTGCACAGGAGATGGAGCCACGTTGATCGACGCACCTTCCACGTCGATCGACGCCAATGAAGGTTCATCGGGCGAGGAAGAGAAGAGCTCAAAGGGAAAGATATCGACCGATGGAGCCACATCGATCGACGCACCCCATGTCGATCGACGCGCACCTAGGGCCACGTCGATCAACACAACCTTGCATCAATCGATGCAGAAGTCCAGTCAAGGCAAAAAGCTGAGGCAGTCTGAAGATCAACCCCCTCCTATGTCGTTCCCACAACGGTTCGCGAACAAGAAAGAGGACTCCAAATTCTCCAGATTTGTAGAGAATCTGAAGAAAGTCAGCATCAACATCCCGCTTATCGAAGCATTGAAGAAGATCCTGGCGTACATGAAGTACCTCCAGAAATTGATGAGTGGGAAGAAGAAATTCGTAGAGAACGAGATGGTGAAGATCCACGAGCAGTGCAGCCTGCTACAGCAAAAGCAGGTGCCCATCAAGAGAAGCGATCCTGGATGCTTCTCTATTCCGGTTGAGATTGGGGGATGCACTTTCGAGAGAGTACTTTGTGATACTGGGGCTAGTATCAACCTGATGCCGTACTCCATCTACAAACATCTCAACGTCGGAGAGATGAGGCCCACGACGATCACCCTGCAGGTGGTGGACCGATCTATGTCCCGCCCGAAAGGTATACTAGAGAATGTGCTCATTCGCGTGGGTCATCTCATTTTCCCTGCAGACTTCGTGGTGCACGAGATTAAGGAGGACGAGAACTTGCCCATGATCTTGGGGCATGAGTTTCTTGATACCAACGCCGCTCTCATTGGCTATCAAGGCGATGAGATCACACTCCGAGCAAACGACGAGAAGATCACCTTTGTGATCGACAAGATCAAGAAAAAGGCGGAGTACAATCAGATCTCTACTACTAAAGAAGGAGATGAATCTGAGGAGGAGGAAGCAGCTGCCATTGAGTGGGAGGGAGGAAACGGAGGGGTGAAAGTGTCAACTACGCCACCTTTTTCTCGCTCACCACCATTGTCAAAGACCAGAATGTTTACATGGTGGATGCTAAAGGTCGGCGAGTCTGGACCCGACCTCCCTGGCGGTGATTTGAGGTATCGTCGAGCTGCGATGTTAAATAAAGCACTTGTTAGGAGGTAACCCAACCTTTTACATGTTTTTCTTTTCATTTTTTTCATTTTTATTTCGAATTTCTGTTACTTTTGCTTTTATTTTGCACTAACAGTTGTTTTCCAGTAAAAAAAATTAAAACAATTAGAGTACAGCTCGACATCGATCGACGAAGCCTGGCATCGATCGATGCTGAGCAGCCGACCGATGGGATACACTTTGATCCATAGTGAGGATCGACAAGAAGGCTTCACGTCAATCGACGCCATCCTACATCGATCGATGCGAAGTGCCAGTAGCACTTATTCCACGTCGCACGATGTTTGAAGACTCTGGTGGATAAAAAGTTGATGTCTGAGATCAACTACCAGGTACCGCTCCCTCTTTTGTCTGATTTTCAAACTTATTCCACTCTCCGAGTTGGAAATAAGTTTGGGGGATGTGGACAAGAGATAGAACATTCTATCTTGTGTTTACACTTCTTTCCATCTTTAATTTTTTCTTTTTGTGCTATTTTGTGGGGAAAAATTTTGAGTTTTGATATAACCCGAATGAGATTGTGAGATTAGAATTGATTAAGGGTCGAGTTTGAATTGATTGAGATTGTGGTTAGATGCCTATGAATGTAGAATACCGCATCATAGGATTGATTTGATACTTATACTTGCATGCTGATTGAGCTGATTTGAAATTGACTATGGAAGAAAATTTTAAACCCTTGTGTGAGATTTTGAGCCTTATTTTGCTTGATGTGAGATTCACATGTGTGTTTTGATTTCTCTAGAACTTGCCTATTTTCTATGTTGAGACTGCACGGTGTGCACAAGTTTAGGAGATGATATTAGGCCATATTTGTTAACCTAATATCCTAAACACTGTCCCTTTACAATAAAATTTTCCCTAGTTAGCCACTTTATGCCTTCATAACTCTTTCCTTGTCTATGAGCTTAAGAATAGTGTTGGTTTCGCTCATGTCTTGAGTTGTAGTATGTATGGGGTAGATTGGTGAATTGGAGATAAAATATGATAAATTAGTGGTTGGTGAAAGATGTATGTTAGAGAAGCTCAATAAATAATTAGAATTCTCATAAGCTCTCTGAAAAAAAAAAGAATACAAATTTATCAAAAGAGCATACGAAATTCAAATGAGCTAGAAATTTTTTTTTCTGATGAGTTTGTTGATGTATATGAGGAGATGACGTGGATGATGATTGAGAGTGGTTGTAGTTTATTGAGTTGGCCACTTGTTGGATTCTAGTCACTTGACCATATTTCCCTACCTTATCAGAAAAAACCTACATTACAACTTATTGAAAGTCCTTTTTGATTCTAGACTTGTGTACACATTCTAGCAGTGGAGACATTAGAAAATTTGCAAGCCTATGGTAGAAATTTCTTCATACATGTCGTGGAGTGCTTTCATCTATACCTTAAACACTTGAGAGTTGAGCGATACACTTCTTGTGAGTTCTTCCACAATTGATGGATTTTCTATCTCTTTCAAATTGCTTGTGTGTAGTGAATTTTTGACCCTTGACTGTGATGAATCTTGTGAGGCATTGCACTTTAATCGCATGATCTTTTGATTTCTTTCTTGCCTATTGATTGAGGACAATCACACGTTCAAGTTTGGGAGGTTTGATAAGCTCGTTATTTTACACACTTATTTACATTATTTTCTACTATTCTATGTAGTTTTATTGATTATATATATATATTTTATGCATGAGTCTATATTGGGTGGTATTAGGCGTGCTTTGGTGTGTTTCTACAGGTTATAGGCCAAATTCACTGGAAAACCGTTCCGAAAGCAATGACGTGCAAGAGTAGCAGAAAAAAGTTCTTCCACACGAGGAATTCGGGCTATTGGTGCAAAGCAATGGGTAGATCTACAAGTTAGCTTTCCAACGCAACTGGAATCGGGTCAATCGGAGTTCGGGAGAGGAAATTATTGCCAAAACCGTAAGACCGCGCAGAAGGGGCGAGACAGGACCACATTGATCGACATGGAATCCACATCGATCGACATGGACATTTCACATCGATCGACGAGGAAGCCACGTTGATCAACACGAATCTGCTGGTGCAAAAATTCGATTAAATTCAAATTATATCATATCTTCAGCCCTAGATTTGATAGGATATACATCCACCTCTATAAATATCCTAGTAATTTCGACTTTTTCAGCATCCATCATCATATATTCATTCTGCAATTGAATTTTTAGAGTTTTGAGAGTTGGGAAACACGAAACTCTTTTATTTTTCTTGTAAGTTCTTTACTTTTATGCAATTTAATATGTTTTCTTTCGGATTTCTATCTACGATGAATGGCTAGAAACCCTAGCGGGTTCTAGGGCAATGCACGATTGATCTTGAATGCATGTTTAATTAATTAACTCAAACTGTTTAGTTTTGAATTCCTGTTTGAATTGCTAGGATCTAGATTTAATTAGATCGAAAGATAGCATTAAGTCTAGGTTTACAGTTATTGATTGAAGGACTGAAAAGTGAAAATTGATAACAGGAAAAGGAATTTAAATACAATCAAAATATCTGTCCTAAGGGAAGATAATAACTGTAGGGATTAATCTATGGAAGTATAAAAGGTTGAGTATTACTGTGTTATGGAGGCCTCAAATTCACATAATAGTAACCTAGGCTATAATTGTCAACCAAGAAGTTATAGTATTTTTATGATTCCCACCAATGCAAGTTAATTAATTTGCATGTATTCTGATTAATTGTTCGACCTAGAATCTGTGTTCTTTTAAATTTGATTTCAAAATCCCTATAAATTTCAGTATTGTCATCTTTATTTTCCTAAAAATGAAAACCCTTATTTTTTTTACTCAAACAATGAATCTTAGGATCATAATTAGTACATAGGATAATTTCCCCACACAATTCCTTTGGGTTCGACATTCGAGTTTACAAATTTATTTGCCACTGTTCTATAATTAATCTGTAGATTTTACAGTGATCACCTACTCTAATTGATCTTCTCCCAGAATGGGAGAGAATTTTCTCGACTAATATAAATCAAATTAGAGCGATAAAAGAAAAGGATTGCTGGTCACACTGGAATGTGTGAATTCAGCCAGTCTAGAATCAAGGTAAGAGACAATGAGTAGTTGTCTTCAAGCCAACAGTTTTTCACTTTTCACTATATGTGTTCGATTACAAGTACTTGAAAAGTTTTAAAACTGCGGTAATGAAAGAAGACACAAAAAAATAGTTCAGATTTACAGAACTACTCCTCTTGCTTGTCCTGATCCTTGTCCTTCTCCTTTTCTTGATTTGAGGGATCCGCGTCCTTTGGTTTTGAGGAAGTTGCGGTAGAGGTGAAAGGTCCAACTTACGCCTTAAGAGTTGTGGTCACTTCCATGAAGAGTTTAAACTCTTGTTCTCTGGTAGCCTTTAGTGCTTCCAATTGAATTCTTATTTGCTCATCCCGCAATCTTTGCTCCTCTTCTCGCCTTCTCTGCTCCTCTTCTCGCCTCTCCTCATTTTCAACTGCAGCTTCATACCATTATCTCTTCTTTCTTCCCCCTTTTTGACAAAATCAAAAATTGAGAGCATAGAAGATTGGAAATGTTGATTCAGTTTCTGTCTCACTACATCAATTGTTTGAGCAGGTGCTGCTACAAAGATGGGATCAGGGGACTGTGTGTCCTCAGAAACAACAAGAGCTTTTGAGTTTTCCTCGGTGTGGCTCTGAGATGTTGCAGTGTACATCTCCAATTGTTGGTTAGCAAATGCGGCGGCTTCCTCTTCTTCTTTTCTTGCTCTTTCAGTAGCGGTTTCCTCTTCTTTTCTGTTTACTTCAGTAGTTGCAACAACTTTTTCTTTTTGTTTTCTTTTCAGCTCGGCTGTTGCTACTTCTTTTGTTACTTTCCTCTTTAGTTCAGCAGTTGTTTGTTCTTCTTCTAGTCTTTTGATCTCAGCAGCTACTTTCTCGTCATCCTTCCTCTACTTTTCTGCAACTTTCTCGGCCTCTAAACTTTTCTTTTCGTCCTCTGCTTCTAGCCTTTTTCGTTCGGCTTCTTCTTCCAGTTTCTTCATTTGTGCCTTGTCTTCTATTGCTAGAAGGGCTTTTCTTTCAGAGTATGCGTGCACATGTTGGCAACGACGTATGAACTGGATTTGCATAAAGCATTTGGCCAATGCTAGCACACACAGAATCTCCAGTGCTTGAGTAGCAATGACAACAAACGTTATGATATGAGAAAGTCGGATGGCTTGAAATAGAGCGGCCTCATCTTCTTTCCTGAACCTCTCTTCTTCTTCTCTCCGTAATCTCTCCATCTCTTTTGCCCTTTCATCTTCATGCTCTAAAAGATCCAGTTGGATCTCATCTGTCTTTGTATTAAGCCAGATTTGAAGATCTTGTGTCCTCACAAGAGTAGCACAATTCTCATCAATCCTGCGGAGAATAAACTCAAGATATGTTTCGTCAACTGCTTGTGCTGTAGTTTCTCAAAGACGCAATTTCTTAGAAATAGTTTCTTGCAATGACTTTTGCTTGACAATTCGTTTAACTGGCGCAGTAACACTTTTCTGGACTGGCTGTTTTTGCACGACAACAATTTTCTGAGGAGGTAGATCTTGAGTAGCAACAACTGTCATCTGCAGATCCTGGTGAACAGTTTCTTCGACCGTCTGGGTAATTTGCATATCTGCTTCAGGCGTGGGCTGGTGAGCCTTGTTAGTTGAGCTGCCAGAAGATGTTGAATGAGTGAAAGGTTGTCGAGGAGGAGAATCCCTTGTTGAATTACTTGGGCTTTAAAGATCCACAATAGATATTGTCCCATCCTCTGGATTTCCCTCAAGAGTTTTAGTCTGCTTGCCCTTCTTACTCCTTTCCCTTTCTTCCTCCAAGATACTCGTAAGTACTAAACTCCCTCTCTTTCTCTTTTTCTTATGTGCCGATGCAGCTCCTGCCTGTATCTGTTTCCCTTTAGCAGGCTGATGCGGCTAAAAGTTCAATCGAATTAAACTCTCAACTCCACAAAGAATAAAATATCAAATCCAGGTTCTTCTCCGCTTTGCCTGCTAGAGTACCGGGATACTACGGCAAAGTTCTTATAGCTAGGCAAAATCAATCGTTGAGTAGTTATTTTATCACCTAGACAAGCAATGTAACCCTATGCTAACATCATATTACAATCATGAATCAAACAATCAATCAACATTCACTCAATTCTTTTCGCAATTTGGTAAACCAAAACAAACAAATTCTCAAATTAGGAAGATAGGATGTTGAGATGAGTGTAGATGCAATCAAATTAGGTCAATCATTGATGTAAACACATTTTAATCCCTAGGAGATTGAGAAATCGACCCTACACTTGTTAACCCCTTGTCACGGCGAGCTAACGGTTGATGATCTAGAACTTGCAAACCATCACGTTATTAAGCCCTAGACCACTCCAAATAGTTCATCAATTATTGCCCTACGACCTACCACCGCACATGGATTGGAACTAAAATCGTATGAATCTACACTATTCACGACAATTCCGCCCGCGTATTGGCTGCAGCGTTCACATCAACTACCTCCTAAGTTGGCTCTTACCTACACCTAGGAGGTAAGGCACAAGTTCTAGTGCAATTCAAGCTCTCAAAGGGAAGTAAATAAGCATTTCTCAAACCAAATGATCATGCATCCTTACTCAAATCAACATCCAAGTAGAATTAGAACTTCATACCTTTCAATTGTACAAATACAAGTTTGAATTCAATGAACTTCATTACAAATTGAAAAGTAGAAACAGGAATCTTCCCCAAATTGGATTTGGTTGCCTTGATCTACCGCCTTGAATCTTCAATCTCCTCCAAGTATTGATGAATTAATCTCCTAGATGCTCTAGGATTATGATGAATTGGAATGGAAAAATGCAATCTAGGGAAAAATCTAGCTAACGTATGTGAAAAATGACAAAAAGTTCTTCAAATAACTGTCTTTTTCCCTTTTATAGGCAAGCAATCAGGGCCTCGGATCGCCCGGTCGAAGTATGGCTCGCCCGGTCGAAGCTGGAAACCGCCACAAATCAGGAAAAACCGCCCAGGCTCGGTCGATCCTGCACCTGCTCGACCGAGCCCGGTCTCTGTCGGCCTAGCTCGGCCGGTCCTGCACCTGCTCGACCGGTCGAGCCCTCAAAAGACCCTGCTCGGCCGGTCCTGCACCCGCTCGGCCGATCGAGCCCTCTAAATGTCCTGCTCGGCCGGTCCTGCACCCGCTCGGCCGGTCGAGCTCTCCAAACTCCAAACACGTGCGATTTTCCTCCAAAACTCCACCAAAATTGCTCGTTTATGCCCAAAACCTATCCTACACAAATCAAACACACAAAACACAAAAACACAACCAAAGTACGACAAAAACATATGATACGGGAGTAAAATAGCCACAAACAAGCATGTGCACACATCAAAATATAGGTCATTTTACGCACGTATCATAATCCCCCAAACTTGAACCTTTGATTGTCCTCAATCAAAACAAAGTAAAGTAATTAATCTACCTCATGCAATACCTCATAGCTCATCAAAGTTATCTTAGCATGTTCAAGTAAAACGAAATCATCACCTAACTTTGTAACAAGGTTAATGCTAAGGACATGAACCACTCATCAAATATGGATACAAGAAATGAAGACACTCCCTCACGTGTTTAGGGATGATGAGATTCACACATTCACAAGATATCGAGCTTGATTTCCATAGGCTTGCACCCATTCTCACCACTATACTACAACGAGTTAGTTTCCAGAATCAAAAAGGTCTTTTTACGGGTTGTAACGTGGCTAACTAAAAGGTTGGTGGTTTTGGGCCAAAGTTACTAAACTTCTCAATTTCCCAAAACCCCTAAACTTGTTCTTTTCGAACCACTACAAACACCCGAGGCACTTCATTTCACAACACATTTTTCTTTTCTTTTCTTTCTCTTTCTCTTTTTTTTTTCAATTGCACCATCATTCTTTCATTTTATCGGTGCCTTTTTTTTCTTTTTCCTTTTCAAACACTTGCACCAAAAATTTCGTTGGTGCTACATTTTTCTAGGATCAACAACAATCCCTTATTTCATATTTTTCATGCCTCAACTATCCATCAATATTCATTCAATCAATTCCCAACCAAACTCTCATCACCGTATTCACCCTCATACACTCTTTCCCCCCAAATATGGTCCTAATTATATCAAGGAAAATTCACCAATAAAGCTCAATCACGGGGGTCAAAGATATGAAAGGCAAAATCATGATAACAACCACCTTATACTCCCGGTGTGAAAGGTAGGACTAAGAAATGATGGCCTAAGATCATCTTCTAGTTACACACTCATGCCAATAGATAGAGAACGGATGCAAGTTCTGGATCTCGTACTCTCAATCTTGCCACTCACAAACAATATAGATATGACAATATCATGGCTCAAACCTCACAGCTTTTTGTCCAGTCCTATGCATTAACCATATACAAAACTCGGCAATTCAAAAGTTAAACTTAAAACATGCTTCGAAAACTAGATTCCGCTCTATCATAAGTTGAGGTAGACATCAAACTCCACTAAGTAAATCATGATTAAATCTCAAGTCTAGTTCGAGTTCATCACACACACACAAGCACACAACAATCCTAACAACAATCTACATGCCATAACACAATGTAATGAAACTAAATGGTAGGAAGAACGATAGAAAGCGTTACCCATCAGTAGGCACGATCACCCCTCTCCAGTCCTTATTTGCACCTACTACAAATCAACACAAGCACCACCAAACTATTGAGCATAAAACAAACCAATAAAGCTCTCATATCCACCAAACTATCCACAAACCAAATATCAACAATGATAAGACAATATCCACTAGCTCAACCATACAAACCAAACCAATAATCCAAACCACAAACCATGTATAATAGGATGTAGTAAATCATGTCAACTCATTAATAATTCTATCCATCATCAAATATCAAGCAATAACAAGCATAAACCACATTCACTTCCAAAACCTCTTTCCACCGTCATTCCACTATCCAAAAATCTACATAAATCAAGCATTGTTCAACTAGCACCACCAAACATTCCTTATTCCATTAATCAATCATTCATTCACATCCAAATCATTATTCACAACCAAAGTAGAAGTAGATCAATACCATTATACAACCCAATCGAAGATCCAATTATTTAAAATCAATTCATACTATCCTAAACTAAACTAATAAGCAATGTAAACTAAGATAGAGAGATAGAAGAGAAGAGTAAACCAAAACACCGAATACCGGCCATTCCCCCCAAACTTAGTCAAGTGAGACTAAGTTTGTCAAATAGGTAGGTGGTGCGTCATCACTCCTCTCGATCTTGTAGTTCCTCCTACAAACACAAAACCAAACAAACTAGGCATTTATTCAAAATCAAAGCAACTAAAAGCATTTAAACAAAAGAAAGAAAATTGATTGGGTTGCCTCCCAACAAGCGCTTCCTTAACGTCGGTAGCTAGACGACCTTACCACATCACCCATTATAAAAAATCGTGTGGGTTTTTAATACACCTTTCTTCCTTAATCGGCATTTCCTTGGAAGCAACTTGTCCAAGGCGATCTTTCTTTCACCCCTTTCATCTCTCCAAGGAAGATTTACTCTAATGACGAACTCGTAAGTCAAAGGTGGTAATTCATTCTTTGATTTGATCTCTAAGGCATCATCCAATTGAATCCAAAGTATATAAGTCTCAACTTGTCCCACATTTGGATTGATCATCAACTTCTCATCACCTCCTTTGCCGATCAAATCATATGTTTCATCCACTATCTCTCCTAGGATCACCTCCTTTTCCCTCTTATCTATCACTCATGGAGGGAATTCAAACACCACATCGCCACATGGACTTTCCGACATAAGTTCCTCCTCTTGTTTCTCTCCTTCTTCATTTTGTTGTACCAAGGTCGGGACTTTTTGCAACTCCTCAAGTGAGAGTATCTCGAGAGCACCATTCTTTTCATCTTCAATGACATGCAACTCCTCCTTGGAGCCTTCATTATCTTCATCTTCTTGGAGTAAGGGTTCTTTTTCATTCTTTGGTTCTTTCCCTTGAATCTCCTTTACTCTTGTATCTTGAAATCTCACTTCCTTAAGGACCATTACCGCATCCTCACATTCATCTTCCACAATTTCCTTATCAATTGGATATTCTTCCACTTGAGGTTCCTCACTCACCTTCTTCAAGATATCGGATAGTTGCATTCTTAACTCTAAAAGCCTTCCCTCGAGCTTATCCGATTTCCTCTCCAAAGCTTCCCGAGATGATCTTGCTTCTCTAACTCTTTCATGATCATGGCTACCCCATTCATCACAATGAACTCTTGTTATGGATGGATTCCAAGTATGATTCTCATAATGTCTACACGGAGAGTAGCCATTAGATGGGGGATAGTTCATGTTGTTCCGGAGGTCACAATTCCCCCTCTTATCTCCATATCTTTCATCTCTAAGCTCCACATCTTCATATCCCCAACTAGACTTCACAGTTCGGTCATGTCTCCTCTCTTCCATCCATAGGTAGCTACTATTCGACATTTCTTCAAATATCGACCGGAGTGGTCTCCGTGGTCGTTGTCTCTCCAACATCTTTGCTCTCATCTCTTCCAATTCCCTTTGGAGATTGTTAAGCCTCTCCGAGTGAGTTCCTTGATGATTCTCCATTTGACACCTACAATAGTCCAACAACCTCAAAGTAACACAACAAAAACAAATTTTAAACAACAAAATATTCACACAAGCAAAAACACAAACACCTAGCCTACAAGCTTCACTTTTCCCCCAATATCTAGCAACCTACTAAATGAAGTCCCCGGCAACGGCGCCAAAACTTGATGCGGCTAAAAGTTTAATCGAATTAAACTCTCAACTACACAAAGAATAAAATATCAAATCCAGGTTCTTCTCCGCTTCGCCTGCTAGAGTACCGGGATACTACGACAAAGTTCTTATAGCTAGGCAAAATAAATCGTTGAGTAGTTATTTTATCACCTAGACAAGCAATGTAAACTTATGCTAACATCATATTACAATCATGAATCAAACAATCAATCAACATTCACTCAATTCTTTTCGCAATTTGGTAAACCAAAACAAACAAATTCTCAAATTAGGAAGATAGGATGTTGAGATGAGTGTAGATGCAATAAAATTAGGTCAATCATTGATGTAAACACATTTTAATCCCTAGGAGATTGAGCAATCGACCCTACACTCGTTAACCCCTTGTCACGGCAAGCTAACGGTTGATGATCTAGAACTTGCAAACCATCACGTTATTAAGCCCTAGACCACTTCAAATAGTTCGTCAATTATTGCCTTACGACCTAGCACCGCACATGGATTGGAACTAAAATCGTATGAATCTACACTATTCACGACGATTCCGCCCGCGTATTGGCTGCAGCGTTCACGTCAACTACCTCCTAAGTTGGCTCTTACCTACACCTAGGAGGTAAGGAACAAGTTCTAGTGCAATTCAAGCTCTCAAAGGGAAGTAAACAAGCAATTCTCAAACCAAATGATCATGCATCCTTACGCAAATCAACATCCAAGTAGAATTAGAACTTCATACCTTTCAATTGTACAAATACAAGTTTGAATTCAATGAACTTCATTACAAATTGAAAAGTAGAAACAGGAATCTTCCCCAAATTGGATTTGGTTGCCTTGATCTACCACCTTGAATCTTCAATCTCCTCCAAGTATTGATGAATTAATCTCCTAGATGCTCTAGGATTATGATGAATTGGAATTGAAAAATGGAATCTAGGGAAAAATCTAGCTAACGTATGTGAAAAATGACAAAAGGTTCTTCAAATAACTGCCTTTTCCCCTTTTATAGGCAAGAAATCAGGGCCTCAGATCGCCCGGTCGAAGTATGGCTCGCCCGGTTGAAGCTGGAAACCGCCACAAATTAGGAAAAACCGCCCAGGCTCGGCCGATCCTGCACCTGCTCGACCGAGCCCGATCTCTGTCGACCTGGCTCGGCCGGTCCTGCACCTGCTCGACCGATCGAGCCTCAGAACACCCTGCTCGGCCGGTCCTGCACCCGCTCGGCTGGTCGAGCTCTCCAAACTCCAAACACGTGCGATTTTCCTCCAAAACTCCACCAAAATTGCTTGTTTATGCCCAAAACCTATCCTACACAAATCAAACACACAAAACACAAAAACACAACCAAAGTACGACAAAAACATATGATATGGGAGTAAAATAGTCACAAACAAGCATGTGCACACATCAAAATATAGGTCATTTTACGCACGTATCACATGCTGTGAGCTGGACTTATCAACAACATCAACTTCCGGATCAACACCATCCTCTTGTTGATTTCCATTGTTATCTTTATTATCATCACCTCAATTATTATCATCTCCTTCTTCTGTTTTACGGTAAATCTTATCTTTTTGAGTGAGGAAATCAGTTGAGACCAGGTATTCCCCTTCTTCCCTAAGTCCTATCAACTGCTCTATCAGGTAACTTATTTTTAGCTAGAAGCTAACACCGGACTTGAATTTTTTAGTCTTCTGAATGGTCACATTCTTTCTGGCATTCTCAAGAATATGACCAAAAATATACTCAGCCCAGTTCCCATCTGGGCCATCATCCAACACCATCACAACAGCGTACTTGGGTTGACTCAGTTCCGAGAAGGATCTTGCACCGCAGTAGATCATTCTAAGTGCTATCTCACTTAGAGTCTTGTAAAAAGGCTTCAACTCGGAAACCTTTGTCGCTGGCTTGAATTTGTCTTTGTGCTCTGGCTTCTTCCAGACATTCCAATGCCTCTGCATTGCCCCTTCATCATTCTTTAGGTGACTGGTGATATGTTCACCAGTGTTGTGTAGATGGAAAAAATTGGCAATAGTATCGGCATTCATAAAGATCGGAACTTTGTTGACCTTGGTTTTGAAGAAATTTCCCCCCTGGTCAACAATCGCATTCTCGTAAAATTCAGCGACACGATGAGGCTTGAAACCCAGAAACTGTATAAGCTTTTCTTTAGGATCAATTTCCTTCAGATTTAGGATCTTCTCCTTAAAGACTTAACTTACTTGGATATCCGTGTTAGAGAGGTTGATGGCGTCGACTTCATCTTTTGATCGGCTCTTTAATTCCTTATGAGGGATTTCCTTGGTTGTAGCGCTTTTCTCTGAATTTCCTAATACGCTCGGACCTTTGCCGGATGGATTCTTCCTCTTGCCCGTGATATCACGAATAATGTGGGTTGTATAGAAATTCAAGAATGAGGGCACTCTGAATTTGTGAAAAGAAAGTTGCAGAAATCAAATGAGGATGATGAGTGATCGAGGTTTTGACCCTGTAAGATCCACGACTGAGATGATCTTCCACTTTATGTAATCTTCAGCTGGGATGAAGGCTAATGTAGGGACTTCTATTCCCATTCTGTCATGGCATGCCAGTAGCGCGTGAGTGTGACGATGTGTCTCCGCCTAATACGCCATGACACTGCTCTTCATTAAGTGTTTCTTCCAGCCGACTGCTTCTTAAAATTTTAATTTCTATAATCCGATCGTGGAACTGGCTTCCTAATAATGTTGGTATGTTGCTTAGCCGATTCAGTTGTCGATATTGGTTTCCTTGCAACTGGAACATATTTCTTCATCTGTTTCTTAGGGAAATTTGGCTTCCTTTCAGGTTGATGTTTATTCAGTTTAGGAACTGAATTTTTACCCATAACCTGATTGACCGAATTGGGGTTTTTGTCAATTTGAGCTACCCCTTTGCCTAACAACTTAACCTTAAAATTGGAATTTCCTCTGAAGTAATGTTCTGTAATTTTTTAGTTTCAGAAGGACATGCATGAATGCTCGAATCATCATCATCAAAACCTATCCCTAATTTGTCATATGGATCTCTTTGAGCTTTCAAAGCTTCTTCGACTTTGTTTGTGCTCGAATAAAGTGAGTGTTGGGAAATTTGGCTAAGTTTCCTTTCCCCAGTAGCTACTTGTTTAGATTCTAGTTTTGGTGTTTTGGTGGATCAAATCCTAAGTCCTACCAGCGTCAGTTGTCTCTAGATAGCTCTAGTTCTCAAATGTAAAGTCCTGTTTAGGTCTTTTGAGTTGTAAGTCGCAGCTGATCAAAGACTCATGCTGACACTGTTCACCAGCATGAGAAGTGCTTACCACTGGCTACTGTTCACCAGTTGGGAAAGTCTCATCCGAAGGCGGCTGACAAAGACTCGTGCTGACACTGTTTACCAGCATGAGAAGAGCTAATGACTGGTTACTGTTCACCAGTTGGGAAGGATTTCACCAGCAGGCGGCTGACAAATCCTACCAGCAGAATACGTGTTCTCACTGACACTATTCACCAGCGGTGAAGCCACCAGTCATGGGAGATTCCAAGAGTTAACATCCAGACTTATTGGTAGACTTAGATTGTGCCAGCGCAAGTCACCAGCAGAGACTGCCAGCACAAGATCACCAGAATGATCTACCAGTCGGATGTTACCAGCAGAATTCCAGATTCGCTCTCCCAGAGTCTTAGAGACAAAAAGAAGATTCGTCTGAGGAATAAACTGACAAAGTATGACTTTAAGGGAGGATACCTTAAAGTCTATCAGTTACAAGACACCAGTTCCGATTCCTCGTACTGACGAATAGTGCCGTTCTGACATAAAGAGATCAATGTCAGATAAAGTGGACAAAAGCATGGCGCTTTCTGGAAATTCCTACCTGCCGCCGTCTGAAGGACATGCGAGGACAGAGACCTTTTCCGGATGTATCCAAACGGCTAGAAGATTTGAATGGGATCCCGCGTCTATAAATAGGTCGGAACTACCAACATTTAAGACGCTGGCTAGCTTGCTTCCTGACATTCAATACTCTTCACCTACCGAAAGACTGCAAATTTAATACGCTCAAGCAAGTAGAAGCAAAACACTTTCGAGGCCTTTCTATAGGCTATCCGTGTGTTGATTTATTCAAACACGAGACTTCAAGCTTCCAGCTTGTAAGTTACTGATCTCTTTGGTGTTCTTTCTCCTCCGAGGAAGTTCACAGCAGCTCTTGTGCCAGCCAGCACTTGAGTTATCACGGGCTTTTTGCCGTATTGAGAAGATACGTTCTTGGGAGAACTAAACACCCAGTGAAGCTGTGGAGGTTGAAGTGACGTGCTCGCACTCCACCAGCTGATCAGAGTTGAAGAAGGACAAGGTCGGGAGCGGTTGATCTAGTGAACTGGTGAACGGGGCATTCACCAGCTAGAGATAGATCGTAGGATGCTTGTACCCGATTACTCTTAGTGAAATTTCCAGTGCTACGACTGGAGAGTGGACGTAGATCAGTTGATCGAACCACTATAAATCCTTTGTCTTTTATCAGCTTTCTGCATTTCATACTGATTTAAAACCCAGCACCCAAGTGCTGGTGTATATCTGAAAACTGATATAACTGTGTAAACAAGGCTAAAAATATTCTAAGTCTTGAGCTACCAGCTGACGAGCCAGTCGCCAGTCAGCTGAGTACGCAGAGTGCAAGTTGACTTACCAGCTGACAAGGTCCCAGTCAGCTGAGTAACCAGCAGAGTGCAAGAAACGATTAATCACATTTTCCGCTGCCAAGTTATACCCTGATAAT
>JAPKLW010000562.1:118024-151612 GCA_026898455.1 Plectranthus barbatus | reverse complement strand
AGAAACGATTAATCACATTTTCCGCTGCCAAGTTATACCCTGATAATCCGGGACCAACAGTGAGAAAATAAGTTTTTCCTCCTTAGCAATCATAGATTTCAGAGAGTCACATTCCTCAGAAATAATTTTAAATTTTTAAGCAAAAGGGAATGCTCTTCTCTCGGTTTTGTCAGTTCCTCATTGTGTGACCTAGATTTTTCAATCTCCTAGGTCAAAGTAGAAACTTAAAATTTTAGTGAGGTGTTTTCACTAACTAAAATATTTTTAATTCATTAAATTTTGCGAATTCTTTTGAGAGATCTTTGAGGGAAACATCATCTGAATCCGAGCAAACAGATTCAGAGTCTTTGTCTATGTAGGCAGAAGAACTAGAAACTAGTTGAGAATTAGTTACCATTTCTGCAGATCCTGGTTCTTCAGTTTCCTCATCTAAAGAATCGTCTCCTATCGCATCTATGATTCCTCCTCCAACTCATCATCCGATGTGTAATAACCATCATCGTTGTCGGGAATGTCAGGTACTTCAGTCCTGGAGAGCATAACTTTGCCAATAGCTATGGAAACTCTATTTCGTAAAATTTTCTTAACTTCTCTCTCTCCTCTTTATCAACCAAAAGCAATCATATTTGAGGTGGTTGGGAGAGTTTCACTCAAAACATGTTTTTGGTGCTCTTTTATTGAATCTCTAATCATCTTCCTGTGAACTTTCAGTTTTTGCCTTCGCTCTCTCAATGAGCATGGTCAGTTTTCTCATCTGCTCCTCCAGTTCCGAAACTGAAGTCTCCTCTTCCTTCTTGTGAGAGTATGATGTTGAAGAAGCATCCTTTGTTGTTGATGTCTGACTACTCGGTTTATCAGTTTTATATAGCTTCTTCGGTCTCCTCTAGAAGTCCCTCTTTACGAAGGAGACAACATCCTCAGCATTAGAAACTGGTGAACTAGCAGTTTGGACTGCTTCATTCTTGTTGACCATTTGGCTGTCCCATTCATGTGCTTGTAGTTGGGCAAATACATCTTTGGTTGTCATCTTGGACAAACCCCTCTCCTTTAAATTGGTAGTCTCAACAAACCAGTCCTCCTTTGGCATTTTTGAAAGGATTTTTGCATTGAGATTAGCAACAGTGTACTCTCTTGCCAAGTTTTTCAGTTTGCAGAAGATTGCGTTTAACTTAGCTTCCATTGATTTTATATTTTCTCCGGGAAGCATCTGGAAGGAATTTTTTTATCCATGCAAATCTGCATCTTGTTGCACTTCATTTGACCAGTTTCTTGACATAGAGTACCAAGAAAATCCCAAACTTCATTGGCATTATCATATTCCAAGGCTATAGGTAGTGATGCCAAAATGACCATTAGGTCAAAATGTGTTCGTGCCTTATCTTCAGTTGTCCATTCATCATATGGCTTGTCCACAATTTACGGACCGTCGGTCCCTCTAAGCTGGGAGTAAATCTTTGTGATCTTTAGCGGTCCTTTAGCTATCACATGTGCCATCTTTGGGTGAATATTCTTCAATCTGATGAGTGACCTCTTCTTCCACTTGTTGAACATTTCTACAGAGTACTTGGGAAGCTTGGTGATATTCATCATCTTGATGTAATTGAGTTAAATCTTAAAGAAACGAGTGCAAGAAAATGGATTTGGTCCTAAGCGACTCGAAACAACCAGCCTGTAAGGACTGACTGCTCTGATACACCTTGTTGGTCCCGAGATCATAATTTTTAAATATGTAGCGGAAGTTTTTAATAGCTTTCACTCTGAAAACTGGATCTTAGTTTTCCAATTTTCAGTTTCAAAAACTTTGATTTAGTTAGTTATGTCTTTGATAGTTTTAAGTTACCAGTTTTAAGTTATACATTTCAATAATTAGAAGTATTGAAGGTTTCAAATTAGCTTGAAAACTAGATTACAGAAATTTAAATAAAGCAATAAACGAGACAGGATATTTATAGTGGTTCGGATACTCAAGTCCTATATCCACTATTCGGAACTTAATCTGGAAGTTCACTAAGTTGCGGTTAGCAAGATCTCACGATCTATAGCTAGCTCGTCGAATGCTAATGTTTGTCGGTCTACTAGTGCCCTCGCCCAGAAACTTGCTTCGCTCCTTCTTCAGTCTTGAAGTGAGGATGCATGTCGCAGCCTTCATACTAGAATGGGGTGTTTGTTGTTCATCCCAGAACGTCCTGTGGTTGGCAGTTGCCCATGATAATCAGGACTTCAATATAGAAAATTGACTATTGTGTATATTACTTGAAAAGTAATAACACAAAATAAATAGCTTTAGCCAGAGAGCTAGGCCTCGTGTTCTTGATAGACACATAGTAATTTTAGAGAGCTTGAGGTTTTAGTTCGACCAAGTTTTTGCTTGTTTGCACATGAGTGTTAGATGCTCTCCTATGAAGATTTGGTCTACTATTTATAGGCGGATTAGAGGAACGTTTGGATTTTCTGTCCGTTAGAGACAAATAACATGTTATCCAATCATCACAATACTTTTTCTGCTGTAGCAGCCTGCTCAGCAGCTGCTTTGTTCTGTTTTTGCTTTTGTGCAGTGTACGAAACCTTCTCTGTCAGAGCTAGTTCGCCAGTCCAAGGAACCTATAACTGGAAGATTCCTTGTTCATGATTGTCGGTAGACATTCTTTAAGGAATCTTATATTAGACTCAAGTTCCACTCGGATTCCTTTTGTCTTCTCGTTTTTCACGTGCTTTTCATAGCTTCGAAACTGGAAAACTGAATTCCTCTAGATTTCTAGTTTCTAGTTTCCTTCCATTGTGAAAGCAGCTGGTCTTTATCAAGCACTAGGTCTTTTCAGAGTAGTTGGCCTTAACAGACTCTTTCTTGAACCGTTGCGATATTTGATGTAGCTTCGCAGGTGAAAATCCAGTTTCCAAAAACTTGTCTTCTAGTTCTTTTCTAGTTTCTTGTTTTGAAACTAGACTTCTGATTTCTAGTTTCTAGTTCTTCAATTTTCAATTCTGAAACTAGACTTCAAACATCTCGATCTCTTTTCTAGTTTCTAGTTTAGACACTAGATTTATATCTTCTCGATCTTCATAGCTTCCAATTTTTAGTTTTTTGAACTTCTTGTTCTCAGTTTCTCTTTTACAACTCAAATCATCCTATACAAGATTACATGTAGAAACTGACTAAAAATTAGTTTTGACACACCAAAATATCAAATAAAGGAGTGAACCGGTTTCCTATTCCTAACATCATATTTTTTATTACTTTTAAGTTTTAATTTAATTAATAAATTTATGTAGTAACAAACATTAATATAATAAAAAATTTAAAATTGAATGCTATAAATAAACGTATTCATAATCCTTATGAGTTGTTCATTTTACAAGATCAACAGACGATATTAAGTAACAACCCACAAAAAAAGGCATTTTAGGCTCAATATAATGCATTAAAGGACAATATAGCAATTCTATATAATGAAAAATAATTTTGAAACCTGCATTTTAACTACGCTTCTATTCATTTTAGTGGCAATATCTTACATTAGCATTACATTAAAATAAAAATATTTAATCTCTCTACTTACGACATTTTATTTTCAAAACAATGCATTTTATCTTAGCAAACATGCATTATATCTCATTATGAAAAATATTTAATCTCTCTTATAAAGAAAGATTGTGTTAGGAAGTATTCCAACCTCAGGGATTGTTTTGATGTATCAAAGATTGTGTAGAAACTATCAATTCTGAAAGTTTATAGATTAACCTAGTCCATTCAAACTTGTAATATCCTGTTAGGATGCCTATTGAGTTGTAATGGAGCTTATCAAGATAAACTAGGTTTAGGATCTAATCCACCAGTTCAAGATGTGCAAGAAATGAGAAGAAACGGATACCAGATTGAAAACTGATATTCACAAGAAACTGGTTGGCGTTACAATTTTGGACATCAGTTTACAAGCCAAGGATAGTCTCAGAGCGTTATTCCGCGCATAGAGACAAGAGAACAATGTTAGATGAACATTCTGCACAGTCTGAATATAAGAATGGAGATTATTTAAACTCTGGAGACCCTAGTGATCAACCAATTTTCGATTCCTCGAAATGACGAAGAGTCATTCTAATACAAAGCTACACCTCAACATCCATTGTTAGAAAAAGGACAAAGTAGGTGTAGAAGTTCTGGAAAAGCACCATGTCCTTTGCAGAGAAGAGAGTCATTGATCGTCATGAATATGAAATAAATTATATTATCTTAAGTTTAACTGGAAATGTATAACAAAATGTATAAGAGTTATTATATAAATAAAGATAATTTACTTGAACTATTTTCAATTAGTATCATATTTTCAATAACATGATTGTCAAAATAAAAAATTATTTATAATAGATTTATATTTAATTATCTTAAAATAATAAACTTGCGTATTGTACCATATTCATATAATTTGATTTTTATATGTATCTTTATACATATAATAATATATGACTAAGTAATATAAAAATTATTTGAAACATAAATTAAGTAAAAGAAATTTAAAATAAATTTTATAGTTTATAATTATAATTAAGTTTTATTACATGAAAATTTTCAATGTATAACTAATGAACTAAATAGTTAAATCATTGAAGCATTAATGCAACTATGAATTTTTCTCCAATGCTTCTTTAGATTTTAATATTGAGTTCTCAATTTTAGAGTAATATTTTATGTAAATAAATTATTGTATTAATAGTAGATATTTATAATTTACAAATCAACATAGATATGTGGTTACATTGTGACACCAAATTTGTCATTCTATATAAAATGACTTTATTATATTTTTATATTATTCATATAATTTTTTAAGATAGAGATTAGTTGAAATATAATATAATAAATCTAAATATTATTCTAGAATAAAAAATTTATAATATGTCATTGTTGAGGTTCGATTTGTGATTAGATAGCGACCTTTGGAACTTATTATAAATTGAACAAAAATACAACCGACGAAGTACAATGAAAAAAGAAAAAGGTACGTCGTGAGCTGGAAATTGCTAATAAAATCTCCTAAATGCGGTAAAGGGTGCAAATTTATATAGCCTAAAAAACATGTCCCAAAATGAACTCTCAGCATCCCTTTTATAGGCCAAGGGAGACTGCTACAATCCTACGGTTGCTGCTCCGCGGTGGGTTGAGCTTTCTTTGGGTCTTATCGGCTAAGGTTGCTGCTCCACGGCGGGTTCGTCCGTTGGAGGCACGAGAAGTCCGGATGTGGTTCCAATTTTGGGGGGATGTTGGCACATGACCTTATAACTGCTCCCCAAGTTTAGCTCGCCAGCGGGCTTGAGCCTGCTATTTTTTCAAGAGGTCGTACACGAGCATCAGAACTTCTCATTCAGTCTTCGTGGTGAGAGACCTAGAGCTGGAGAGGGTCGTGTTACCATCTGGGAGCTGGATCATGCCTGTGGTTAGTTGGATCCATCTTGGGAATTGGGTCTGACGGGCCGTGAAGGTTTTGTTACGCGGATTCCTCCTTAGGCCGTTGTTGTCACTATCGGGCTTGGGCCTAGCTTTTACAGCCCAACCAATTTTGGGCCCAACAATAGCCCCTTCGGGCTTGGGGTTGAGTGTGCAAGGGAGACCCCAAGGTCTGGGTCCTACCTGTCATATGCAAGTGCTCAGAGCGCGGAAGTTCCGAGCTCCTAGTGAGGAGGCATCGGGAGCCCACGAGGGGACCTCGTGAGGTCCCTATCTCCTATTGATGGTCGGTTCCCCAGAGGTGAACTTGACGATCATAAGTTCCAGTATAGTGGATTTTACATGGAGGTGCAAGTAGCGTCGTGGAACTATTTTGCGGGCTCAATTCATCGGTCTAGAACCATGAGATAGGAGGGGGACATCCCGTAGGATGTCCCGCTTTATGGGAGCTAGGCTTTCATGTGCAGCACTCTGTGCATCCCCATGGGGAGCTCATGCATGAGGTTTTCTTGATTTTCAATGAATTTATGGATCCCAGGGTACTTTGAGAGAAGTTGACCCTTGGTCTGGTTTTGGATTTGTGGCTTGCACCTTACTGGGTCGTGTGGGTTAGACCCTAATAAACAGGTCGTGCCATTTGAAAATCATGCACGGGAGTCGTTACCAATTTGGTCACGTAGTGATGGCATAACCGTAATTACGTGGAAGTTGGAGGGCGGTTTTGCGAGGTATTTGGGAGACGAACCGTAGCTTGCAAAGAGCATGTCAAATCATACTTCTTCTATATCATTCATTCGAGCTCTTATTTTCTCTTCCCTGGCGCAATCCCCGACGATTGCGATCTTTGTCTGCGTTCAATTTCTTGTCCTGAGGTTAGTAGCCCTTAACCCTGTCCGATCGTCTTAAGTAATTCATTGTTGGCGTTTGTTCTTGCGTTTGCGGTAGCAATAGGGTTCTTGAGTAGGATTTTTTGGGGATTTTTGGTTTGTTTACTTTAATGTCGTCTCAGTCTGACTCTAAAAATAGGGGTTGTACTTCCCCCCCTTGCTCATTGGGTCTCCGTCTGCTGATACGTCCTCCTTGGAGGAGGTGGGCTCTTTGTCCTTGGGTCGGAGTCTTCTAGAAACCAAAAGGGGGGTGGCGAAGGTTCCCCATCCAAACGACCCATCGTTGAGGTATCTTCATCATCCGGTGGGGAACCGCCAGTTCAGTCGGCTAGGTCTAGGAATCGTAAAGGAGTGACGGCAAAAAGGGATCAAATTAGAGATGCAATTTCTTCGGTCTTTGTAGGTCAGCTGGTAGAGGCGCTGGAGCAGGTCGCTAGGGTTCCCCCCGTGTATAGGGTTCCATAGGGGAGCGGTGTTATGATCTACCGCTGGGTTTTGTAGCTTTCTATCTACCTATTTTAGAGAAGGGGGTCGACCTTCCACTCTAGTTTTGTAACGTGTTGAATTCCTATGGCTTGTATCCTTTAAATTTGTCACCGGTGAGCTAGTGTCATATTGTGGGAACATTCCTGATTATCATGGATCAAGGACTTGGTCTGCCCTCCATCCGCGAGTGGCATTACATTTATCGCCTTAACCCTACCGACCGGGGTATTATTATACTACACGGTGGATGGGGGAAAGACCCCCACTGGTTAGTGGCACTCTTGACAACTCTTAAAGATGGTGGAGTAGGAGGTTTTTCTTGGAGATGGATGCGAGGAACCCTGAGTTTGTTCCAATCGAGCATGATACTTTAAGTTAGTTCTTGCTTCTTGGGCTGCCTTTTAATTTGTTTGAGGTTGCCTTGGTTTTGATGTGTGATGATTATTTCTAAAGGTTTGAAGCGGATAGAGCTCACGAAGGCGGAGCTGATAAGGGTTAACAAGACATACACTGACGAGATAACCTCGTGGAAGGAGTTGAGGGCAGGAAGGTGTATTTCGGCAGACAACATTAGGTACCCAGACGGAAGGGTGGTGGATCTCCCTGCGAAAATGAGAGGAACCAAATCAACAAGGGCAGCTCTTGCGGAAGCGTTAAAACTGAAGGAGAGGGCGAAAGGAGAGGCGGGCCAATCGGAGAGGAAGCGGCCCTCCTCGGGAAGACGAGCTAGCTCCCCTCCGCCTAAGCGGATGACGGTGGAACAGGAGGACAGGCAGTCATTTGCCCGAAGTTAGGAGGAATCTCGCAGGGGGTAGTAATAGGAGGGAAGATTGGGTGGTGATACCGGTGGAGGACGATCGGGACCAATGCAGGGAGAAGAGGCGAAGAGCCAAAGAAAGTGCACATGAGGAGTCTCATGACCGGGAGGTCTATAGGTCCCAGGTTCAACCTCCTTCTCCTCCTCTTCTTCAAGGTCATGCCACAGATGCGGAGGCTTTCGTGTCACGAGCCCGGCGGTTGCTGACTGGCTCAGCGGCTCCTCCAGACATCTGGCTTGGACAGGCTTTTTAGAGGGTGGCCAGCGTGGATCTGAAGGTCTTGGAGGTAATGACGGATTCTCCTTGCTATATGTTTTCTAAAGATTACTCCATGTTTAAAGGTTATGTGCTGGTGCAGGGCGTGATGGATCTGCTGGAGTTCCACAAAGAGGTGGCCATTGATAGCCGAGTGAAACACACACAATTAGCACGTTAAATTTATCAATCCGGTCTCTTTTCTAATTCGCTCAAGTTGATATCATCTACTCAATTGAAGGGTACCAATAGCTAGGTTACTCAAAAGTCGTTGATTTTCATCTATCTAGGTAATAAATCAAAAACTAAGCTTTAAATGCGAACAATCAATTATTAAACAAATTGCTAACTTCTCCAATCATGTAATTCAATCAATGGTTTAGGTAGATTAAGATAACAAATCCAACAATCTTAGAAGATAGTGAGTGTTTGTAACTTCAATTGTTCCGAATTAAACCAAGTTATGTTGCAAACGAATTTTAATTCCAATGAGGTTGAGCAACCGACTCTAATGTCGCTAGTCACTTGCTACGGATAACTAGCGCTAGATGACACTAGGAATTGCAAACAGCTACGTTATTAACTCCTAGGCCACTCCTAATCGACCGTCAATTATTGCCCTACAATCCTAGCACCGCACATAGATTGGAACTAGAATTATAAGATTATGCACTCATCACGATGATTTCGTCCGCGTGTTGGCTGCAACGTTCACGTCAACTACCTAAAGGCTGGCTATTACCTACACCTAATAGGCAAGAAACAAGCTCAAGTGCAAATCAACCCCTCATAGGAATGTAAACAAGCATAATCGATTCAATACATCACAATATTCGTTATACAACACTCACTAATGAAATTAGTTCTCCATACCTTGAGTTAAGTACAAAACAAATTGAGAATTGAGAGAATTCATTACAAAACTTCAAGGTCAACGATTGATCTTCTTCGGTTGTCTTCTTTGAATCCAATCTACCTCTCTTCCTTCTTCAATCTTCACCAAATGGATGGAATGTTGCTTGACTCACCTTGATTTAGGTTGGGGAAGTGTTTAGAGTTGAATCTAAGGAGAAGGATCGTGACGGTTATTCCAATTTTTGGGCAAAAAGTTCTTCAATTAACTGATTTTCCCCCTTTTATAGGCGAGCAAGCAGGGCCTCGGATCGCCCAAGCCAAAATTGGCTCGCCCGAGCCTTCCTGGAAACCGTGGGAAGTCGGGAGGCACGTTCTGGCTCGGCCGAGCCAAAACTGCTCGACCGAGCCTGCTCTCTATCAGCATGGCTCGGTCGAGCCTGCACTGCTCGGCCGAGCGAGCCCTCTGTCCGGCTCAGCTCGGCCGAGCCTGCTTCGCTCGGTCGGGCGACTCCTCCAAGCCTACGAAACTCTCCTTTCGCTTCGCTCAGACGAACCTAACCTCCTCAGACTTCAAACTCGGACAATTTTCCTCCAAAACTCTACAAAATATGCCATATTATGCTCAAAACACGTCCTACATCATTTCAAACACGAAATCAAGACAAAAGAACAACGAAAGTATATGATATGAGGGTAAAATGGCCACAAACATGCACGCTCTCACATCGAAAAATAGGTCATTTTACACACATATCATAATCCCCCAAACTTGAACCTTTGATTGTCCTCAATCTAAACAAAGTAAAGCAATCAATAAACCTCATCAAACAACCTCATAGCTCATCATAGTCATCTCGGCATGCTCTTATCAAACGAGATTATCATCTAACTTTGTGACACGGTTATTGCTAACGACTCAAACCACTCATCAACATTGGATAAAGAAATGAAAGCACTCCCTTACGTGTTTAGGGTTTGATGAATTCACTCATTCACAAGATATCGAGCACAAATTCCATAGGCTTGAAACAATTGTCACCACTATACTACAATGAGTTGGCTCCTAAAATAAAAAAGGTCTTTGTTTTCGGTTATAAAGTAGCTTACTAAAAGGTAGGTGGTTTTGGGCTAAAGTGACGAACTTCTCCATATCCCAAAACCCCCAAACTTGTTCTCTACAATCCACTTCTAACCTTGAGGCTTTTTCATCAAATAACTCTCATAATATTTTTTTTCTTTTCTTTCTTTTCTCATTTTTCTTTAGCACCATCATTTTTTCTTTCCTTTCATGGTGCCTTACTTTTTTTTCTTTTTTTCTTTTTCTCTTTTTCTAAGTACCCAAATTTTTGTTGGTACCCATTTTTCTAGGATTCAAATCAATCCTACACTCAATACTTTTATTGCCTCAACTCTCATCTCCGTATTCACCCTCATACACTCATTCCCCCTAAATTTTGTCCTAATAATTTCAAAGAAAATTCTCCATTTAAGCAAAATCACGGGAAACAAGGGTATGAAGGGCAAAATTATGATATCAACAACCTTATACTCCCGAAGTGGAAGGAAGGACTAAAAATCGATGGCCTAAGATCATCTTTTAGTTACCAAACTCATGCTAAATAGATAGAGAATATATTCAAGTTCTAGATTTTGTGCTCTCAACCTTGCCACTCACAACTGATCAAAGTATGACAATATCAAGGCTCAAAAACTCTCGGCTTTTGTCAAGTCCTAGGCATTAACCTCGCACAAAACTCGGCAATTCAAAAATTCAATTCGAGCACGCCTTAACAACTAGATTATGCCCTATCATTGGTCAAAGTAAATCTCAAGCCTTACAAAGTAAATCATGATTCAAATCTCCAATACTCATTTCGGTTCATCACACTCGCAACACAAGCACACAACATCCTAATTAACAATCTACATGCCAAGAACAATTGAATTGAAACTAAATGCTAGGAGAAACGATAGAAGGTGTTACCCATCGGTAGACATGATCAAACCGCTCTCCATTCCTTATTTGCTCCTACTATACATCAATACAACACCACCAAACAATTGAGCATAATAAAGTCAATAAAGCTCTCATATCCACCAATCTTTCCACAAACCAATATCTCAAGAAAAATTATAACATTTATCCACTAGCACCACCATTCATACCAAACCATTGTACATATCCACACACCAAAACCGAATAGAAAGAATCCAATCTCATGTAAGCTCGCAAAATGATTCATCAACAACCATTCAAATAGAAATAAAAGTAAATCAAATCATCATCCACAATCCAAAATCAAACAAACCAAAGTAGATCAAATATCATAATACAACCATATCGAATGATCAATATTATTCAAATTCAACTAAACTAAACTAGACTAAGGATAAAGGTAAGGAGAGAGAGAGAGAGAGAGAAGAGTGAACCCGAGAAGAGCACCGGATACCGACCAATCCCCCGAAACTTAGTCAAGTGAGACTAAGTTTGTAAAAAGGTAAACAGTGCGCACTCACTCCTCTTGATCCTTCAAATATTTCCCGACTGGGGGAATTCTAGAGAGAGAAGCTCTCCCTTCTCTCTAGAATTTGATTTTCACGTCTCTCTTGCCTCCTCCTAAACCTACGTCCCTCAATCTTCACCACCATCCACGCCATACCGTCGCCTCCCCCTCTCCGACCATCCACCGTCGTGACCAGTTCGGGATAAATCCATCTCGCTAGAACCGTGTGTCAGGGTCTCTAGTACTGTTCACCAACCGTTCGTGATCCCCCCTCACATCGCTGCCTTTGCCCTTGGTTTCAATCGTCTCCCTTGATCCAGTCGCCGGCGCCGTTGTATGCCGTGTTCATCGCTGTCTGAACCCTAGCCGTGCTCGACTGTGTACATGCAAACTAGGGTTTCCGCCACCTTCCATATTTAGGGTGGCGGCGCAGCTTTCTACTCAGAATCCTCCCGTCAACCAGCCGTCTCGCCCTCTGGCGAGCATCCTGCAACCCTACGAAGCGGAGTAACGGGCTGGAATTTTCTGCCGTGGGCCTTCACGTTCTGGCCGTTGCCGTGGTGCTCTACGTGTCCAGTGACGATTATCTCACTTCCGACCGGATATCCCTCGGCGCCAACGGGGGTGTTTCTTGGACCAAAATACTCGCGTGGTGCGAAGGGTGTTCTATCACCGGTATTTGGACGTTAAATACCATCATACCCGGTGCAGATTGCTTCCCGGTGTATTCCCGCACCCGACGATAACCGAGGGCTGTGTAGTGGTGTGCGAGCAGGTCTGAATTGGTTGGGTCTGTACTCGGAGTCCAGCCACGCGGTTCTGCTCCCTGTTCACGCGGCGGGTACATTGTGCCTGGGTCGTTCTTCACTACTCTATCCCTTCTCTACGTTTGCCTCTTAATGATTCTATCAATTAGTGATCTGACCAATCACTGATCTTGATATTTTGAGCCCCTGAGTTCCTTGTGCTGTTCGTAGGGATTGCTGCCCGGATTTTTATCTGTCTGACATTACTCTTTCTGGCTGCCTTAGTCTGCTTTTCAGGTGTGGTGGCTGGTCGAGACTTTGCCGAGGTGCTCATTTCGGTGTTTCTCTGGATGGTACTTTGTTGCTTTTGTGCTACGCTGCAGTGCTTCATCCTTGAGATCGTAGCTGCCTGAGTTGCTGATTCTCGCGTGCACTCGCGTCACCGTGCCGGCTACGGTGCCTGGTTATTGGTTTGCGGCAGATTTGAGGTGATCGCCTTCCGCGTTGCTGATTACTTCCTTTGGCCGCGCGCAAGGAAGGCATTCTTACTTGTCTCGTTTTGCATGTGTTGCTGTTCTTAGCATTGTTATTCAGTGTTGAACTGTTTTGGAACTTTCTGTTTGCCCTTCGTGCATGTCTCTAGCTTAGGCTTTGCATCGTGCAGTGTTTGGACAATTTGCATGCTGAGCTTATGGTGTATTAGTGCTGCTCTTGTCCATTTGATTCGTGTTCTTGCAGTTTTTGGGTTTGATTTCGTACAGGTGATAGGTGTGTTGCCTTGCATCTTCACCTTGCTTGGTTATTTTGTTTGTGGCTTGGGCTATTTTTGCTAAGTTGTAGGTATGATGAACCACGATTCTGGGGCTGGCCCGGCTGCTAATGTGACCCCTGGTCCTTTACACAATCGGGATAAGAACCCTTGGTTAATTGGAAAATTTTTGGAAGAACCTAATGTTCGCTTTGAAGACACAGTGCTGCGCCATGTTGATCTAAATTGTGATAAGCTCTGTTTAAATGATGATGATTGCATTGATGAAGATAGCTTTATGGGCTGCTGCCTTTTGGGTTTTTACGGTGGTCGGTTCCCGGGGAAGGAAGCCACGGAGAACGCTGTTAAGAGATGGGCTCGACCGGTTAAGATAGCATATCACCCTAAGGGATGGCTTATCATCAGGTGCAGATCGGCTGAGGATAGAGAGGTAATACGTAATCAAGGTACGCAATATGTATTTGGTATTCCTCTTGTTGTGTGTTCGCTTCCGGTTGATTTTCGGTTTGACTCTTCCCCGGAATTTAAATTTCGCATATGGATTACATTGCCTAATTTGCCGCTTCGTTTGTGGAACTTAAATGCTCTTAGTAAAATTGGTTCTATGATTGGAGAACCTCTCCAAGTTGATCATCGTGTGCTGTTTAGAAAATCTGTTGCAGGTCCCCGGCTATTGATTCTTGTCGATGCTTTGGCACCCAGGAGAGAGCATGTGTCGATTGTTATGCCGAATGGCATGGAATTTGAACAGGAAGTTGTTTATGAATTCTTTCCAAGCTTTTGTTCTTCTTGTCGTAGGATGGGGCATACGGTTGATAAATGTCCTAATAATAAGAATACTATTAACCCGGGCACTTCCATCCCTCGTAGGGAGGGTAAGGAGCCCGTTTCTGATGATGCAGATGGGTGGGAGACACAAGGACGTCGGTCCCGGGCTGCAGCTAGGAAAAGAGGGCTGAATAACAAGAATGCTAGTCGTCCGACTAGTAAGGCCCCGGCTGATCCGAATCTTCCCAAATCAGCTCCGAATTTGAGGAGCCGCTCTTTGAGTGTGGCCCCTAATGCTAGGAGAAAATCTGTCGGAACTTGGCGCCGTAAGGAAACGGCGAATGCTCAGGTTGTTCCTAACTTGAAATCGGCTGCGGAGTCTTCCAAAGCTACTCACACTCGCGAGGAGAATCGGATGGTTCACCGTCAACTCGGACTGCCACCCTCGTCGCCCCTAATGAGGATGTTAGCCCTAGACAGCGTGCCTCCGAGACGCTCCAGCTGGATATTGACCAAGATGACTCATTGGAAGATGTTCCAAATCCTTCGGCAAACCTGCAAAAGAACGTTAAAAACTCCAGAAAAACTGCTGCAGCGAGCCAAGGAAATTTGCTTAACCACGACACTCCGGGATCTGCACCGGCCGCCTCTGATTTTTTACAGCTCCCTAACATGCCTATGGAGATGGCGAGTGGTCGTTTGGGCCAATCGGATGCGGGGGATAGAGCAGAAAATTCGTCAAAGGCAGAGAAAGCTGTTGCTGAAAATGCTGAAAATGCTGCGGCTGCTGATGGTAAATCCCCCGTAGCCGACTCTGAGGGGTCCCGTACTTCCTCCCCCTATTTTTCCCAGCATGCTAAGACATATACGGAGACGGGAAATCGAATTGGGGGCCATTTGGATGAGGGGGTAAATTCAGAAAATTCAAACAGTTCCTCTCCCGACGCCACCAATAATGCTGCGAAGGGAATGAGCATGATTCCCACTACAGCTGTGGATTTGGCTAACTCCTCCCATCCTCATTTGAATGACTCTGGGGAAATATCTCCTACGTCGAGGAAATGGTCAGATGTTGTTCGAAACCCGGAGTCTCCGTCGGGTAGTATTTCTTCTACTTCCCGCTCTTGTACTCTTGTTTCTACTTCTAATTCCTTTCAGGTTTTGGGACAAATTCCACGAGCTGCAAAAGGTAAATTTGGTGTTGGAATTGCTTTGGACAATACAGTGGAAAAGGAGGATGCGGTTACAAGTAAGTTGGTGCACAACACTAGTGACAGCCCCCCCGATTCCGAAGTGAGAGACAAACAAGAGAAAGGTAACACATTGAGGAAATCGGTTCGCATTAAGAACCGTATGGCTAGAACCAGCTGTCCCCCTACCCTAAGGGGTGCTCGGAGTGAAAAAGAAGGACGGTGGAGATGATTTTTGCAGCATGGAATGTTAGGGGACTGCAGAAGGCCCATAAACACTCTGCGGTAAAAAATTTAATTTCTACTCGTTCTCTTGATCTTGTTATTCTTGTTGAAACTAAACTTAGGGAAAATTCTTTTGCTAAGTTTATGTCTAGTTTCTCAAATTCTTTTCCTGATTGGAGTTTTGTTAATAATTTTACCTTTCGACCATTTGGTAGGATTTTGGTACTGTGGAATTCTCTTCGTGTGGATTTGCAGGTTGTTTCGATTGAGGATCAGGTTATACACTGCAAGGTTAAATGGAAACCCACCGGGTCTATATTTAACCTTAGTGCAGTGTATGGCTTTAATCCTCTTGCCCAACGAAGGACTCTCTGGGACTCTTTGATCTCCAATGTGTCGTTGGACGAACCTGCTATTGTGGCAGGAGACTTCAACGCTATTTTGCACCCGGATGAGCGGATTGGTGGTAGGAGACCGGTTGAGAAGGAGTATACCGAATTTTCTGATGCTTGTTCTTTTTTGAGCTTGCAGGATACGCCTTCTTCAGGTGTACATTTTACTTGGTCAGAAGGAGGCACGTTCTCCAAAATTGACCGTGTCTTGGTTAATGAAGCTTGGTTTGAGGCGGGATGGTATTGCAGATCTGAATTCCTTCCCCGAGGAATACATTTTGATCACTCGCCGAGTATTACTTACCTTTTCGAGCAGGTACCTCGTTTCAAACCTCCCTTTAAATTTTCTAACTTGTGGATGGAGCACGATGATTTTGATAGGGTCTTAAAGGACAACTGGAAGGTGGAAAGGGCAGAGTCTGATTGCCAGCGCCACCTTGCAGACAAGTTGGAGGCTTTACAGGGAGTGCTGAAGAGGTTTAACTTCAAGGAGTTCGCTTTCCTCCAGGACAGGGTCAAAGCTGCTAAGGCTAATCTGGAGGAGGTTCAAATGGATCGTGATAGGAACCCACTTGATGGGAATCTGAGGAATAAAGAAATTGAACTCCGTAAGGAGGCGGCTCGCTTGGTCACTGCTGAGTATGAATTTTTCCGCCAAAGAGCACGTGGTATCCACTTGGTTAAAGCAGATAAGTCCACTGCCTATTTTCATTCTATTGTGAAGAGAAAGCATGGTCGTAATGCCATTTCTTTTTTATGTGATGCTGATGGCGAGGTGTATAGTGATATGAATAGAATTAGGAATGCTTTTATTCAGTTCTATTCTAATTTGTTTGGGCGCTCTGTTCCTCGTACTGCTGTTGTTCCTTCTGTTTTTCTTGCAGGTACCAGGTTAAGCAGTGAAGAGCAGCAAAGATCAGTTCGTTGGGTATCGGCCTTGCAAGTCCGTGAGGCTATGTTTGGGATTGGAGATGACAAGGCACCGGGTCCTGATGGATACTCCTCCTCTTTCTTCAAGAAGAATTGGAGTCTTGTGGGTCCCGAGGTGGTGGATGCGGTGCAGGAGTTCTTTGAGAAAGGGGTCCTGCTTCGCAAACTCAACCATACTGTGGTCTCCCTAATCCCGAAGAAGGCGCATGAGCCTACTGTTGCTGATTTTCGTCCTATCTCTTGCACTAACACTGTCTATAAAACTATTACTAAGATTCTGGCTGATAGGATGTCGTTGTTTTTGCCCTCTATTATTAACCCTGCACAGGCTGCTTTCCTACGGGGAAGGAATATCACTGATAATTTTCTTTTGGCGCAGGAAATAGTTAGAGGCTTTGAGAAGAAGACGCAGAGAAAAGGAGTTGGGCGGTGCTTATTGAAGATTGATCTACAGAAGGCCTACGACTCTATCTCTTGGGAGTTTCTGTATGAGGTCCTCCACGGTTTGAACTTTCACCCTCAGTTCATCCATTGGATTATGATATGTGTGACTTGCCCTACGTTTTCGTTATCTATGAATGGGGGGGTGCATGGTTACATTGAGGGTAGGAGGGGTCTGAGACAGGGTGATCCTATGTCTCCGATTCTATTTCTTCTGTGCATGGAGTATTTGTCTAGGCTCTTATCTGTAAGGATTAGGGACTCTAGATATGCGTACTTGCCAAAGTGTGATTTGTTGAATATTACACACCTTATGTTTGCTGATGATTTGTTGGTGTTTGGCAAGGGTACTGTTGCTGGTATGCAGGTTGTGGCTGATGCCCTCAGGGAATTTTCTGCGACGTCGGGACTTGTGATTAATAACCGCAAGTCTAACATATATTTTGGGGAACTCAGTAGGTGGGAGGAGGAACAGATACAGCAGTTGTTTGAGTTTCCAGTGGGGACTTGGCCGATCAAGTTTCTGGGGCTTCCTCTTGCTTCTCACAACCTTTTGAATGATCAATATTCTCCCCTGATTGATCAGATTACGGGGCTTATTCGGAGATGGTCTAATAGCTCTTTATCTCTTGCAGGTAGGGCGGAATTGATTAGAGCTGTGGTGCAGGGGGTGGAGAACTATTGGTTTCAGGTCCTTCCGATTCCGGAGGGTGTGATTGACCGGATTAACAGGCTGGTGAGGACCTTCCTTTGGGGAGCTAAGTCTTCGCCTCTCGCCTGGAAGACGGTCTGCACCCCAAAGGAGGAGGGGGGTCTGGGTATTCATGATGTGAAGAAATGGAATGATGCCCTTTTCACGAAGGTGCTCTGGAATATACATAAGAAGACGGATTCACTGTGGATTCGCTGGGTCCACACGGAGTACTTGAGGGGAGATGATCTATGGACTTTTAATATTAACTCTCGAGACTCTGTGTTTTTGAAGAGGATTTTTACTCTTCGTGATTCTCTTTTGCAGGCTGCTTCAGGGGATGCGGAGAGTGCGGGCAGACTACTTGATAGGATGTTCGCTCAGAAAGGGGTGACTGGGGCTTACGAGTTTTGGAGGATTAAGGGGACTCGGCGCTTTTGGCACAAGAACATATGGAAGTCTCCTATCCCTCCTCGTTTTTCTGTTACCCTTTGGTTTATTTTACATGGCAGGCTTAAGACTAGGGACCGCATGTGCTTTCTAAGTGATGATGTGCCCTTGGTCTGTCAGCTTTGTGGCTCTGTTAATGAAACCGCTAAGCATCTCTTTTTTGAATGTAGGGAAACCTCACGGGTTTGGAGGGATGTGCGGGAGTGGCTTGGACTGAAGCATAGGACATCGACCGTGGAAGCTGCGCTGAAGTGGTGCCTGCGGGAGAGGAGCTGGTCCAAAGTCTTGAAGAAAGCCCGTTATCTTGCTCTGGCCGCCACGGCGAACCATATCTAGCATGCGAGGAACAAGAAAGTCTTTAATGGTGCTCCCTTTGATGCCGCTGCAGTTGTAAAGGGCATTAAGGAGGACGTTTTTCGTATTCTTTACTCGGTGTTCCCGATAGATGAGGTTGTTGCTCATCTTGACTGGAATACCCACTAGTGGTCTCTTCTGTGTTTTCTGTTGGCTTATGATCATATCGATAGTGTGATGTGGGTGGGCTGACCTAGTTAGTACGCCTACATCGCTTGGTTCTGAGTATGATGAAGGGGGATGTCGTGCTGACCTAGTTAGGATGGCATTTCTCTTTCGGACTCCGGACTACTATCGGTATGATCGTTTTGGTTGGTTGATTTCTGTTGGGATATCTTGGTAGGTGTGAGATTTAGGCCATTGTCAGGCTGGTCACCTTATAGTGTGCTTAGATGTCATCTTTCTACCGGGGTATGCCCCGTGTACTTGTATTTGCAGGGTTAGATTGCTTGTCCCGATGGTCACACTGTTTGTGAACCTCGGGTGTCTGTTTTTACCCCTGGGGTATGCCCCTGTGCTGCTGTAAGGTTTCGGCCTATACTCGGTTTACATTTATGCTATTATCTTTTCACCTTCAAATATTTCCCAAAACCGGCAACCGGCACATTCCCCCAAACTTAGTCAAGTTAGACTAAGCTTCAAAAATAGTTGACGGTAGGAAATCACTCCTCTCGAACTTGTAGTTTCTTCTAACAAACACAAAACTAACAAACTAAACATTTATTCAAAATCAAATCAACTAAAAGCAATTTAAACAAAAGAAAGAAAATTGGTTGGGTTGCCTCCCAACAAGCGCTTCCTTAACGTCGGTAGCTAGACGACCTTACCATGTCATCTATTATCAAAAACCTTGTAAATTTTGAGTACCTTTCTCTACCGATCGCGCATTGCTTCGAAGCAACTCGTCGATTGATCTTCTTCCTAAGCTACCTCCAACCAAACTTACACTCATTACTACTCGAAATTTTCTCAACACAAGCATGCTATCTAACACCCCATCTAACCATGTCTCAATCACCAATGACCTTTCAAATACACCATCGGCATTATTACATCTCCTAATTCTGTCTCCTTTATCAACTAACTCGTAAACCTCATTCACCTTCTTTGTTAGCACCACCTCCTTTCCAACATCGTCTATTAACCGGGAAGGAAAAGCAAACACCGTTTCTCCATATAATCCTCCAGTTATAGACTTCTCCTCACACTCTTCTTCCAATAGTTGTGTAAAAACTGGAATTTCTTGAATTTCCTCGGGTGAAGGTATCTCGTTATCATCTTTTTTCATACAATCCTCATGTTGCACCAACCCGTTGGTGCCCTTATCCTCCTCATATTCTTGAGGTAACTCTTCACCCTCCTTTTGTGGTTCTTCCTCTTGCACCACTTCTATCTCCTCTTCTTTGACTTCATCTCTCTCCATCTTCGTATCTTCCATTGCCTTTTCCTCTTCAACATCACTCACACTTTCCTTGGATTTCATCACAATGCTAGCACTCTTATCCCCCATGCCTTCATTAATCTCAGTGCCACTCATCCTCGGAATTAGTTTTGTGTCCTTTGAAACACTCTCTTCTTGATCCGTTTCATTCCATGGCTTGGCAACGGTTGATTCTTGTGTTGGAGTCTCTTCGAGTTTCCCCTCATACTTTGATTCTCCATTTGACACCTACACAAGTCCAACCCTATCAAAGTACCAACAAATAAATCAACTAACAACCAATCAAACAAAAGTTAGTACTCACCTACCAATTACAAGACAAACAATTCAACAAAACAAACAAGAACAATTAACAAACAAATGTTAGTAACAATATTCACACAAGCATTTCCTCAAACACCTAGCATACCATACTTCAACTTTCAATAATTCCACAAGACCTACTAAAAGATTCCCCGGCAACGGCGCCAAAAATGTGATAGCCGCGTGAAGCACACACAATTAACACGTTAAATTTATCAATCCGGTCTCTTTTCTAATTCGCTCAAGTGGATATCATCTACTCAATTGAAGGGTACCAATAGCTAGGTTACTCAAAAGTCGTTGATTTTCATCTATCTAGGCAATGAATCGTAAACTAAGCTTTAAATGCAAACAATCAGTTATTAAAAAAATTGCTAACTTCTCCAATCATGTAATTCAATCAATGGTTTAGGTAGATTAAGATAACAAATCCGACAATCTTAGAAGATAGTGAGTGTTTGTAAACTTCAATTGTTCCGAATTAAACCAAGTTATCTTGCAAATAAAGTTTAATTCCGATGAGGTTGAGCAACCGACTCTAATGTCGCTAGTCACTTGCTACAGATAACTAGCGGTATATGACACTAGAAATTGCAAACAGCTACGTTATTAACTCCTAGGCCACTCCCAATCGACCGTCAATTATCGCCCTACAATCCTAGCACCGCACATGGATTGGAACTAGAATTATAAGATTATGCACTCATCACGACAATTTCGTCCGCGTGTTGGCTGCAACGTTCACGTCAACTACCTAAAGGCTGGCTATTACCTACACCTAATAGGCAAGAAACAAGATCAAGTGCAAATCAACCCCTCATAGGAATGTAAACAAGCATAATCGATTCAATCCATCACAATATCCGTTATAAAACACTCACTAATGAAATTAGTTCTCCATACCTTGAGTTAAGTACAAAACAAATTGAGAATTGAGAGAATTCATTACAAAACTTCAAAGTCAAAGATTGATCTTCTTCGGTTGTCTTTTTTGAATCCAATCTACCTCTCTTCCTTCTTCAATCTTCACCAAATGGATGGAATGTTGCTTAATTCACCTTGATTTAGGTTGGGGAAGTGTTTAGAGTTGAATCTAAGGAGAAGGATCGTGACGGTTATTCCAATTTTTGGGCAAAAAGTTCTTCAATTAACTGATTTTCCCCCTTTTATAAGCGAGCGAGAAGGGCCTCGGATCGCCCGAGCCTTCCTGGAAACCGTGGGATGTTGGGAGACACGTTCTGGCTCGGCCTAGCCAGAACCGCTCGACCGAGCCTGCTCTCTGTCAGCATGGCTCGGTCGAGCCTGCACTGCTCGGCTGAGCGAGCCCTCTGTCCGGCTCAGCTCGGCTGAGTCTGCTTCGCTCGGCCGGGCGACTCCTCCAAGCCTCTGAAACTCTCCTTTTGCTCCGCTCAAACGAACCTAACCTCCTCGAACTTCAAACTCGGACGATTTTCCTCCAAAACTCCACCAAATATGTCATATTATGCTCAAAACACGTCCTACAACATTTCAAACACGAAAACAAGACAAAAGAACAACGAAAGTATATGATATGAGGGTAAAATGGCCGCAAACATGCACGCTCACACATTGAAAAAAAGGTCATTTTACACACATATCAGCCATCCATGTGGAGGACCAGGTGAATGAGCTTACGAAAGCTAAATTTGAAGGTCCCAGGGGCCGTGAGCTGGTGGAGGGGGTGCAAGAGCTGGAGGGGGAGCTGCGACGATGCCAGCTGGAGATGGAAAAGGTGAAGAGGGGGTCGGCTGAAGTGAAGAAGAAGTTCGCCCGTGCCGCGACGGAGTTCGACTCTCTCTGAGGAGAAATATGCACACTGACAGCTCAGCTGGGGTCGGCGCGAGAGGAGCTCCAAGCTAAGAACATCAATTTCAGACAGGAGCTGGGTGATCTGGTTGATGAGATCGCTAAACTGAAGCAAGGAGAGGGCCTGGACTACTCTACCATTGTCATGTTCGAGCATTTCAGTGAGAACTATGAGGTAAAAATGTGTTGACCATTTTTTCCCTTCCTTCCTGCTTTAATGACTCTGGGTTTTTTTTACAATCTGATGCTAAGGAGCTTGTAGATCTCTTCATTGATAGCCTGATTCTTTTCAGGGGCAAACCATCAACGCCTTTGCTGAATGGGCTTTTTGTGGGGATCAACTTGCAGCCGGTGCATCATTTCTTCTGGGTCTATCCCTGTCATGTCCCTGTGGGACCTAGCGAAGATGTGTGGTCGGGACCGCAGGAACTGCACGAACTTGGAGCATACTTTCAGAGTGAGCTCAGTGCCGATGAAGGTGGTTTTTGTAGGGTCGTGATCGTCTAGTGGAATCTCTTATAGTTCATTGGGTGGTGTGGACTTAACAGGTTCTTCAATGGTGTTCACCACTTTGAGACTGGTCTAGTAACATTCGCGGGATGCTGTCTGCTCCCCATGAATGGTGTGTATCCCCTATCTCGTGGGGAACTTAACCACATGATGGTAAGTGGAGAGGACGGCCTCGAGTTCGTGCAACCATGGTCGTCCCAAAATTGCGTTGTAGGCTGGAGGTGCATCCACGACCTGAAAAGGTTAGATCCAAATTCTCCCCACTACAATAGACGGGGAGGCATATATCTCCCAGCGTGTTTCTTTTGACCCCTTTGAACCCGGTAAGCTGGGTGATGTTGCCTATCAATTTGGACTCGGGAATGCCTGTCTCCTTGAAGGCTTGATAAAATAGTATGTTCGCTGAGCTTTCGTTGTCCACTAAGATCCACTAAACGCGGTAGTTTGAGATCGGTAGGGAGATGACTAAGGCGTCATGGTGTGGATGGTGGATCCCTGGTGACTCCTTGCTGGTGAACTCGATGACTTCGTGTTCCAGATTTTTACGGGGAACCTCGTCCACGTTTCTTGTGGCTCAGTAGGCTCTTTTGGCGGAGCTACGGTTGATCCTGCTCACTTCAGACCCCCCCGGTGATGTAATGGATAGTTTTCTCTGTATTTGGGGAAGTCGGGACTTTGTCATCGTCCGGTTTCTTTCTGGGGTTAGTTTTTCCTTGGGTCCAGGTCTTCTTCCCCTCTGGCGATAGGTACTCCATGAGTAGGCTCTTTTTCAAGAGTTCCATGACTTAAATCCGTAGTGCTCGGCATTCTTCTGTGCGGTGACCGTGGTCGTTGTGAAATTCACAAAATTTCTTGATGTCCCAAGAGGCGGGGTCTGTTGCCATCCGAGGTGGCCACCTTACAGCCACTGGCATCTGTTTTAGCACGCTATTTACTAGATCAATGGCTGCGATGCTCAGGGTGTAGTCGGGTACATAGGGGGCACTGCTCCTTTGTGCCCACACGTACGGTTGTGGCCTCGCATCCTTCTTATCACAAGGGTCGAACTTGTCGTCCCTTACTGATCGCCCAGGGGTGCGCAAGGCGTTCCTTTCTGAAACCCGATAGGGTTTGTCCTCCACCCATTTTATACGAGCCCCATCCTTGTTGAGGGCATCGTCGAGTGTTTGGTATGGGTACAAGGTTAACTCCTTATAGAGATCGGAGTCTACGTCTAGACCCTTCCTGAAAGCCCTGATCGCGATGGTCTGAGGGCAGTTCAGAATGTTGATTAGCTCCTCGTTAAAGCGGGCTACGTAAGAGCGCAGGGGCTCCTGTGGCTTCTAAATCATGGCGTAGAGCTCGTCGGGGTGCTTCGCCAATTTTTGGCTGCTGGCATACTGCCTTCAGAACAAATGATGGAGTTCGGCGAAGGTGGAGATGCACCCCCGCGGGAGGCTCAAGAACTACTCCAAAGCGGGTCTGGTCAAGCTGGACCCAAAGTTCATACACATGCATGCCTCGCGTTCCTCGGCTGGAATTGATGCAGTGAACTCAATAGCTCATAGATCACGATATGATTCTCCGAATCTATGGTCCTGTCGTACGGGACGAAGATCAGCGGGATGAACCTTACGGAGATTTCGACGTTGGTGATGCTCGGTGCGAAACGTAAATCCACATATCTTTCCCTCGCAATGTTCCTTTTCGGTGGGGGCATGCCCGGGATGTGGGCAAGCATGATTTTGAAGTAGTTTAGGTGACTCTCGATCGCGCTCATCGTCGTGGTGGCCACGAGGTGTTTGGCTCCTTCAGCCACAGTCTTGGGTCTTCCCCGGTGTTGGGAGGGACGTTCTGGCCACGTCCACTAATGTTGTGGTCAAAACCCACGTTTCGATTCCTAGGAGTCACCGGCGAGCATCACGTGGAGCTTTCGGGGGCCGTGACCTACGGCTGAGGGTCCGCTGCAGGCCTTGCTACCCGAAGGCGTTGGTTCTCCTCGAGCCCGATGCGCTCTCGTCATCTGCTCCATCTAGAGGTTGATTCTGACAATCTCCTGTTGCACGTCACAAACCTGGTTCATGAGTTGCGCCAAGATTGGGTCATCCATAGTGGACGAATGCGGTGGTGGGAAGCTTAGTGCCAGTTGCATTGCACGGTATTGCTCCATCCCGAGCAGGAGGTTCTGGAGCATGTTTGCTCGTGGTCCCGGGATCTCCTCCCGCCCTTGGGGGCTTTCAGCGTCGGAGCTTATTGTCGGAGTGTGTTCGTCGGCCATACCCTGCCAAAGTGCAAAATTATTTTCCAAAGGCCCCACGGTGGGCGCCAAATTGTTGAGGTTCGATTAGTGATTAGATAGGGACCTTTGGAACTTATTATAAATTGAACAAAAATACAACCGACGAGATACAATGAAAGAAGAAAAAGGCACTCCGTGAGCATGAAACCGCTAATAAAATCTCCTAAGTGTGGTCAAGTATGCAAATGTATATAGCCTAAAAAATGTGTCCCAAAATGAACTCTTGCCATCCCTTTTATAGGCCAAGGGAGATAGTTACAACCTTAGCTATCTTTCCAGGCAGCTCCGTGATTCGAGGCAGACCGTTAGTGCTGGCCGTTGAGCTTTCTTTGGGTCTTATCGGCTAAGATTGCTGCTTCGCGGCTGGTTTGTCCGTTGGAGGTGCGAGAAGTCCAGATGTGGTTCTGATTTTGGGGGGCTGTTAGCGTATGACCTAATAGATGCTCCCCGAGTTTAGATTGCCAGCAGGCTTGAGCCTACTGTTTCTTCGGGAGGTCGTACACGAGCATTAGAACTTCTCATTCAGTCTTCGTGGTGAGAGACCTAGGGCTGAAGAGGGTCTTGTTACCATCTGGGAGCCAGATCATGCCTGTGGCTAGTTGGATCCGTCTTGGGAATTGGGTCTGACGGGCTGCGAAGGTTTCGTTACACAGATTCCTCCTTGGGCCGTTGTTGTCACTATCGGGCCTGGACCTAGCTTTTACAGCCCAACAAGTTTTGGGCCCAACAGTTATTACAATTTTCATCCACCAAAAATCTAATCAAATCATTACCTATATAGAGTATTTTTACTTGATAATAAATTGAGTAATAAGTTCAATTAATAAATAATTAATACAACTAAATATTTCTATATTTACAATTTATACAACTAAATACAACTATATATATATATATATATATGGAGTAGTGATCATATATTAAAAGACTTTCTGATAAGCTCATTATTTTACTCGCTTATCTATATTATTTTCTACTATTTTATGTAGTTTTATTGAGTTTATATATATATTCTATGCATGAGTCTATATTAGGTGGTATTATGCACATCTTGGTGTCTTTGCAGGTTTTAGGCCTAAAATCACTTGAAAACCGTTCCGGAAGCAGTGACATGTAAGAGTAGCAGTGAAGAGTTCTTCCACAAGGAGAATTCGGGCTATTGGCACATGGAAATGGATGATACTTTGAGTTAGCTCTCCAACGCAACTTGAATCGGGTCAATCGGAATTCGGGAGAGGAAGTTATGGCCAAAACCGTGAGACCGCGCAGAAGGGGCGAGAGACCACGTCGATCGACGCCAATCAACATCGATCGACGCCGAAGAGATGGCCACGTCGATCGATGCCAATCAGCCACGATCGACGCGAGCGAGTCTGCTGGAGCGGAAATCTGATGAAAATTGGATTTATTCATATCTTTAGCCCTAGATTTGATAGGATACACATCCACCCCTATAAATACTTAGAAAACTCAACTTTTTCAGCATTCCCTACCATATTTTCATTCTACAATTTACAATTTAGTTTTTAGAGTTTGGAAACTCAGGGAACACAAAACCCTTTTATTTTCTTGTAAGTTCTTTATGTTTATGCAATTCAATATGTTTTCTTTTCTATTTCTATCTGCGATGAGTGGCTAGAAACCCTAGCGGGTTCTAGGTGTTGATATTATTATGGATGCATGTTAGGATTATTTAATTAGGTTCATGATTCCTGTGTTTATTTCATAATTCTAGATTAATTCAAAGACCGAGAGGTGACGATTAATTTAGATGTCTAGCTATTGATAGAAGGACCGAGAGGTAAATATTAATAGTGGGAATAGGAATGCATGATACAATCTACACTATCCAAACAGATGTACTAGACTGTAGGAATTGAACTGATTTGCTTATCGGATTGACTAATTTGGTGTAGTTTGAGACCGAGCGGAGATAGTCACTAATTAGTAATCTAGGTTATATTTGCCAAACAAGGAAATATAGCATTGTTGCAGTGTTCCTCCTGTTAAATTAATTGATTCCTACATGTTATCCATAATAAGAAGTCTTCCCTAGAATCTGTGTTCTTTTAAATTTGCTTTCAAAACATCTTTAATTTTTCGTATTGTCATCTTTATTTTCTAAGTTAAAACCCTGATTTTGAATTCCTCAAACAATGAATCTTAGGATCATAGCTAGTACATAGGATAATTTCCCCACACAATTCCCCTGGATCGATAACCTTAGGGTTTACAAATTTATTTGCCACTGTTTCTATAATTAATCTGTAGATTTTACAGTGATCAAATTGGCGCCGTTGCCGGGGAATTGTTAGATTTTATCTTGTTACTAGTTCGTTCTAGGATTTGCTGGATTGAGTTTTATTTTCTGTACATGTGCGTGTGTGAGTTTTGGTTTCTGCATTCCACGTCGATCGATGCCCCTTAGCGTCGATCGACGTCGATCATCTTATTGAATTTATCGACGTGACATCCATGGCGATTGACGCCGAACTGATATTTACCCATTTTTTGTGCATGTGCATGAACACGCGAGCCAAAGGAAAAACACTCGAAGCCTTTGTCCCTGAAATTGAAGCTACCTGCAGGAAAATCAAAAAGAAAGGAAAAGAAAAACAGCGAGACATGGCTGAGAATCCTGAAGCACCTCTGCAAAACATGACTCCCGAGGAGCAGAGGCAATTTGTGAATGAAGTACAATAGCTGAGAGCACAACTGCAAGCAGCCCAGGCTACTCAGGCGGAACAAGCTGCAAGACTGGCAGAGTTGAACGATAGGCAAGTTGTGATCCCGCAAAGGTCCATCTTGGATCGATTTCTTCCACAGCAAGCGGAGGCCGGATTTAGAGTTGGCATCGATGCCAACAACTTTGAGCTGCGCACGGGCCTTATTCAGATGGTGCAGCAAAACCAGTTTGGGGGGAGAGTTGTAGAAGATCCATATACCCACCTCAACCAATTCAGTGAGGTGTGTAACACTGTGAAGTAGAACGGAGTAACCCAAGATGTAATCAGAATGAGACTGTTCTCGTTCTCACTCAGAGACGAGGCACGGTCTTGGTTTGCGAGATTGGATAAGAGTCAGATCGGGACATGGGAGGAGCTTCGAGCAGAATTCCTTACCAACTACTTCCCACCGAGCCTGCTGCTGAAGAGGAAAGCTGGCATCACTACTTTCAAGCAGATGTATGATGAGTCACTCTATGAGGCCTGGAAGAGATACAAAGAGCTTCTACGACTCTGTCCTGGACATGGCATCGATCTGGAGATGCAAGTGTGCCATTTCTATGAGGGTTTGAATCCTCACATGAAGGAGTAGGTTGATGCTTCTGCTGGTGGTATACTGATAATGAAGAGTGGTGCAGAGAGAATGAGGTTGCTGGCAGACATGGCGCTGAATAGCCACCAATGGCCGACCGATAGGAAGATTCCGGTCAAAGCTGTGGAAGCCAAGCCAGAAATTGATGTGGTTGCTAAGGTGAAAAAGCTCCGAGAAGAAATTGAAAAATTGGGCACAGCACAAGCTGCAGATGTTGCAGAGCCAAGCATGGCTATTGTTCTGGTGGAGGCCGACTACATCTACCGGGGTGCAAGCAGTTCGTCTGGAACTGCCGGGATGGAGGTGAACTACATTGGCGGTGGTTATCACAATAACTACCGAGGCAATCAAGGGTATCATTACAACCATGGGCGATCTCACCCTGGCTTTTCTTATTCTAACCCTTCTGCTGCAGAACACCCTCCGTCTGGTTTTGATGTAGGTACTGGAGGAGAAATCGTGGAAAGGAAGAAATCCGTGCTGGAGGAGACGCTCGAGAAATTCATCAAGAGCTCGGATAATCGGTTTGGGAAAGTAGAAACCGAAGTGAAGGGGATGGCCGACCACATGCAACTGATGACAAAACACCTTCAGATGATGGACACGCAATTGAGCCAGATTGCCACCACACTCGGCAACCAACACAAGCCTGGAAAGCTTCCGAGCACAACGGAGGTGAACCCAAGGGTTCAAAGAGACTGCAAGGCCGTCACTCTGAGGTCCAGGACGAGATACAAGGGTCCCGAGATGGCTGTGAATGATTCCAAAGGTGAAAAGGAGCAAAGTTGCACGAGATAGGGATCCACGTCGATCGACGCACCACCTGCATCGATCGACGTAGAAGAAAAAGCCCCGTAAATCGACACGACACTAAGTCGATCGACGCCGAAGTCTGTTCCAGGCACAAAGCTGAAGCAGTCTGAAGATCAAACCCCTCATTTGCCATTCCCACAGAGGTTCACGAAGCAGAAAGAGGACGAGAAGTTCTTTAGATTTGTGGAGAATCTGAAGAAGGTCAGCATCAACATCCCGCTGATTGAAGCACTGAAAGAGATCCCGGGGTACATGAAGTACCTCCGGAAACTGATGAGTGGAAAGAAGCAGTTCGTGGAGAACGAGACGGTGAAGATCCACGAGCAGTGCAGCCTGCTACTTCAAAAGCAGGTGCCCATCAAGAGAAGCGATCCTGGATGCTTCTCTATTCCGGTTGAGATTGGGGGACACACATTCGAGAGAGTACTATGTGATACTGGGGCCAGTATCAACCTGATGCCGTACTCCATCTACAAGCGTCTCAACATCGGAGAGATGAGGCCCACAATGATCACCCTGCAAATGGCGGACAACTCTGTGTCCCGCCCGAAAGGTATACTAGAGGATGTGCTCATTCGCGTGGGCCATCTCATTTTTCCTTGCAGATTTTGTGGTGCACGAGATGAAGGAGGACAAGAACATGCCCATGATCTTGGGGCGTGAGTTTCTCGACACTAGCACCGCTCTCATTGACTGTCGAGGTGGCGAGATCACACTCCGGGCAAACGATGAAAAGATCACCTTTGTGATCGACAAGAGAAAGAAGAAAGCGGAGTGCCATCGAATCTCCACTACTGATGAAGGGGATGAATCTGAAGAGGAAGAAGCAGCTGCCATCGAATGGGAGCGAGGAAATGGAGGGGTGAATCTGTCAACTACGCCACCTTGTTCTGAGCTCACCACCATTATCAAGGATCGGAAGGTTTACATGGTGGATTCCAAAGGTCGGCGAGTTTGGACCCGACCTCCTTGGTAGTGATTTGAGGTATCGTCGAGTTGCGACGTTAAATCAAGCACTTGTTGGGAGGTAACCCAACCTTTTCCGTATTTTCTTATTAAATTTTTGTTTTTTATTTCGAATTTCTATTATTTTTGCGTTAACAGTTATTTTGCAGTTAAAAAAAAATTGGAGATCGGCTCAACGCCGAGCAGCCTGGCGTGATACACTTCAATCCTCAACGGGATCGGCAAGAAGGCTTCACGTCGATCGACGCGAAGTGCCAGCTGCAACAATTCACGCCGAGCAACATCCGAAGTCTCCAGGGGATAAAAAGTGGATGTCTGAGATCCACTACCAGGTATCGTTCCCTCTTTTGTCTGATTTTCAAACTTAATCCACTCTTCGAGTTGGAAATAAGTTTGGGGGGATGTGGACAAGAGATGGAACGTTCTATCTTTTATTTATTCTGCTTTCTGTATTTAATTTTTGCCTTAATTTTTATGTTTTTATTCTATTTTGTGGGAAAATTTTGAGTTTTGATATAACCCGAATAAGATTGTGAGATTAGAATCGGTTGAGGGTTGAGTTTGAATTGATTGTGATTGTGGTTGGATGCCTATGAATGTAGAATACCGCATGATAGGATTGATTTGACACTTATGCTTGCATGATGATTGAGCTGATTTGAAATTAACTGTAGAAGAAAAATTTTGAACCCTTGTGTGAGAATTTTGAGCCTTTGATTCGTTTGATGTGAGATTCACATGTGTGTTTTTATTTCTCTAGAACTTGCCTATTTTCTGTGTTGAGACTGCATAGTGTGCACGAGTTTAGGAAATGATCTTAGGCCATCTTTGATAGCCCAATTCCCTAAACACTGTCCCTTCACATTAAATTTTCCCTAGTTAGCCACTTTCGAGCCTATACATTATTTTTCTTTCCTTGTCTATGAGATTAAGAAGAAGTATTGGTTTCGCTCATGTCTTGAGTTGTGGTATATGGGGTGGAATGATTGTGAGATGGAGATAAGAAAATATAAATTAGTGGTGAAAAGATGTGTGAAAAAGAAGCTCAAAGAAATAATTAGAATTCTCATAAGCTCTCTGAAAAGAAAAGCATACAAAATTATCAAAAAGAGCATAAGAGATTCAAAATGAGCTAGAAAAAAAAGTTGTGTATTTGTTGATATATTTGAGGAGATAAGGTGGATGATGAATAGAAGGTGGTTTTGATTGATTGAGGAAGTACAACTTGATTGATTTTAGTCACTTGGTCATATTTCCTTACCTTTTACAAAAAGCCTACATTACAACCTAATGAAAGTCCTTTTTGATTCTAGACTTGTGTGCACATTCTAGCAGTGGAGATATTAGAAAATTTGCAAGCCTATGGTAGAAATTTCTTCATACACATGTTGTTGAGTGCTTTCATCTATACCTTAAACACTTGAGATTTGAGCGATACACTTCCCGTGAGTTCTTCCCCTGTTGATGAATTTTTTTGTCTCTTTCAAATTGCTTGTGTGTAGTGGATTTTTGATTCTTGACTGTGATGGATCTTATGAGGCATTGCACTTTAATCGCATGATCTTTTGATTTCTTTCTTGCCTGTTGATTGAGGACATTCAAACGTTCAAGTTTGGGGGGTTTGATAAGCTCATTATTTTACTCGCTTATCTATATTATTTTCTACTATTTTATGTAGTTTTATTGAGTTTATATATATATTCTATGCATGAGTTTATATTAGTTGGTATTATGCACATCTTGGTGTTTTTGCAGGTTTTAGGCCTAAAATCACTTGAAAACCGTTCCGAAAGCAGTGACGTGTAAGAGTAGCAGTGAAGAGTTCTTCCACAAGGAGAATTAGGGCTATTGGAACATGGAAATGGATGATGCTTTGAGTTAGCTCTCCAACACAACTTGAATCGGGTCAATTGGAGTTCGGGAGAGGAAGTTATGGCCAAAACCGTGAGACCGCGCAGAAGGGGCGAGAGACCACGTCGATCGACGCCGAAGAGATGGCCACATCGATCGACGCCAATCAGCCACGATCGACGCGAGCGAGTCTGCTGGAGCGGAAATCTGATGAAAATTGGATTTATTCATATCTTTAGCCCTAGATTTGATAGGATACACATCCACCCCTATAAATACTTAGAAAACTCAACTTTTTCAGCATTCCCTATCATATTTTCATTCTACAATTTAGTTTTTAGAGTTTGGAGACTTGGGGAACACAAAACCCTTTTATTTTCTTGTAAGTTCTTTATGTTTATGCAATTCAATATGTTTTCTTTTGGATTTCTATCTGCGATGAGTGGCTAGAAACCCTAGCGGGTTCTAGGGGTTGATATTATTATGGATGCATGTTAGGATTAATTAATTAGGTTCATGATTCCTGTGTTTATTTCATAATTCTAGATTAATTCAAGGACCGAGAGGTGAGGATTAATTTAGATGTCTAGCTAGAAGGACCGATAGGTGAATATTAATAGTGGGAATAGGAATGCATGATACAATCTACACTATCCAAACAGATGTACTAGACTGTAGGAATTGAACTGATTTGCTTATCGGATTGACTAATTTGGTGTAGTTTGAGACCGAGCGGAGATAGTCACTAATTAGTAATCTAGGTTATATTTGTCAAACAAGGAAATATAACATTGTTGCAGTATTCCACCTGTTAAATTAATTGATTCCTACATGTTATCCATAATAAGAAGTCTTCCCTAGAATCTGTGTTCTTTTAAATTTGCTTTCAAAACATCTTTAATTTTCCGTATTGTCATCTTTATTTTCTAAGTTAAAACCCTGATTTTGAATTCCTCAAACAATGAATCTTAGGATCATAGCTAGTACATAGGATAATTTCCCCACACAATTCCCCTGGATCGATAACCTTAGGGTTTACAAATTTATTTGCCACTGTTTCTATAATTAATCTGTAGATTTTACAGTGATCACTTTCCCATGTAAAATGAGAATGAATCTGGGCTGTTTATTTTTTTTAGATCAATGCACCAGCTTTATCCAACTCTTTCCAATTAATGCGCGCGACATTTCAATAAAAGAGTAAGATAGTAGCCGTCTTCTCTATTTAGATCTAAACACACTTTCTCTCCTAATTTTCTCTTTCCTCCCATTATAATCAAACGATTATATCTTTCTCGATTCGAATCTATTTTTTACGAATCATATATCAAATTAAACGTATTCTTACGATGATTCATATGATATACATATTGAATATGTTAAATTTAGAAGATTCGCACGAAAATCTTTATTTCATATTCAACTGGTATATGTTCTTCATTATATTTATGTTCAGGATAAAAAAATTCATCAATTATGCATAAAAAATGTTCCTAAATATTTGCATTTTTTGCATCAAATGATGCATTATTAAATTGAATAAGATGCATTTTTATTCTAAAGCATATGCATTTTTTTATTTACATTGAGTGCATTTTTTGCATTGATTATATGCTGCTGTTTTATGCCTAAAATATTGCATTTTTTACATTGAAAGTATGCATATTATGTTTTATGAACTACACGAATGAAATTCTAGAATATATATTTTTTATATTTTTGCCCTTTTATGCATTGAGTATGTGCAAAATATGCATCAAAAATTGGAAGGGACAGACTTAATCTGTGCCGTCGATTGGGATTTTAAACGGTTGAGATCTTTTCTCATTTAGCACGGGAGATCCTACTATCACCTAATCAAGATCATATATATATATATATATATGAGATCATATGATAATAAATAAGTATATTAAAAATAAGAATGAATCTCATCCATTAGATCTAATTAAATCAATGGCTGATATCTAATCAAGCAACAATTAAAACGCAATCAAGCAATTAATGATCAAACAACAACTGAAATACAATCAAACAACATGGTAATAAGCAACAACTAAAACACAATCAAGCAACATTG
>JAPKLW010000562.1:88537-117924 GCA_026898455.1 Plectranthus barbatus | reverse complement strand
TTTTAACTTTCTATTTAAGATTTAAATTTAACTCAAGTATATATTTGGATCAACTTATTTTTATGAACCCAATATATTCATTTCTTTAGCCCACAAATTATCAGGCACATATTGCATTTGTTAAATTCAAGACCAAATAACATTTTTTTAGCCCATAAAAAATTTTGGAATCCAAATTTTAGTTTATAATTTGGCCCAAGATTTTTTTTACCTTCTTCAATTAAATTAGTTAACACACGTTCTCCAATTTTTATTTTTTTTAATAAATTAACATTAATTTTAAATACACCTACTCATGCACTCAAATATCCTCAAAAGCTCAAACATGTAACCTCTCAATACAAAGTATTTTAATCAATGCACCTGGAGCGAAAGACCAATGGGTCTCTTCTTGTGAACGTAAAATCACCACTTCTCCACAATCAATCCTTCATTAAATTACACTAATAATTATGAGAAATCAACAATCTCTGAGCTCTCTTTTACCTCCTATAAATAGCATACTAATTGTCTCACTAAAACTAATAAAACATGCAAATGTCTTCTAATCTTGAGAGACAGAAATACCATTCCTTTCTTACTAGTATTATTATCTTGATTTTGCTTTGAGTTTTTGGGTTAAAGGGAAGTAAGAGGGTGTTGTCTGCAGCTTCCGGCGGAGAAGGGGGTGTAACGATAATAGTGGGGAATTTAGTACTGGGCGAGGTGAATTAACAAAATAGAAGAAGGGAGGGGTGATAAATGGGGTGCTGTGCAGAGACCGGAATGGGGGGAAGGTGGGAGGTTTTGAGAAAGAGAAGATATGCGGAGGGAAAATCAGGTAGGAAAATTGGAGAAATAAGATGTACGATTTTATTTTATTTTTTCTTCGGTTTCAGGTCATTACTTTCACTTTTAACTGAATACGATAACCAATACAAATACTAATAAGCTATATTAATCTTATAAATAGTGAACTAATTAACAAATGAAAATTTAAAAAAAAAAGGAGAGAAGGGCTGATGTAATTGGCAAAAGGGAGGTAATACCTAAATTAAAACATTTCAAATTTACACAATTCATTGCCACGAAATTTAAATTTTTGTGGCAATTTAAAATCTGTTCACACCAAACAAACTTCTAAAAATAAAGATTATACATTTCAATTTGCATTAATCATTAAAAAAAATTATAGGCAAAAAGAAAGATGTGAAAGACAACTAAATGATGAGATTGTGCAGTTTTTGCTTGAAAATTATAAAGATAGGAAGCCTGCTCATGGAAAGATGAATGAAGCTGCAGCCAAGTTCTCATTGTGTAGGAGGACAATCTCAAGGATATGAGAACCTAAAAAAAAAAAAGAGCATCATGTTGTAAGTCAAAGAAAGGTAAAAGCAAGAGCTAAAATCCATAATTTATGCCAATATACAATTGAATCCGTGCATTTTCAGAAAAGATGGACAATTAAATCTCTTGCAGAGAATATCAATATTTCTAAATCAAATGTGGGTAGATGGGTTAAAGACAATATAATCAGAGCTCACACAAATGCAATCAAACTGGAATTGGTAGCTCCAAATAAAATGTTAAGGCTATGTTTCAGTTTACAAGTCATAGAATTAGATAATGCTTCAAATAGTCTTAAGTTCAAGCCTATAGAATAATGTGATTCACATAGATGAGAAACGGTTTCACCTAAGCAAGAACACGCACAGATACTATATATAAGGAAGAAAATCCATAATGATATTGAAAGAGTAATAAATTTATCCTTAAGGTATTGTTTATGTGTGATGTCTATCGGCCAATATTTTCAGAAGAATAAAGTGTTCTTTTTTATAGAAAAATAGGTATTTGGCCTTTTGTTGAAGAGGTGCAAGCAAAAAGAAACAACAAATTAAGATTGGTTGGAACTATGGAAACAAAGCCTATTAAATTAATCAAAAAACTAGTGATAAAAGATTGCTTAGTGGTTCAGGTAACACGTTTAGAATTTCTATCTTGTAATGCATTTAAAAATGAACTAATCCTAATGCAACCATGCATATTTTTCAAATTTCATTTATGCACTCTTTACTTTCCTATTAATGTAATGCAACTAATAAATGTATCTAATTCCAGCTTGTACCAGTTGTAAAGGTTAAGTGGCCTTCATTCATGAGTAAAAATATTTACATTCAACAAGACAGTGTAAGAAAACACATGTCCAACTGTGATAGAAATTTTAGAATTGTGGCTAATGTAGATAAATGTAACATAACATTGGTGCAACAACCAACGAATAACCCTTATGTAAATATTAATGACTTAGGGTTCTTTTGGGCTATTCAGAGCCTACAACAAAAATATGCTGCAGAAATGTCAATGACCTAGTTAATGCAGTTTTAACAAGCTACAACACCCTTGAAGCTTTGACCTTGAACAATGTGTTCATCTTCACTTTGCAATCAAGTTTTAAAAAAATATTGAAGGTGAAGGGATGCAACTAATACAAGATCCCACATATGAAGAAGGATACACTAATATTGCAGAATGAGTTGCCCAGATATTTAGAAGTGCCCATGTTGTTAGTGAAAGAAAGTATGGAATACTTCATGGCAACTGGACATGCAATAGGTAATGAGAAGCTAATGTGTGATTTGGGGACACACATAGGTTAAATGGGCCTGCAAATAATGTGTGATTTGATTTGATCAAAATCTAATATTTTTTTTAGTTAATCAAAATTTGTTTTTGTAAATAACATGAAAGGCTTGATTTTGTAAAGATTATGTATAAAGCATTATTATTGCTTGATGTTTGAAACATGCCATAAACAAATTAAAAAAACCACTTCAAACCGGCATTACACATTTCACACAAGATGTGCATCACTAATGTGTTCAAACTATCAAGGCATGTGTGAACAAATAATCATCATCTCAGATAACCTAAACAATAAATTCCCACAGTGAAACAGAAACCTGCAGCATAATAGCCAACCCAACGTGATCAAAATAGAAACCAACAACATAACCAAACCAGTAGAATAACCAACCAAACCCACATAATCAAAAGCGAACCAGCATTAAGCCAAAACAAAATAGCCAACCAAACCAGCATTAAGCCAAAATCGAATAGCCACCTGTCACGTCCCGATTTAAATAAAGGATAATTCATGAGGCACATCCGATAGAAATACGTGATATGTGTGTTTGGAAAAGTGGATAACATGAATATAAACAGGATAAAACATCCAAACATAATGATGATCAAAAGGCACCTCTCTGAAGAAAAATCGAGGCTCTTCAGAAGTCATGATGTTCAATTCATTATGACCGAAACAAGTATTTAAAGTAAAAAAATTGCTAGCAGCGAAAAGTTTAAGAGGAAGAATACATGTGATGATGTACCCTCCAATTCTTACTATTACAAAAGATAGAGGTTCTGGCCAGCAATGTCGTTCGTCATCGTTACCACCGTCAACCTACATATTTTAGAAAGAATATACAGGGTTGAGTGCTAGAAGGTATCATTGGACACATGCTCAAAAATATAACAGATGATTGAATGACATGCCTTTATATAACAGCCACACTTGAGGTATTACTTTGGAAAATCCTCTCATCGTGCCAAAATATTTATTAGTTAACCATGATTATCAAATCAAAAATTAGCTATCTGTTCATAAATGTGATCCAGAAGGTGGCCACCTACACCGGTCACGATGCACATTCATGTTAAGGCGGTAACCTTAACGAGTCGGTATCAATAGTGCACTAGTCATTGGCATCTTTATCAATACCAAGACATGATCTTCATAAATTAAACATGCACACAACTGCGTAACATGTTCTTCCCTAAGTGGAGATCCTCCAACTTAGAGGACGGATAGATAAGCAAAAACATTCCAGGCAATGACATAAGCTTTAAAACAAAACATGCTTCTCATTTCATCATTTGAGCTCGAAGCTCGAAATCAAAATAGTTATTCACTTGCATTTGTATTGAAAATAGTGTCTATCTTAAGTGGGTGTGAGGTGATCCGCTTCGGCGCACTACTTCGCATCAAGCTCCGAGATTTCCTAAAGAATAATTAAATAAGCGTTATAATAAAAGTGATATTTCATACCAAAAGAGCAATTCTTCCATTATTATTATTATTATTATTAGAGTCGAGTCTTCAGGACTTCTGAGCCTTGATTAAAGAGTGTTTACTGGCATGAGTGTGATTCACAGAAATAAAATCGGAAAAATAAATCTTGGATCATCAAAGAATTTAATAAGTTATTGTCAAATCAAAGGAAGTTATTGAACTCTTCCCATGAACGGATCATAGGTGATTGTGGTTCGAAGAAAAAGGTGTAAGCCTAATTAAGGCGGATTACAAATGGTGATATTTAATTTGAAAATACAAAGTTAGGTGTTGACTTTAAAATAACAAATTCTTGGATTCAAGTTGATTGGGCATCGAATATACTTTTTGGGGTAGGTTAAGTGGCTAAAAAGAGGTTTTTGTACAACTGAAAAAGGGTACAAGGAACGAGCTAGGATAACAATTCAAAAAGACGAGGTTTTCGAGCAAAAAGGGTCTGAGTCAACCCCTCTGTAGGGCGACACAGTATCCATATCGATCAACTTGTTTCAAGTCGACATATCTTATTCAAGTCGACTAACTTGAGGCGGTTCTATAGGGGTGCTCGGTAAGTGTTTCGATCAATGAACTGCATGTTGGTAAAGCTGGATATCAGGAGTTTCAAATGATGTCTCCGATGTTGGTTGAAGCAAAGATGACGTGCCCAAAACGGTCAAAACAGAGTCATTTTAGCCAGTTGAATGCATCGCTCATCAATTCAATCGTACACAATTCCTTCACTGGTCCGAATTTTCCTGGATGGAAAGTGACATTGTCAAGCTCTTGGATTCATTTGGATATTAGTTTGTTCTGCAAACTCCCTGTCCGAGTTCGCCGACTGATACATCTTTCGATGAGGAGCGTGCACAGTATCACATGTGGATGTGGTCGAATGGCATGGCCAGACAATATATCTTGGCTTGTATATCAGATGCACTGCGTCCTCGTTATAGTGATGTATGGCTTGTGCGTGACATTATGCGACGTCTTGACGTAGCATATGACGGACTCAATGGACATGCTAGATCCAGTCTCATCAAGCGTATTGTAAGACAGAAAATGGGTCAGAACTGTTCGGTACGTGAACATGTGGAATCACTCATCCAACTCATAGATGAGTACACATTAATGGGTGGTCAAATTGACAATGATGTCAAAATTGACTTGATACTCAACACGTTACCAAAGTCATTTGATGACTTCAGAATTTCTGTTGAGAAAAACAAGAGTGAGTATATTGTTCACAGTTTGCTCAAGGATCTTGTATCAACAGAAGTTTCTTCAGTTTTTTCTGTGAGTCACTCTGATTTGCTTCCGAGTCGAAAGAGTGATGTCAAAGAAAAGAGGAATGAAGGAAGTAGTGGGAGCAGTCTTGCATTATCAGTTCATTCCAAAAGTTCTTCTAAATCGCGTCATAATGATATGGAGAAGAAGAATGGTAAAGGAGAGAACAAAGGAAAGAAAGATAACAAGAAGGACAAATGTTTCAAGTGTGGCAAGAAGGGTCACTGGAAAGTAAATTGTCCAAGTTTGGTAACTAAGGGACAAGGTACGTCATCTTTTGCATTGCTTGTTGAAACATGTTTAGTATCAGTTTTCTACTCCTTAGTGGGTATTGGTAACTGAGGTCACTAATCGTGTTTGCTACACTTTGCAGGGAATCAAGCTTAAGGCTTGAAGATGGCGGAATTACTATCTCCAAGATTGATGCTGGAAGTTGCTACTTCAGCTGATGGAGATTTTACTTTGAGTTTATGTTAAAAACTCTGTTTTAATTCAAGTTTATAAAGAGATGTTATTTTGGTTTTGATAAACATATTTTTCATCCATTATTATGGATTAACAGTTATTCGATAGAGTTTATCTATCATGATGAATAACAGTGTTTTCTATTATGGATGTTTATCTCTTCACTACTTGGTTACATAAACTATCAGTGTTCTAAGGTATAATTTAAAGAATCTCTATAGAGATAGGTTACATTAGTCTAAGTAGTTTTAAGTAATTCATGGAATTATGGATTCAATCCAGGTATTCCTAAGAATGGTACTTATGACAACTACTTAGAGATATAAGATGGTAACTAGGCCTTTTAATAGGCGAATTGTATCTCTATAGGTTATTTCGTGGTTGCTCTGGTTTGCTGGTTTGAGTCTACTTCCGTGTTTGCCTTAACAGGCATTGATACTGTAATTATTTAAGATTTGGATATGTTTATCTAGTTCACTACAAGTCTTAGTCTCTTACTTTAATCAAGAGCGTTTAAGACTGAGATAGAGAATAAGTTAAACTAGACCGTAAAAACATTATGGTTCATTCATAATGGTGTATCTTAAGTGATGGGATTTTACAGTATCTGGCAGAGCAAATGGATTGCGTCCCAGTTAACTACACTTATTATCTCTCGATTGGGATAGTGTAGGTAAAACAAAATAAGATTCTTTAAAAGTTTATAAGTTATGCCAGCTTTGCCAAATTTTCATTTTGGGAATAGCGCCAAAACTAGTTATATGTTTGCTTAATCTAGTGTCTTCTAAATCAGTTCCAAATACCCTAGCAGACCTTGACTATGCCAAAAGGGCAATGATGGTAGTTCGGCTGTTAAGCTGATATAGGAAACTGATTGTTTGGAAGAAAGGTTTAAGCTAGTACTACTTTGTGGGCTATTCTAGGTAAACGAAAAAAAGATGGTTGCTTTGTATATCCTAGATACAAGCAAGTTGTATAGGATGAAACCATGAATCCAAATGTGAGATTTTTCTCTAACGTTTTAGAGAAGACAATTCAAATCTATCAAGAAATACCCCGTGGCATATTAAGCATACCTTGGAAGGTATGGTACCAATTGCACGGTCACCTGTGTAAGGTTATAAACCACATATTAATACACCATTAACTGACAACGTAAAAGGAGCATCGTTGCAGTGGGAGGTTGCCTTAACAAGCCTAATGGTACTAGTTCGTGGAAACAGTCTCTGGACTTGTTCCCAGCTTAACGAACAACATCGTACTTATCCCTTAAAGCGCAACGAAGCTGTTAAGACAAACGATGCAGTTAAATGACATCAAGTCATGAATTCAGAAATGAATCAGTAAAGCTTATGGTTATATATCATGATCAGTGATTGCCAAATAGCTTACCAGCTATAGGCAACTGATTGATATACAAGAAAAATGATCGAATGGTATCACACTGATTGCAATTATTAAACCCATTTGAATTCTTTTAACCATAACAGCACATATGAATCTAAATGTCTGGAAGATATAGATGACGTCATCCGTATTTTATAAACGGGTACCTTGATAAAAGGTGACGACATCTGTATGCAATAACCAGATAAGTTATGTGCAGTGAAAAGCATCATGTCTGGAAGCCAAGCATCATGAAACAGACATTTTGATATTGTCTATCGAGAATGAGAGTTTCATGTACCAGTTATGTGTCAGCGGAAGCGTGGTTTTCCTTGCACATTATGTAGATGGTATTTTCACATTTGGAAACGGTGTGGAGATATTATCAGGCATAAAGGATGGTTATCCGAACAGTTTCAGAAGTAGGACTTATGAGATCTTGGAACATCTTTTGAATTAAAGTCTTGTGTTGTCACAAGAAAAGGATGTTCAGGTATTTCGTGTTGCTTAAATTGATTCTGCAGTGAGTCCTTCATAGCAAGAAAGATTGTTATCTTTCTATATTGTAAATGATCGAAAATAGATATCAGTTCAACTCTGGATAGGCACATTGGTTAATGAATGAGCCTTGTGAGTTGAATGGCATCGGATATCCAGGAGGATCATAAGGAAAGGAAATCGACCTCTAACTATGTGTTGGCCTTGGAGGAGGAGTTATAGGAGTCTAACACAGAAGTGTGTTATGGATTCCGGTATGAAGGCTGAGTTTTTGACAACATCATTAGCTTTGCAAGAAGTAGTATAACTCCGGTGCAATCCTCTAGAGGTGTGTGTTCTGATTTTGCCTAATAAAATCACATAGAATTGTGATCATGTTGGTGAAATGACAAACTCAAGGGAACCCAAGACTCACAAGGTGGTGAAACACATAGGATGTGTGATATCACATCATACGAGAAATCGTGACAAGAGGTGACGTGAATGCAGTGGGAGTGATTGACAGTATGGACACACTTAATACTTTGATAAGGCAATGATATTATGCTTTAAGTATAAGTGGGAGATTGTTGGGATTATATACTGAAAGCATATATGATTAAGTGTTTTGTACACTGGTCTTCATATATGTTGCAGCAACAATGCTCGCTGCCTGATGAAACAAACATACAACGAACCATAATATCTCGTATAGGGATGACCATATGGTGTGTACGAGATCACAGAGGATCATATGAGTCATTTGACCTAGAGAGATATAAACAGTATCACGGCTGAGACAGTCCCTGGATAGGCTGTTGGTCTAAGCTGCGGCACATCGGTTCATAAGTGGGCTTACCCTAGCTACTTGATGTGTCGGTACATAGTTATGTATTGATGGGATCAACAGTGGGATGTGTCATTCACATTGACATACGAATGAGCCAGATCCCTAACATACTTCGTATGATCTTAAACCTAACTGAAGGATAAGGGGCACACACAGATTGACCACACTTTGATTTACCAAGGTGGCGACTCTTACATGTACTCTTATACCCGTATTTTAAGTGTTGGAAATTTGTGTGTGGCCTGCTTAGGCTGGACATTTAGGTAAGCATATCTGTTTCATGATGGTGACATTCCCTGAGAAGCTCACAAGGTTCATTATGCTAAACCCTGCAGGTTGAATTATTTAATTCAGACATAAGTGAAAAGGAGTGAGTGGTATTACTCAGAAAATAAGAGATTAATTAATTATGGTTGATTGTCATAAGCCAAATTAATTAATGAATGTCTAAAACCTTAAATATGTAGGTCATGTTAGTTTGGTGCAACCCGTTCCTAATAATGTGGTAATAAAGGGGCGAGTCAGCATTGTTACCGTGGTGAAGGTTAAAACAATGTTTTATTAATTAATTATGTTCTGGGTTGAACAAGGAAGGATTAATTAATAAAGAGGGCCTACTTTATTATTTGCATCTAGTCCCTGGTCTGGCCCATGAACTGCTCAAAGCCCATTAGGGTTAGGGTTTCTCAAAACCCTAACACTATATATAGGCCTTCTCTCTATCAGATTAGTAGTGGTTTTTCAGTATATTGAAAATAGAGAGAGAGAACGGCGGCGGCTATCCAGAGGGAGAAACTTATTGATTTCTCCAGATCTCGAATCCAACTTGGTAGATAATCCTCACCAGATTTCCAAGGAGCAAGGGAACAGATCTGAAGATCAGATCTGTAGGAAAAACTGTCCATCGCCGCATTCTATCTCAGATCTAAGGTTACTTCATCGTTTTATTCTCCGATCTAGATATGAAGATCAAACGGTGAAGATCAAGTATTCCCTAAATTCAACCCTCTGCAATTAATTTTGTAGGAGCATGCATCGGTTCGCATGGTTTATTTAATTGAAAGTTATTCCTGGTATCCTAAGAACGATCCTTAGCAAGAATTTAATTAATGGCAACTCATGTTGTCCATCGTAGACTCAAACCCTACACCAGGAAGCATTTGAAAAGATTCATACTTATCCACACAGGTTTGAAGCTTGTTCTACTTCATCTGAGTTGTTTCTTGACTAAGTGAGCCAAGAAATTCCCACATCTTTTTGACGTTGTTGTGCTCTAAGTCTTCAACAACCAGTAGCTCTGGTAAGAATTTTAAGATGAGCTCCATGGCCACTGCATCCAGCTGAAAACGAACTCTGTCATCGTTTGTCCACTCTGCATAAGGCTTCTCCACTATCTCCTGACCTTTTGCTCCTCCGAGCTGAGTATTCACCTTGGTGATCTTAACTGGTCCGGTATATAGAACCTCTGTCATTTCTAGGTGGACATTCTTCAGCATGATCAATGAGCGTTTCGTCCGTATCTCAAAATATTCTGATGAGTACTTTGGAAACTTTGTAATCTGAGCCATCTCTGTGTACCTGAGCTTAAACACACAAAAGAAAAACCAAGTGCAGAAAACAGAACCAAGTGCAGAAAATAGATATCTGGTCTTATGTAACTCAACACAACTGTAGTCTGTAAAAACATTGTTGCGTCATACCACTTGTTGGTCCCCAAATTAGAGTGCAAATTGTGTAGCGAAAGGTTTATGTATGCAGCGGAAGTAAAAATAAACAGGTTTACTGGTTTGTTTAAAGAGAGTACAGTCAATTTTTTGTGTGGAAAGTTCTCAACTTCGATCACCGGGGTCTGTGGCATCTCATCCCTCCACGAGATGTTGTCGGTCCTCTGGCAATGATAACAGCTCGTGATCCATCAGCGACAGACCTCGTAGATGGAAGGCCAGTAGAACCCACTCGCCAGAATCTTGAATGTGGTCCGATTTGCTGAGTGATGACCGCCACTAGGAGATGAATGGCAAGCCTCGTAAATCTGCTGCCACTATGATTGGGGAACACATCGGTGAATGATGTCATCAGCACACCGTCGCCACATGTAGGGGTCCTCCCAGTAGTAGAATCTGACGTCGTGCAAGAATTTCTTCTTAGCCTAAAGGGAGGAGTTCGGCAAAAGAGCACCAGTCACCTAGTAATTGGCGTAGTCAGCATACCATGGTGTCTTGGACTCGTACGTCTCTCGCATATCCCAAACAGCACGGATCTGCTCATCAAGGAATGTCTCTCGAAGCCTCATCTGTTGGTCATCCCCCTCGACTTGTGGCTCTTATCGCGATAAGTGATCTGCAATCACGTTCCCGCTCCCTTTCTTGTCCTTGATCTCCAAGTCAAATTCTTGTAACAGCAGTATCCACCTAATCAGGCGGGGCTTGGCATCTTGCTTCACGAACAAGTACATGATGGTGGCGTGGTCAGTGTAGAAAATGGTTTTTGAACATATCATATAGGACCAAAATTTGTCAAACGCGTAGACCACTGCCAACATCTCCTTCTCGGTAGTTGTATAGTTGCACTGCATCGGATTCATGCTCTTGCTGGCATAGTGGATGACATGGAATAGCCTGCCTTTCATCTGACCCAAGGCAACTCCAACTGTGAAGTCGCTGGCGTCACACATCTGGATAAATGGCTCACCCTAATCCGGTGATGTCAGAACTGGTGCAGTCACTAGGGCCATCTTCAGCCTCTTGAAAGCCTACAAGCACTCATCATCAAACACGAATGAGACATCCTTGTCCAACAGGTTTTCATAGTGGCCTTGAGATCTTCGAGAAGTCCTTGATGAACCTCCTATAGAACCCGGTATGCCCAAGAAAGCTCCGAACTTCCTTGACATTTGTTAGTGGTGGCATCTTCTCAATAGCACCCACCTTTGCTCGGTCTACCTCCAATCCTTCAGCTGAGATCCGATGTCCCAACACAACTCCTTCCTGCACCATGAAGTGGCACTTCTCCCAGTTGAGAAGCAGGATGGTCTCGATACATCTCTCCAGTATAGTAGCCAAATTCTGCAAAAAATCATCAAATGAGCTACCAAAAACTGAAAAAGTCGTCCATGAATACCTCCATGACTTCTTCAATCAGGTCGTAGAAGATAGCCATCTTGCATCTCTGTAAGGTTGCCGGTGCATTACATAGGCCAAATGGCATCTGTCTATATGCAAAAATTTCATAAGGACAGGTGAATGCAGTCTTGTGCCGGTCCTCCGGTGCTACTGCAATCTAGTTGTACCCTGAGTAACCATCAAGAAAACAGTAAAAAGGGTAACCAGATAACTTGTCCAACATTTGATCAATGAATGGGAGGGGGAAGTGATCCTTGCATGTAACGGCATTGAGAGCCCGGTAGTCGATGCAGAACCGCCATCTAGTGACAGGTCACGTCACGACCTCTTCTCCATCTTCGCCCTTCACGATCCGCATCCCCCCTTTCTTGGCCAATACTTGAGTGGGGCTCACCCATTTGCTGTCGGAGATTGGGTAGATCATGTCGTGGTCTAGGAGCTTCAGAACCTCCTTCTTTACAGCCTCCTGCATGATCGGGTTCAGTCTTCGTTGCGTCTGTCTCTTTGGCTTGGCGTCTTCCTCCAGAATGATCTTGTACATGCACAATGAAGGACTGGTCCCCTTGATGTCTCCCAATGTCCACTCTATGGCAGACTTGTACTTCCTCAGAACTCGAAGTAGTTTATCCAGTTCAACCTGTGTCACAAAAGCAGAGACGATAACAGGGTAAGTATCATTAGATCCCAGAAAAGCATACCTAAAATGTGTCGAGAGTGGTTTGAGTTCCAAAATAAGTGGATCGGAGTTAGAAGGCTGATGTTCCAGACCTATGTGGATCAACGCATGATGTGCATCGACCGACGTGGATGAAATTGCAGTGATCCTTTTTCCACGTCTCGTTGTTTTGATCAATGAATAATTTGTGTCGGCCCTCCCACCTAAGTCAATCAACATGGATGTTGTGTCGATCAATGCGGGTCTTACAAATGTGTCACTCGACATTCTTCCTGCATCGGGCGTCGCAGAGGTAATTCCTCATTTTCCCTTCATGTTCTGGCTGTACCGGCCTGGTAACCGCTCCCGTTCATTCTCCTTTTCCCGAGTTATTTACTTGAACACATCTAGCTCCATTACTAGATCCACAAGCTCATCGTCCGCCTTATCCAAATCTGAAGACGAAAACAAAGAGTGTAGTAAGCAGTTCTCCAGAAAATCTGGATCAGTTGTAAGAGAAGAGAAGGGAGAGGAAATCACCGGGTTGAAGCAATTGATCATGTGGCACTCTTCCTGGTAGCTCCCTTCATTATTCTTCTGCATTGCTTTGTAAATTGAGAAGTTGACTGACTCATTATTAACTCGGAATGTCAGTTTTCCATCTCGGATGTCGATCAGCGCTCCACCGGTCTTCAAGAAAGGACTCCCCAAGATTAGCAGAATGTTGTGGTCTTCCTCCATGTCAAGCACCATGAATTCTGCTGAGATGATGAAGTCCTTCACCTTCACGAGTACGTCCTCCACAATGCCTCTCGGATAAGATACGGATTTGTCAGCCATTTGCAGCGAGATGGTTGTTGGATTGATGCTCCCGATCTCTAGTCGCTTGAAGATTAACAGCGGCATCAAATTGATGGATACACCAGAGTCACAGAAGACCTTCCCAAACGTCTCTTCTCCAATGACGTAGGAGATAGTGAATGACCCTAGATCCTCCCTCTTCAGCGGCATCTTCTTTTGTATCACCACATTCTTCAAAGAGGTTGACTGTTTCGTGCTCCATGCAAGGTCTTTTCTGAGAGACCATGTCCTTCAAAAACTTGATATAAAGAGTGTTTGCATTAGAACAGTCCACTGCTCATAATCTTGTCCACCAAAAATGGGGACACCTTGCTGCGAATACGTGAATGCTTGTTAGATGCTGGAGCATGCCATCTGAATAGAGGGGATAATTATTTGAAGGCAAGGGTGGCTCTTGATACCAAAAATATGTTGGGTGCTTTGTATTGAAGTGATTTGGAGGAATAAAAATGATTTCATATTTTGTGAATTGATTTATTACAAATGATAGAACATGAATCTTATTTATAGGATTTACATGAGGATAAACAAAAAGACACTTTGGTTATATTAAATATAATGCATTTATTCAACTAGTTCATGTACTTGATCATTCATGAATATCCATATTCATGTATCTTCATTGATGTATCTTTCAAATAATTTGAAGGTCACTTTTGGATACATATTAACCTTTCAACATGATTATGGGTGACATGGAGATAAAAGTTGTAAAAACAGTCAATCAACTTTATGCAAATCTAGTAATATATGAAAAAATATTGACCTATTTATATTTTGCAATTTCTACAATCAATCTTAATTGAGCGATTCGTATAAATTGATAGATCAGTTTACGAGAATCAAACGTTTTTATAAATTTTGAATTAAGCGATTTATAATTTTATTAGAAGGAGCACTTCCCTCCTCACTCATCATGGTTCATAACTTTATCAAGATTCCTTAATTGGTCGAAAGCAGCCGAAATTGATTTTCACGTTCATGTGAGAAGAATATGGTACAGTATGAAAATGACAATGATGGGAGAATCCAAGAATGAGACAGGCAGACATCCACAATTATGTCATCCCTCATAATTTGATGATCATCGACTGAGACAAAACAGTCAGATCCGAGGTGATTCAATATTCTCCTTGCACGCTTGTCCAAAATCACACCCTTTTTTCCAACACGCCCTTTGCAGCGTTTGATACCTATGTTTGGACGCCAGTTCATGACACAGACACAAAAGAATATGAGTGAATACGAAGAAATGAGTGTACTTCCATGCAGCCACAGCAAAATCTAGCTGCAATCCAGTTTTCGATACCACTTTCTTGAATGTGGAGGTTGTAATGTCTGTTACGTGTAATGCAAATACGTATCCCAGGTGAGCCATGGGAGTAGATCAGATAACGCTTCTCCCATGCATACTTGTGTTTTCAAGAATCTGCAATCTAAAGTTTTTATTATTAATTACACGTATATTTGGGGTAGGGTTCATGCAGAAGAAGGTGATTACGGTAAAAGATGGCTCTTTTCCGCAAATTCTACTACCGGAAGCCGCCGGAAGGGCTTTTGGAGATCTCTGAAAGGCTTTATGGTACGTCAATTCCGCATGTATGTCTGTGTTCTCTTTTCTTGTTCAAATAGGGGAATAATCATGGCTTGGTTTGGATTTTGGCCCAACTGATGTGTGCAGTCTTTGATTCCTGCTTCACAACGAATTTTTTGCGTGACGACGAGTATGAAGAATATATTGACAACATAGTGGATCAACTGTGTGAGCACTACCCTGATGCTCCATTCATGGTGTTCAGTTTCGGAGATGTAGAATACCAGGCAAAGATCAGTGTTGTCCTATCCAAGCATGGAATAACAGTGGTTGATTATCCCAGCCAGTATGAGAGCTGCCCAGTACTCACGGTGGAGATGATCCACCATTTTCTGAGATCTAGTGAGAGCTGGCTTTTCATTGGACAGAAAAACGTGGTCTTGATGCATTGCCAGAATGGGGCTTTCCCCGTCCTCGCCTTCATGTTGTCCGCATTCTTGATTTACTAGAAGCTTTACACCGGAGAGAAGAAGACTTTGGATATGGTGTACAAGCAAGCACATCAAGGGGTCTTGCACTCGGCTTCGCCTGTGGATCCGATGCCTTCACAGTTGAGGTATCTGCAGTATGTCTCGAGAAGGAACATTGGCATGCGGTGGCCGCCCTTGGACAGGGCTCTCACGTTGGACTGTATCATTATTAGAGGCATCCCTGTTCTTGATAGAAAGGGGGGTTTATATCCAGTGTTTAGGGTATATGGCCCTGATCCCTTGATGGCTGCTGACCCGGAACCTAAGCTTCTTTTCTCTATGACAAAGACATCCAAATCTGTGGGCAATTTTAAACAGGTGATTTTTCTAAACTTATGCTTATGTTTTAGCTTCATTCAAAATAAGAGACGTTTTCTTACAGGCAGATTGTGAGCTGGTTAAAATAGACATCAACTGCCACGTACAAGGTGATGTTGTGATCGAGTGCATGACATTGAGTGACTACCAAGATGAGGAAGAAATGATGTTCAGAGTGATGTTCAACACAGCCTTCATAAGATCAAATGTGGTGATGCTGAATCGTGATGAGATAGACTCATGGTGGAATGTCAAGGATCTGTTTTCAGAGGACTTCAGAGCAGAGGTAGGCAATGTTTCCTGCTAGCCTCAAATCCATCTTCTAACGTTGCTCGTTTTTTAGGTTCTTTTCTCTGACATGGACTTCACCTCTGCATTTGTTATGCTGGATTCTCTTTTCGCCACTGACATAGAAGGTCTTCCTATGGAAGCATTTGCTCAAGTTCATGACATGTTCAACAACTTCGACTGGGAAGACACCGATGTAGACGCCATACTCCAGCAGATGACAGTCTCCAGTATTCTTGAAGAGAAACCGGATTTCACTGGCTTTCCCAGTAGCAGAACAGAGGACTGGCAGAGTGTTCTTGAATTAGAGGATGATGATGATGATGATGTAGGACTAGGAGCTAGTGGTGTTCGAAAGGGCGAAGACGAAGGAAGTTCTCCAGCAGCAGGGCTTACCGTGTTGCTGTCTGCTTCTTTGAAGAGGTCCCTTGATTTGGCAACCGCTGCTAAGAAGCCTGATCACAATGAAGTGCAAGTTTCTGTTCAAAGGCCTGCTCAGTCTAAAATCATGTCGCCTCGAGTTTCTCCATCTAATCAAGGCTCATATGCTAGTTCCCCTCAAGGTTCGCCTGATGGTCTTGCAAGGTATCATAGTGCACCAGTCTCATCAGAAGGGATTACAGCTCTGCTACAGGACCATGCTGAGTTTAGTGAAGTCTCATCAAAAGCTGATGCTTCTTCTCCTCCTCCACCTCCACCACCACCACCACCACCACCACCATCTCATCCTATTTCTGACTCCTCTGTTTCCCCACAAGCTCCTCCCCAACAGCCTCCTTCTATAGAAGCAGCTAAGCCCCCACCTCCTCCCCCTCCTCCTTCAAATGTCTCTGAATCCATTCCTCCTCCACCAACGCCATTACAAGGGGCGGCCCCACCTCCACCACCTCCACCTCAAGCAAAAGGTGTTCCACCTCCGCCAGCTCCTCTTTTAAATTCTTTGTCAAGACATGGTGGCACTTCTTCGCCTCTGTGTGCATCTAACAGTAGTCTATTGGAAGGAAAGGGGAAGTTGCCACTACGAACAAAAGGTGCAGCTCTGGCTAAAAAATCATCCCTCAAACCATATCACTGGTTGAAGCTCACAAGGGCTATGCAGGGCAGCCTATGGGCTGAAGCACAAAAACCTGAGGAGGCCTCAAAGTATGTTGCAACACACTCTCCATTTATATTTTCCACTTGCATTACTCTCATCAGATCATGAAACTGGTATTGACATCGTCTTTTCTTATATCATCCCTCCAGAGCTCCTGAGCTGGACTTGTCTGAACTCGAGAGCCTTTTCTCAGCTTCTGTTCCGAATGCAGATGGAGGCCCTGGTCAAAAAGCTAGCATGCGTGGGTCTGTTGTCAAAACTGATAAAGTCCATCTGGTAAGGATGCTCATGCAAACTCATTTATGCTGCATGAATAGACTTATATATTACAATATTCTTAACATTTTGGAACCAGTATGCTTTCATTCATTTGCTGTCATATTCAAAACCATCTGTTACTCCTGCAGATTGAGCTTCGAAGGGCGTACAACTGTGAAATCATGCTTACAAAAGTTAAAATTCCTGTTTCCGATTTGATGGTAGGTTACATGTCTAAAGTATATACAATTTTTGTCTTTGTTCAGCATTTTCAGCTTATAGTTGATCACAACTCAATAAGAGTACCAATCCTTCTTTTGGTAGTGAGATTGATTTTAAGATACGTAATGGTTGTAATATTATTCAGCCGCTCACTGTCGTTGGTTATGGTGAGATCCACATCTTTCAAGAAGCCCAAGATTATTTCATCATTAACATTGACAAAAAAAAAAGAAAAAGGTTGTCAGTTTGTGAAGAAAACATGGAAATATAATTGATCCCTCCTAAAATTGGACAGCAATAAGGAGATAAGAAAGCATGTTTTACTTAGCTGTTTCTTAGAGTTGGAAGTGTAGTGGAATGGTAATAATGGTCACAGCAGATCATAAGTGAGGATATGATGAATTTAATGCAGTATAATCAGCTTTTCAAACTAGGGGTAACATTTTTTTCTTTTTATTTTAGAAGTTAGTAGTCATGTAGCATTTCTTGATTTCTCTAGTCTTTGTCACAAATCCTGCTGCAGAATTTCCAGCCTGAAAATGTGCTTGTCTCAGGATCAGCATGAAAATCCTCTTCTTTATAGTACTTCATCTGCCATAACATTTTGTTTGCTACCTTATCAACGCGTTCCTTTTCAGAATTCAGTCCTTGATTTAGATGACTCAGCACTAGATGCTGATCAAGTTGAAAATCTCATAAAATTTTGTCCAACCAAAGAAGAAATAGAACTCCTCAAGGTATCTCCTAGTTTTAAAACTACATCTCTCTTTTATATCAGCAAGCAATGTTTCAAGGCATATCATGTCCATGGCTTTTTCTTTCAGAAATACAATGGTGACAAGGAAAACCTTGGCAAGTGCGAGCAGGTGATGTTTCCGCATCAGAATAATCTTCAAACCCTGCCCCCAAAGAAAGTGGCTTATTGAGCTAGTTGAACTGGTGGCATACCAAGCTAATTTGATACCTTACATCATTGTCTTCTTCCCCATGTGTTGCAGTTTTCATGGAGTTGATGAACGTTCCACGTGTTGAGGCCAAGCTCAGAGTTTTCGCATTTAAAATCCAATTTTCCTCCCAGGTCAGAAGATGCCATGACTTAATCTTGCAGCATTAGTCCTTTGGGTATTGAATGAGTTTTCTGGTGAAATAATTAGTTGAGATTTTTTATGGTTGATACTTTTTTTGGCAGGCATCAGATTTGAGAAATAGTTTGAATATAGTGAATTCTATATCTGAAGAGGCAAGCAATCTTACTCTTTGGCATTGTTTTGTTGCTTATATAAATCACCAATCCTTCACTGACAACCATTTCTACCAGGTCAGGAACTCTGTAAAGCTGAAGAGAATCATGCAGACTATCCTTTCACTGGGTAATGCATTAAATCAGGGAACTGCGCGAGGTCAGTGGAAACGCCATTTTTCTTCTTGTCCACGTACAATATCTCTGTAGCATATGCCAGCTGGTTAGGCCATGAAAGAATGAAAACTCATATTTTCTTTCGCGGTATCCATGGTTCCCTTATCTAGAAGTTCATCATTATGCTTCAATCCCTCAGGTTCTGCAGTTGGATTTCGGTTGGATAGTCGTCCGAAACTTGCTGAAACTAGAGCTCGGAACAACAAACTGACCCTTATTCATTATCTGTGTAAGGTATCATCATCATCATCATTTTCTGATACTTGTATGATTATGCTGTAACAGTTGATGCAGGCGAACTCTTATTACAACGCTAACCAAATTTTGTCGCTGGCCCTCTTCTATCAACCTCTAGGTGCTTTCTGAGAAGTTGCCAGAAGTGTTAGATTTTCATGAGGATCTAGTACATTTAGAGGCTTCAACAAAGGTATACATCCGTCCTATTCAACTTCCAACTCTTGCTTTGTGTAGCTAGGATTCGATAGGCATTAACTAAGTCGGATATATTCCACTACAGATTCAGCTCAAGTATTTGGCAGAGGAAATGCAAGCAATTAACAAAGGGATTGAGAAAGTAGTACAGGAACTCACTGCTTCTGAAAATGATGGACATGTATCAGATAACTTCTGTAAGGTAACTCGACTATCTTGATCTCGAACGTGATCTTTCTCATTCTCAGCTTCTTGTTTCCAGCATACTAAACTATCATGTAACACAACTTCTGCTTAGTGTAAACAGTAAACCAATGCAGATGATGCTGGAATTCTATTATATTCTGTGTGACATTTGAATGCATTTGTTGTTGGCTGTTACTGATATTTTTTAGGAAATGCTTAGATTCTGAAGAACTTTTTGGGGTCTGCTGAAGCGGATGTAAGATCTCTGGCTGCACTTTATTCTGGAGTGGTAAATTCTTGCAACAAATTCTCTCTCCTGCATCATGCTTGGATAATCTGATGTGTTTGGAGTCATATATATCCAGGGAAGGAATGCAGATGCATTGGCTCAATATTTCGGAGAAGATCCAACTCGGTGCCCATTCGAGCAAGGTGAATATTTATTCCTGTTTACAGCATTGGAAATGAGCAGATTCTTGATCCATGCAAATGAAAGTGTGAGATGCATGCCTCTGCAGTTGTGTCGACTCTGCTGAGCTTTGTGAGGATGTTCCAACGGGCTCACGAGGAGAACTGCAAGCAACTGGAGTTAGAGAAGAAGAAGGCAGCGCAGGAAGAGGCAGACAATCAGAAAGCAAAGCCAAATGCTGACAATGAGACTGTGATGGAAACTGCAGCCAAATAATAGCCTCCATCCACTTCAAACTCATCGTCTGTGATTGCTGATTTAGTCGAAGAAATCTCGTCGACGCGTTAATGGCACGACCATCTAATCCTAAGTGTGTGTATTAGCAGATTACTTGACTTCAGCAGAGGCCACATTCTGATCCAGAGGAATGAGAAAATGGCAACTCCCTGCATGTTGGAACAACCTTTTTTTATTGTTTTTGGTCTTTTTCTGAAATTTGATCGTACAATGTAATTTAACTGCAAATTCCTGAATATTGAAAAATCATGTTTTGTTCAAAAATTGGTTGTTTGGATCAAAGTCAAATGCTGAAAACTTGCACTTTCGTTTAAGGATGAAAGAATTGCCAAGAAATTATGAGCAAATCTGCAGCTGACTTCAATTCAACTTCAGTTATGGATAAGACAAACTCAACTATTCATTCTTATCTTCATTCAAGCACATAGTTTTGGAATCTTGTTTTGTTAAGAACCGGCCGATTTTAGATAAGGTCGTAAAAACAATCGACAAATTTTATGTTAATTGACCAATTCGGAGGAAAAAGAATCGGTTATTCTTCAACCGTTGATCGATTTATAATTCAAAGAATTAATTAATTTTTATTTTGATTGTTATTATTATAGTAAAAATTAACCAATTTACAATGAGTTGGTCTCCTGAGAAACGATCTCATTATTTTTTATTGTGAGACAGATCTCACAAGATCCATATTATAAATATCTCACATTTAACAAATACCCCACCCAGTTTACTCCATGTTCAAGAGAGTGTACTTCCACCTCGTCTGCATCAACTTCTTCCTCGCCCCATGGGTGGTCTGCACGTTCGTCCATCAGAGTGCCGCCGCGCATCGCCTCGGGGCCGCTGCTCCACCCGACCGTCTGGTGCGCCTTCATGGGGCCCATCATCTTCCTCGACCTCTAGATCTACAGGCAGTGACTGTCTAGGCGTAAGAGGCGGCTTTGCAAGATGGCGAACCCTTACTTCCCACCTGTCGGTGGTGGGGAACTTCGTGGGGGCGATCCTGGTGGTGAGGGTGGGGTGGAAGGAGGCTGGGAAGTTCCTGTGGGCGATCGGCATCGCGCACTACCTGATGGTATTCGTGATGAATAAAGTCTAAATACATCATTTACTAAAACAAAATACATCATTCTAATTGAAGGAATACTTCATTTGTTAAGCAAAGAAAAGCTACAAATACGTCAATTATTTAAACAAAATACATCATTAACAGTAAAGGAATACATCATTTACAGTAAAAGAATACATCATTTGAGAACAAAAAAACTTAACTGATGAATACATCATTTATAGTAAATAAATACATTATTTACAGTAAATGAATACATCATTTGGGAAGGAGTTTAGCTGCTTATTTCTTGCTACCATGGAAGAGAATGAAATCAGCAGATAAGTGGATCCGAATGACAGGATTTGAAGTTCCGTGCGTCGTGGTTGATCGGGATGATACATATATCATTATTCGACACCCATTGACGAATCTTGACGGAGGCCATATGGTTCTTGAACGCCGACGAGGAAATCCAGACTTCGCCGACGGAAGGGCATACGAGTATGAGAGATTTCCATTGCTGCAATGCATTTCAAAGTTGGGGAGGAATGTTGCGTCGGGAGAAAGATTTATATTTTGTGTAAAATTCATTAAAAGATCCATTTAAAAAATATGAGTAAGATTAAATTTGTTTTACAATTAAATATCATAGAAGACTTTGACATTTACAATACATCGGAAAAATAAAATTTACAAGATAATCTCGTGGGAAATTTTATCCATTAAATTTGCCTTGCACGCGCAAAGATTATGACTAAATTGACATCGATCCTTGAATAAAATGTCCCAGTCTTTTTTTTTTTTTTAATAGGTAGACACGTGAAAACACGTGTTGGTCTTCGCTTTTTTATTTTTTATTGTTGACTTATTCCTTAATTAAAAAATAAAAAATAAGAGAGAAAACACATTTAAACTTCGTGTTTTCTATAAATATTTCTAAGAACCTTTATTATCCCAAATAAAAATACATTTTTTATGTACAAAAATTGAAACTACTATGCAAAAATCACATTAAAATACCCATAAAAGTAATTCACCTAATGAAATAAATACTCCCTCTGTTCTAGGTCATTAGTCCCATTTTGACCTGATACAGTAATTAATGTCTCTGGTGTAGTAGAATTATTATTTTATTGATGTGATGAAATTTTTTTCCATTTTAGAAAATGAGACTAATTTAATGGAACAGACGAAAATGGAAAATGAGACTGATGAGGCAGGACGGAGGGAGTAATAAAAATAGAACATCATCACAACAATATATTAAGGGGGCGTTTGGTTTAACTGTCGGGAATTACTATGGGTTTGATAGTAGTTAGAATGTGTATGGGTTTATTTTTTGGGAATCATTTTCATTTCTGAAGTTTGGTTTATGAGATCAGTTTGGGAATCATTTTCAATTCTGATGATTGCTTTTTTAAATTTGGGCTAATTGCAAATTTGATCAAAACTTTTCACTACTTTTGCAATTACAACAAACTTTGCAATTCTTTACAATTATAACATAAATTTTTTCAATTTTTGCAATTACAACACAAAACTCAAAACCTTTACAATAACAATAAATTATATTTTCTCTCTAAAATTATCAAGTAAAATTAAGTTTTGTGTTTTTTTTTGTCTGTTATTTATTCTAAACTTGAATAATTTCTCAATGACAATTTTGTGATTGTTTATTTTTATTATTATTTCCGGTATTATTTGATGTTTTAAATTTGAAAAATAACATAATATACATTAAATAATTATAAATCGTAAATTAATTAAATAAGTCTTTTTTAAATAAATTCATTAAATTAAAAACACGGTTGTAAATTATTAAACTTGTTGTCAACTAGGAAAAATGTTTTTATTGTTTATGATGTGAAAAAATGAGGATGGAGTGATGGACAAATATAATATTGGAGAAATTAAACATATGTTTGCAAGGCTTCGAGAAATTAAACATATTTATGCAACACTTCAGTTTTAATTAATGTGAGTAAATTTGAATATAAATGGTATTGTCAATAGATATATATTAACTATTCTGTTATATATATATGAGAATAATATTTCTATTCAATGAATTTGTTTAATAAATGTATTTTTAGTTAATTTATAGTTAATAATCATGTAAGATATATTGGATTATTTTACAAATTTTAAAGATTAGATAATACAAATTATAATATAAACAATAAACAATAAAAAAATTGTCATTAAGAATTATTCAAGTTTATAATAAATAATAAACGATAATTCACAAAATTTAATTTCTAATTGATAATTTAGAGAAAAAAATATTTTATTGTTATTGTTATGGTTTTGATTTTGTGTTATAATTGCAAAAATTAAAAAGTTTTCTGTTATAATTGCAAAGAATTGAAAAGTTTGTTATAATTGCAAACATAGTGAAAATTTTTGATCAAATTTAAATTTTACCCTTTAAATTTCTAGGTTTATAAAATAATTAAATACTATAAAAATAACAATTAATTTCATAAGAAAACAAGAAAATAATATCATATTATAATAAATAAATAATCTTTTTATTTTCTTATTGTTTTAAAAAATATAAAATTAAGATAATAAAATAATAGATTAATTTAATAATATTATTATTATAATATATTAAAAATTATATATAATTATAATAACATAAAATATCATAAAATAATATAATTATCATAATATTTTGGAATAATATTCTAAAAACAAGAAAAAGTAAATAAATAAGAAAATAATTATAAAATAAAATGAATTAAAAATAAGAAACAAATAATTAATTTAATAATAAAAAATAATAAAATATAATCATATTAAAATAAATAAATAAATAATATATTTATCTTCTTATTTATTTTATTAAATACAAAATTAAGATACAAATAAATGATTAATTTAATAATATTATTATTATAATATATTGAAAAGAATAATATATAATTATAATAACATATAATATTACAAAATAATATAATTATCATAATATTTTAGAGTAATATCATAAAAATAATATATATATGAAAATAATTATAAATAACATTAAATGAAAAATAAGAAATAAATAATTTTGATAATGTGATGTAAGAATGAAATGAAACTCATCATTTTGGAGAGTTTTGATGATTCCCAAGTATTTTGAAATTATTTTCATTTTTTCATTTCGATACCCTTTAACCAAACAGTGGAATTTGTAATCATTTTATTCCCTCATTTCGAAACGCACCAACCAAACGAACCCTAAGTTTCATATTTATCAGTGAGATTTTATAGCATTTATAATCAAACGGAGGAGTACTTTTAATATATTTTAGAAAACAAAATGCTTTTTCTTAATTTAAGAAAAATTAAATAAAATTTAAATTCATTTCTTTATAATGATAAACATTTTTATGTTGTTTGGCAAACTCACGTGAATCTACTTAACTCTAATAATATAAAGTCCGGATAAAGATGCCTGAATACAAAACTGTGAGTACTTCAGTCCAAAGCGAATAATATTGTACTAATGTTTGGAGTTTTAGTCTCCCAAAAATCTCATTTATAAAGAATTCTTAAACTAAAGATGTCGGCAGTGGTGATCGGATATTTTATGATATAGCTCTCCTCATAAAGAAGAAAAAAATTATAAAAATATGATATAAAATAATTGAAGTTAAAGTAGAAGGCAAAAAAAAATTAAGCCCTATGAGATTTTTCTGGATCCGCCACTGGATGTCGGAGATCAATTCTGATTTGTCACGTTAGCCAAATTAAGAAAATCACAAGAACAATTGATCTCTATAAATTCATCAACGCAACATTTGTGAAAATTTACAAGATAATAATTCTGACGTATATTTTAATTTTGATTTCTACTTGAGTTGGACCAACTGTCATTGTTTTCCTCTGATCCATCATCTAATATTCGGCCGGTTATGGCGGCCACTAATGCAGCTGTGAAGCTGTGATTTCTGGTCAACGAAGAAGCCATCTGCTCAACCAATTCACTCTCAACATCCTGAATTCTACTGCATTCAAGATTTGCTGCTGCTGCCGCTGTCTCAGCCGCGGAAGGGCGGTGATTGTGTTGGCCTTCATAGGTGGCGACTAAAAGAGATGGATCACTAGCACTTCTTTGCACCTATACACAAAATGGATACTCCATTATAAATCTTTCAGCATCTTATTTTGATTGAAAAAATAAAAAATAAAGAATTATTTTCCGAATATATTCGTACGTTCACTCATCTTACCTTCTTCTTGACTGTGCAGGTCGGAGAGAAGGAGCACTTATAGTATGCTCTAGGAGAGGGATTATCCCTAGTCACTTTCTGTCCATATTTTCTCCATTGATATCCATCCTTCACAATCTGCACAAACAAAAATAACAATTTGTAAATTATTAAATCAAATCAATTTTTAATTCATAATTGTAAAACTCTTTAAGCGTTAGTCCATCACTTAGGTTCAAATATGTTTTTTTTTTTTTAAATAAAAATTGGACACCTAGCCCACTTATTCCATTGAGAGATGGACATTTAGGCACCGATTACTCGTCAGTGCGTTAAAAGACATGGATTTTTACCATATGGATTGTAAAGATTAAGTGACTTACTAGGGTAGTATCAGATGGGTGAATTCGGACATGAACTCTGGAGATATTTGACCTGATCTCTCTGGGCCTTCCCGGCGAGCATTCATCATCGCAGCAACCGCGGCCGAATTTTCTTTTCCTGGAGGCGAGGAGGTCTTCTTCTCCGCAGTCCTCCTTCGATAAATCAAGGTAGTTTCTGCAAACAACAGTGAGTATCTCGTTGAGCTTCTTGTTCTCCCATTTCATCGTGTTTAACTCCTCAATCAGCTCATCAAACTGCTCATGTCAATCATCAATATTATTTATATTTCATGTGCAGCAGCAAATTAAAACAACTACGAATTGCTATTGCTCTCGTCGGAGTTGAACAAAAATACATAAAAAGTAAAATCTAATTAATTACGTACTGGGGGATTATTTTCGGTTGGGTTGTGCATGGGCTGAGTGTTGAGGTCAATGAGCAGGTTGGAGGTTTTCTCCATGGAATAGTTGTAGTGAAGAAGTGAATGATCGATCGAGATGTCTGAATGGAAGAAGGAGTGGTGAAGAACGTGGGAATTTATAAACAAATAAATCGTTCATTCCATCCAACAAGTCAAAGTCTTCTTAAGTGGCGTAAAGTCTTCACAATAACTATAACATTATCTCGTCTCTTCACATGGTATAGACTATAGTGGGAGACGGTCTTTTCATAAAAATTATCATGCCATACCAATCTTGTAATATATATATTATAAAAGGGATTATGCATATTATTTAATAAATAAAATATAATATTTATTGAATAATAATTAAATATATCATTTGTTCAAATTTTTTATTGAAATATATTGATTGCTTTGGATTCATCTCAAAAAAGGAAAAAATTATATGATATTTTTATATTGGATTTTTTTAGATCATTTTTTTCTATTTAAAACCAAACGTTTTAGTATTGCTAATTGCTTATTCTATTTTATATTGAATTTTTTTAGATTAACTTTTTCTATTTAAAACCAAACGTTTGAGTATTTCTAATTGCTTATTCTATTGAGGAGATGAGATCAAGTAAAAAAAAATTCTCATGCGAGAAAAAAGAATGAATCCTATCCGTTAGATTTAAATAAATCAATGGTTGATATGCAATCAAGCAACAACTATAATAATACAATCAAGCAATTGCTTGATTGTGTTTTAGTTGTTGTTTGATTATGTTTCACTCGTTGCTTGATTTTATATCAACCATTTATTTAAATCTAACAAATAAGATTCATTCTTTTTTCTCACATGAGACTTTTTCTTACCTGATTCGCTCCCTTCTATTGAGTATCTTAGATTTCTATCATTATTATAAACAATTCTCGTAAAACAAGAGATCTTCAAAATAAAAAGGTTGTCATTTAATTACATCTAATGTCAGCAACATTTGGGCATATTCTCTTTTAACGATAAATGTAACATTTAATATAGTTTAGGTATGATCTAAACTATGTATAATAATGCAAAAGTAAAAAAGTTTGTATAATAAACAAATGGAAACAACTATATTATCTACGTTAGCAAAATCTTCAACATTATTTATTTTCCATCTAAATGCATTAATATAGTTTTGTTGAGGTCTAATTCAGAAAGATATGAGACCCCGGGAACCACGTGAATATAATCAAATTGAATTGCAAGAAATAACTAACAAGAATTCAAATCAAAATAATTGACGAGGCTATAAATAAGATAGAATGCATTTATAACAAGAAATACAAGGCAGTGGACAATATCAAATATAGATGAAGAGATCGCAATCCTGATTTCAAATAGAGCGGGCTGAACAAAGTTCTAGCGAGCTGGTTACAACTCAATACAGGCTTCCAAATGAATGCAGTGAATGATTTCAAGAGTAGTGCGAGTATATTCAGCCAGATCCCATTTTTCGGCTTACATTACACCTATTAATAGGTTCAATTGAATCTAAGGTGTTTCACAGCCGGTCTTTGAGTTGTTTCTGGTAGCTTGCCAATCTTTTCGAAGCCGTTACAACATCCAAGTTGTTCATCTTCTCCGAGTCGCCACATTTTTATCCAGACTCTTCTTGACAGTTAAGCAGCTCGATAGGGATAGTCATATGATAGTCGACCTACTTTGGACACGTCTCACTTTTTGTCGACTTTTTCTCGTGTCGGGCAGCTCGCTACTTCTATGTGAGCACTTCTCCTTAGGTCGAACTTCCTTGAAGTTTTGGGCTAAATCTCCTTAATGGGCTTTGCAGCCTTTCGGGCCACTGTTCCGGCCCTACAATTCTACATCCCCAATAATAGCCCCTTCGACTTCATGAGGCTCTTGCCAAAGAACTCGTGGAGTTGAACTGATAGAGTTATGTGGTGAGTATCCACCCCAAAAGTTGGGATGTTGTTCCTTAATGTATGCCCTTCAGGTCTTCTTCAAGAGGAGACCTGGTATTTAGGGATTCCCGTAAGCATTCCTTCAGTCTTTGGGATCTTCCTCTGTGGGTGATCTCCCATCGTTCTTATGACCCGAGGAAGTCAATGTGAAGGCTATAGTCATGGGCCCAATGCCACGACGATGTTGTGGAGCGATTCGGGGGTTGCTCCGTTTGGTGTCTGGCTATCTGGGAGACCTGGTGAGCCAATTTTGGCTTGCTTTCGGGGTCTTTGTGATGGATTTATATACTGAAAGCATTAATATTGGTATATTATGTACAAGGTCGATTGGTTAATATACTGGGAATCATAAATGTTGTATGTTCATCTCCTGTCTGAATTAACAAACGTGTGTCGCAAACGCAATTATCCTCTTATCTCGTCGATAGGGAGATCATACGGTGTGTAGAAGATCACGGAAGATCGTATGGATCGTTTGACCTAGCGAGATATAAATAGTTATCATAGTTGAGACAGTTCCAGGATAAACTGTCGGTGTAGGCTGCAGCATACGCAGTAATAAGCATCTTATCTTGGATGGCTTGGTATGCTGGTGTGGGGCACACATTGATAAGGACCTAAGTCGAGATCGATTCTTTTATCTGACATTAAAAGAATCTAGATCTTTATGGCTTGACGAGATCCTAAGCCTAAAAGAAGGTACATAAGTATATGCAGATTGTGTATTACTTTGAGTTGCAGTGAAAGGCTCTAGTTGAGCTTGTATATCTGTATCTTGGGTAATAGTAGTTTGTGTATGACTGTCTGGTACTGGAACTAGGTAACCACATCTAGTATAGGATGGTGACATTCCCTGAACAGCTCAAAAGGTTCGTTATGCTAAGTCCTGCAGGCTGATTAAGTTCAAGCATAAGTAAAAAGGTTTGAGTGGATTGATTCAGGAATATAAGATGTTAATTAATTAAATAGCTTGTCAGAGCTTAAATTAATTAACGAATGTCTGTAACCTTAAATGTGGGGATATACCGAGCCCATGCAACCCGTACCTCAAAACGTGGTAGCAAATAGGTAGGACAGTATTGATTCTCTGGTGGAATGAATCAATATTAATTAATTAATTATATTCTGGGTTGAATATGAGAATTAATTAATTGATAGGCCTTATTTGCTATTTGCATTTTGGTCCCTGGTCTGGCCCATGAAACTCAAGCCCAATA